>JAYRBT010000082.1:95209222-95222122 GCA_036023395.1 Myiotriccus ornatus | reverse complement strand
GAGACAATATAATAACTATGGCAACACAGAAACCAATGATAGACCAGTGAGTTAACAACTTCAAAACCCCGACATTTATCCACCTTAAAAAGAAGAACATAACCACAAAAACTTAGAACTGTTTCAAACATGTCAGAATAATGGTCTTATTTCAACACTACGCATTGTCCTTATGCTTCCCAGGGAGTTCTTCGTTGGTAATGAAACAGTCCTTGGAGAGTTCTTCAGAAGTTTCTTGTGCCATAAAGATAACTGTCACTTCTTTGACATAATAAACATTCATCTTTCTTTTCATGACTTCTGGGATGAAGAAATGGAAACTTTGGTGTTTTCAGTATTTTGCTTTCTTGATATTTTAGAATAACCAGATGGGCCTAGAAGTTGCGTGGGCTCTCCACGGGGTGTGGCTGCTTGATCAGGCTCACTCCAGTTTGTGAGAATACATGTAGGCTGAGAACATCTGTGTTCACCCAATCAGGGAATTTTTCAATGCAAATGGAATCAAAAGTAAAGGGAGAAATGATAAATGACAGCACACAGAAACACAAGTGATAAACAGGGATAACAGAGGCAATGCCAAGGATCAGAAGCCTTCCGTGAGTAATTATTGGGCCACCAAGAACCTGCAGGCACAGCATTGGAAAGGCATAATGTAGACCTTGTGCTAATATGGAGGGAGAAACAAGAGGAACATGAGGATTTGGGATATCCAAAAGCAGCTTGTGGACCAATGTAAAAGTTCTGAAAAAACATTCAGGGGGAAGGGATAGGATCCAGGAAGGCTTACCCAACAGACAGAGAGGCCTTGACAGTGCATGGAGACCCTGCAAATGTTCATGTGCTTAGGAGCCCAGACAGTATCAAATATGTGCCTGCATTAGTGACCTTCAGTCCTGAACAGCTAGAGAAGTGGAGGGGAACTTGACTGTCTATATGCCTATATTTTGAGTCCTGGTTATGTTACATGTGGGTGCTGCTAAAGGCAGGACCTCGCCTGTGTCAGTCTGAGCAGTTTTTGGTGGCTGTGTCCTCTGTGTGTGTGTGTGTGTGTCTAGGTTACATGCTCAGCTTTGCTGCTGTCTGAACCCGCAAAGAACAGGAAAAGCGGTGTCCACACCCATTATCCTGTGACAGAGAACTGCAGGAGGGCTACAGTGGCAAGAAGGGATGTATCCCTGGCCCCAAAGTCCATCAGAGGAAGCATCCCCTTAACATCCTATGTGAGGTTTCTTTTGGGAGAGGAAATTAGCTATGTGAAGTAGTTGCAGCAGAGGCAAATGCTCTTGCATCATTCTGATGCTTCTCTGAAGACACTTTAATTATTTTTGTGGCTCATATTCTTGAAACAGGAAAGATTATAATTTGTAATAGGCATTATGAAGAAAATCAACCTTGTGGTGTAACTAATTAAAAGATGATTTCAGTCATTCTGTGAAGAATGATAGACATGAATGCTTCACATTTTAGGTGAACTTGAGGTAGAATAATATGAGGAAAGCAGATGATGCATATTAGAAAAGAACTATGTGTATATGAAGGAGTGGCAGAGAGATCTCCCACTGTTCTGACCATCTCTGAGGAATGCAAAATTGAGTGCGAATACACCAGAACACACAATATACAATTTAAGAAACTCAGTATAAACTCAGAAACTCCATGGGGCTACTTCAGAATTACCAAAGTGCAACTACATGCAGAATTAAGCTCACAGGATTTGGCACATTAGGTAAACATCCTGTCTCTGGCACAATCTCTGTCTCAAGAGCAGGTTTCATTTATTTAATGCATAGTGATTCCATTTTAATTACTTTGTACACTAAACCAACCTGATTGTTTTTCTGGTTCCTTTCCAAGAAGTAATCAAAGGAAGGAATTCATGAAGGACTAGTCAATACTGAAGTCACTTCTAGTTAATTTGCTCAATTCGTATTAATTCAGTGGTGCTAAGCCCACTGACAAAACTTTTGTGTATTTTTTCAGTATTGGGAAAGTCTCGAGAGAATGATAATAAAGAGAAGAGTATACAATTTGCATGGTTAATCATGCAGCAGCCATGAAAGATACCAAGATGCCTTCATGGTGAGACTGTAGATAGGTGATTCCTATTACTGTCTTTGGATACTTAGACTCATTTATCCCTGATTCATATATGAGGAAATGTGAGAAGATCTCCATCTGGGATTCAACCTGCTACATCAGCAACATTTCTTATAAACATCACTCTGAAGTGATAGATTTGATGACAAAGAAATATCTTTTTAAATTAGATTTTTTTTTTTTTTTTTTAAGAAAGAAGAAACCTCATCTCTTTAATTCTGTTACAACCCGTGCCTGAAGGCGAGGGTACGTGAAGTTCTTTTTAATACATCCCTTGGGGCAGACTACAGTGAAATGACACTGAATGACTGTTATATATATTAATATTTATATATTTAGAACAATTTGGTTGCAATGGAAAGAAGGTATATAGCTGTTTTGGTTATTATTATCTATAGTAATATAACAACAGAAAAGTCAATATAACAACAGAAAATGTCTAAGGCAAAGAAAGAAAGAGAAAGAAAGGATAAGGGTAGATAGCAGAAAAGACAGATATCACTACTTGTGGATCCAGTGATGAGACTTAATTGTTGTAATTTAGATGTCCATTGGCTGAAGTAATGGTCGCAGTCCTGATCCATTGGGTATGGGGGAAGTCCAAGAAGCAAATAGTTCAACGGGTTAATATATGTTATGGTTCATGTGTGAATGCCCAGCTTTAACACTGTGGATCATGCACAGTCCTCTGGTGGGAGGCCCCAGAAAGGAGTATGGGGTGCTTTGGTGGTCACTGGTGGTTGCAGAAGCCACCTGTCCAATAACTTGGGGTGGTCTTTTTTTGACCCGCAATATATGTATGAGCAGTTACTTCCTTTACAACAGTTTGGTACAGTGGGAATTTTTGTCCGAATACATTAAGTGGGAAGTGCAAACTGGATCTCACCTCCATCAAGCCTGGAATCAGTGCCTTCCTGTCTCAAATTCCTCCCTTCTGTGCTTAGCTCAAGATCCTGCTGTGGTTACTTATCTCATGGCAAGTTCTTTCTCTTTGGCCTTGACAGTGTTTGAGACAGGCAACTGTGCTCTGAAAGTGCTTAGAAATTCTCAAGAAATATTCAAAGGATTTTTTTTTTCGAGAGAGACAGAGACAGGTGTAGTTTATAAGTTTCTTTTAATTCCAAGCAAATTAGTTAGAATATTTTTGTAACTTTTTAAATGGAACCAAGGGGAAACTGCTAAGAAGGAAATAAACTTGCTGAAAAGAAAAATGAAAGAAGACATGATACTGAAAGGGCTTTAGGAAGATGAAGAATAATTGCCTGAAACTGAGGTTAAAAGACAAAAAGAATAGGAAAGAAAATCTTGAAAAAGTATATATCCCGTATGACTATCCAGTTTAAAATTTTTCAGTCAAACTCTACATAACAAAATTGTGCTAAAATGAACAGATACCATCACTTTCTTAGTCTGGTCTGGACAATCTGGAATATACTCTTTTGAGGTAGAGTGTGGGGAAACTTCGTCACTTGGAAAGAAAAAGAAATGAGAAAGGATAGGAATTTTTGGTTTTGTTTAGACAACTGGTCGTTTATGATACCAGAAATATTTTCAATGCCATGAAGTTGTTTCAACTCCAACATCTGTTACCCTATTTGGTTAAAAGGAAGGGTAAAGGCTGGCATATACAGAATGATTTACTGCAGGCTCTTGCTTTGATGGGGTTAGATGATGTGTGTTTTGGCTTTTTTTTGTTATTACTATATTGCCTTAAGGCTGTAATTTAGGAATATATTAATCTCATTTTATTTTCATATTATTATCAGTGTGTATGCAAAACACGACTTTGTCAGATGCTTGACTCCACATGGTGTGTTCTGTGTGAGGGCTAAGGTACTTTTAAGTAATGAATAATGTTTTGTTGCCTGCTAATTGTCATCATACTTTTTTTTTTTTTTTGTGAGGGTTACTAGCAGTAATTATTATTACGGTGAAATCATGGGCCTGGATTATGCTCTCACCTAGATTTTTGGGTTTCTTCCTGAAATCAGCAAAAATTGCTTTGTGTCTTTGGGAACAGTGCTAAGTATTTTGGGACCAGGATTCCTATTTTCCAAGTCCACTGAAAAATTTTAGCTTCCTTACTAAAAAAAAAAAAAAAAAAAAGAAAAAAAAGAAAAAGAAATAATAAAAAAATAAATTACAAAAGCCCCAAACTCAAAAAATTTACCTGTAATAAAATATTAAAGTGGAAAACTAAATACCTTCTTTTTTTTTTTCTGCTTATTTTTCATAGCTCTATCTTCAAACTAAGTCTTTCCTTAAATTTTTTTTCTGAGAGGTATTATGTGTTCCTCAATGTTTATGCACTGCAACTAATCCTAAGGGTTAATCCCATAATGAATATACTGAATAATATAAATTAATCTGTGATAAGGTCTGACAACAGTATTTGGAGCTGAACTTGAAGTTCAAAAGTGTTTGAAGGGCTGGATTTTGTGAGGTGCTCAATTTGATTAAATGAAGTTGTTATCAACTCCTAAGAAGGCAGCAAACCAAACAAAGCAAATTCATGCTTGTTAGTAAATGAATTCTGAGTTCCGGGGGCAAGTCAAATTGTTTAGAAATGCATCTTTCTGCTGGAATTGTTGAGTTTTCAATACATACAGACACTAGTCTAAGTTCTTTAGCTCCATCACATTTTTTTCTTTTTTTTTTTTTTAATGTATGTACAGTTCCCTTGACAGCAAGAAAAATTGTTATCGATCATAATGTCTTCCATTATGACCAATTTTTTGTGCCTTCTGAATATTTTTTCTTTACTCAATTCCATTCCAAATAAAAAGAGGGCAGTGGGCTACTTAGATATTTCTTTTGAGTTTAAGGAGTTTTAAATTATATTTCTTGTTGTTTGTACTTCTTTATCTTTGATATGGTTTTAAGGGACTGATTCTGTTTGTATTTTTCTCTAAGCTTTATTTTGAATATAATAAACACTTCACATTTGCAAAACAGTGTGCAGATACTACTATACTGAAGATAGGTTCACCACATGGAGGACACAGTAAGTTACCTGTAAGAAAAACAAAATCAGAGATACAAGGAAAATTTTGTGTCCAGTTCAGTAAGATTTCTTTTTCTTAAACTGTGTTGATAAATAATAAAATATTTGCATACATGTTTGACTAAGCAAAGGTTAAGAAAAATCATTCCCCCTTGGATGTTTCTGTTGTGACTGAATATTGCTGCTGACTACAAGTAGGATAGACCAAGACATAACTGCAGCTTGTTTTATACTCAGCTGAAGAAAATCTGTCCAAGAGACAGAGCATGATATCCACTGGTGACACTATCGTTATTTTTTCCTGGTGTCTACAGATATAGCTAGATCTAGCCAGGATAAGCTGACTAAACTTTAGATGTTGAAGTTAAGGCCAATCCCAAGTCATAAGTAGGTCAGTAGCAGACTTTTTTATTTCTTTAAATTATGCAACTAAAAAGCAGCTATGATCCCACTGTGATAAAAAAAGCCAAATTTTGCTAGGGTAGGGGCATGGCAGAGGTCTTTTCATTTGAATGAACCTGGTGTTAACAAAAGTACTCCTGAAAACAAAAATGTATGATTAAATAAGTTGTTATATATATAGCTTGCAGTAGATAAAGCTTTATGAAATCCAGAAAACAATAACTAGACCAAATGGTCTGAGTCTTAGATAAAAATGTGTCAGGTAATAAAATGTATATAAAGATCCCGTTGCCAGAATATATATATATATATATATAAAATGTGCAGGATATGATGTTCTTTGTACTTATATTTGACAAATGAGCAATGATAGTTTCTGAAAAATAGTGTTTAAGGAGAGACTGTCATGGGAAGAATATGCGAAATTAAATAGATTTAAGAGTGTAGATTTTTTTCACTTTTCTTTCACTTTTTTCCTGAGACTGGAGCACTAACTTCTGAAACCTTAAGATTTCTTTAACAAGGTTTCTTTGCATATCACAAAACTTCCTACTTTCCTACTCTTGTCCCATTTTTCACACTGTACGGGCCACTCTCTTTCTCTCTTGTTTCTCTTTCCCTGCTGGCATACCATTTATGCAACATCACAATGAAAGGCAGAAAGGGTTGAGATAACTTTTTTCTTCTTCCTTTTTTCTTTTTTCCTCTCTCCAGAGTTCAGCTATGATTCAGCCTTGCTTCACAGGCAAGCCAAAGAAAACTATTTTCTATGCTTACTATTACTACTTTACTAGCTTTTCCTACAGTGATAAGGAAATAAGGGAGTAATAATAATTAAAAAAATAATAAAAATCCAAGCAGTATTTATGTCTCTGAACAGCATCCTGAACTTAGTAAGGACGATTTTTATCATCTTACTGACGTACATATCCTGACTGTGGAGGATAATGGTTTCAGAAACTGCTGATAGGTAAACAAAGAAAGTATCATAGTGTAATAGCTGCTTAGCAAAATGGAGATCTGATCAGCCTCCAAAGTTGTCATTTAACAACTTGCGTAGACTTACAACTCAACACTCCTGAGTAAAAGGTGCCATGTAGATGTAATACCTAACGTCCATGATTTCAGATGTTTATTGACAGAAATTTAACTACTGAGAAAGTTCTTACATTTTCATTTCAGCAATTCTGCATAAAACAATAGGGGTGAGGAACAATTGTATAACACCAGGGTTTGAACATTTATGAATTATTTTTATATGTAGACTCCCTGCCAGAACACATCTTGATGCAGGTTCCAGGTCTTAGTAGCAATACAGTACTGAATTTGCCAGTATCAAATGAACAGTTCAATTGAAAAGTTCACTGGGATTTGCCGAGTAAGCACTTTAGGTTGTCTCCTTCTTCCACGAAATCTTCCCTCACAATACTTTAATGTACATGCCTCAAAGACCAGTGCTGGGACTGTTCCATTGTATAAATGCCATCTAAAAAAATAATTGTAATTTTTGAGACTGAAATTGGAGTCCTGGATTCTTTAGTGTTTTCAACTCTTTTAATACCAAGGCTCACTGATGAGTAGGTCAGATCAAATCAGGAATGAATGGTTGAAACAATACAGTTTCCTTCACTATAGTTTACCTGTGCAATTTGCAAGATTTGACAATGTTTTAAATCCAAAAAGCAAAATCACAGAGAAGAGTTGTCTTAGAATGGCTTTTGCTACCTTTATCTTTTATTACATGCATATGTTGTGTGCTAGTTTATTTTTTGTTTGTTAGTGCATTTTCCCTGCAAAGAGCTGACCTGAGAGCCTTTAGTGTTGTCAATTGCTGCTTCAGGCGGTCTGACAGTGTCCATATTTAGCATATTGCTGGGTAGAAAACAAGATATAGTGGGTTTTGAATCCCTTTTAATTAGCTACAGCTCTGCAACTGCATTCATTACTTTGCGAAGTGTATCCAGAGCTGCTGCTCTGTTACATTTCTTTTAATTGTTGCTTGATCTGTCCTGAGATACCATCTGTCTTAGGTACTTGTAGCTCCTATTAGCAATCTTTTCACATGGCCAGAAAGATAGGTTGGGATGTTTCTCCACACATGTGTTATGTGTTCTTATGTGTGTCTACTTTCCTGTGTTCCCAACTCTCCCTAAGAGTTTGAACAACCTCTAGAAGCTTTGCTTAAACTGAGGTTTGGGCTTCTGAGGTAGACATCTCAGGATGGTTGTAACCACCTTATAGTCCTTAGATTTTTTTCACCATTTGTACCCACGAAAATCTCAGCTGCTCTTCTAACATAGCTCCAGATCTACACCTACCTGTGTGTTCATTCAAACTAACACAATGGATATGTGTTTATACTCTTCTAAAGATACCAAGAGGTGCTTCTGATTGCATGTGCTGAAAGGTGGGTTCAATGCATCCATGAAACATGGCTCGCCTCCCCAGTCTTCTTAGACCATCAGTGTAAGATTATACTAATAAAACAACATAATGCTCCCAGGTTGTCATTTACTGCATATCAGGTGCCAGGGACATCTCTGATGATATAAAGGATTTTCACACAGGTAGAACTCAAGCTCATTAGTGGGCTTTCTAGAAATATATTTCCATGAATTAGGGTCAAAAGGTCATCAACCCTACTTCATCAAGAAACCTCCAAATAAAACGAACCCAGATTAGTAGGGTTTCACACCAAAGAGAGGCATAAATCCTGTGAGTGTAGAGAAGAGAAGGAATGCAACATCTGTATCTAGCTGAAGGAGTATTTGAAGGAACGGAGATGAGCCCACTTTTGGTACACATAGTTCACTCCTATTCCTAATAACTGCATAGTTTAAGTGTCACAGATCAAGTGTCACAGCTCTCTAAACTTCCTTAGAGCTCAAATTTTGCTTTGATTGTAAGGCCAACTAATGGAGTCTGCAGTTGAGAACCTAAACAAGTGCAATGTGAATATTATAAAGCCTCTGATGTGAGTGCAGACTTGAGCTGCACAGACTACAGGCATTATAGGAATACTGAAGTCAGATCACAGAATTATAGAATGGCCTGGATTAGAAGGGACCTGAATGATCATCTTCCTTCCAACCCTCCTGCCATGATCAGAGATGACTTCCACTAGATCAGGTTGCTCAAAGCCCCATCCAACCTGGCCTTGAACACTTCCAGGAATGAGACATCCGCAGCTTCTCTGGGTAACCTGTTCCGCTGCCTCACCACCCTCATAGTAAAAAATTTCTTCCCAATATTTAATCTAAACTTACTCTCTTTCAGTTTGAAGTCATTTGCCCTTGTTCTGTCACTACACGCCCTTGTAAAAAGTCCCTCTCCATCTTTCTTGTGGGTTCCCTTTAGGTATTAGAAGGCTGTAATGAGGTGTCGCCAAAGACTTTACTTCTCCAGGATGAAGAACCCCAACTGTCTCCCCCTGTCTTCATAGGAGAGGTGTTCCAGATCTGTGATCATAGAGGCCCTTTTCTGGACTCAATCCAGCAGGTCCATGTCCTTCCTGTTCTGGGGACCCCATATCTGCATGCAGTAACCCCAGATCTAGAGAGATATTTAGAAGCCTGTTTCTCACAGCAATCAACTGAAATTTTGATGCTTTGTGAATTTGAATAAAGATAAGTCAAACTGACTTGCCAAGGGTGACATTTAAAATTTGTGGCAAAGTGGCAAGTCAAACCTTGGTCTCCTGTTTCACTGCCTAGTAGATTACTGCTGGTTTGAAGCTACTGTGATAATAGGTGATAGACAGCAAAACAGTAGAAGTCAAGATAATATGTTCTTTGCCATAAAAGGGACCTGAAGCTGCTGAGTTGTTATGTGGGATTTCTGTGAAGACTTCCATTTAACTTCAGTAGACTATGAAGTGAGGTTTCAGTGAGGTTTCAGAATTAAAACCAGTGAATTCTAATGTCTACTAAGTTCTCAGTGTGCTAAATGAAACTCTGCTAATGTCTCCTTACAGTTATGCTAGGAAGATTTCTATTTGTTTCAGGAGATTTTGCGCATTGTATTCCCAAATAAGAATTTATCCTCTGGACAAACTGGGGTTAATTTAGTCAAATATTTGCCTAACAATTTTGGGTGTAATTCTTGTATGGTTGTTCTTTTATGTTCACTGATTACTTATTAGTAGAAAGACGTGCTTTGCAAATTGAACAGTGCTCTTTATTTTCAAAACCATTGACTTTTCTGTGAGATTTTTTGAGATGTCCCCTGAAACTCTAGAACTGATTTGTTCACCAAATTAATGAGTTCTAGCATATCTATATATGTATGTGCAACAGAAGAATCCACACATGAATATAAGTGGTTAAACTTGATTAAAACACTAATTAAAATAATAGTGAACTCTTAGAATTTACCTACTACATTAATTTAAATAATAGAGTACAAATAAGTGTCAGATGACTTCTCAGGTCATGATTCTATTCTTTATCTACAATGAAACAAAACCAAAATTTAAACGAGAAATCAATGATTTTTTTGTCTTTACTAGCAAGGAAATAACTATTGACAGGGATTTCAGAAAGTGCTAGGGATCATCCTTTGAGTATTGTTTACCTTGAAGCTCACTCTTCTCAAGCATCTGGAAAATGAGATATTAATTACTGCTATCCCCTTCTGGAAATTCCAGTCTGAATGACTTTAAATTCCACTCATTCCTGAGGGCATTAAGAGTTTTTTGCATCCAACAATTTGGTATCTATTCTCAATTCCTTCGTTGACAGCTTTCTTTTTCTCTAATTACTTACACTTTATTACAATTGTTTTTCTTAATTAATCTATTTAATTCATTGTACATGTGAGCATAATTCAACATAGCTTGTAAATTATGATTTAGAAGTCTTTAATTGTTCGGAGTAGTCACTTTAACAGAAAACAATGTAATGGGAAAAATAATATATTATTTGTAAGTAGATAATTTAATTTTATTTTCTGGGATGACTGCTTGCAATTCCTCTTCATATATAAGGAAAAGTCACTAACTATTACTAATGTTTCTTGCAAATGATATCCTGAAAATTAATATTGTAATATATAATCTCTACAGCTGTGGATGTACATCAGCTAATATTTTAAAGTAATGGCCATTAAGATCAATGTCAATTAACCAGAATTCATTGTTTGAATATCGATCAAGCATATTTAATTTACCATTAGTGTTAACAGAATGATGTATTAGTCAATTAAAATAACATTGACTGAGAATCTTAATTAGATATTTAATCCCTTAGCCAGATTTAAGAAAAACCTAACCGTTGGTTTCAGTGCTTTCACTTTGTCTAGAATATCTGATTATATTACAATGAAAGATATTGACTTGCACACCAGTATGAACTGCCTTTTCTTCAACTCACACTGACTCTCCCTGTGTTTTCATTTCTCCTGCAATTTGTCAAATTTACATCAAAGATCTGCTAAAACTTGCATACTAGTTTTTTCAAGCTAACAAAACCCATTGCAATGACCTATTGCCTAACTGCAGAAGAGTCTTTTCTGAAGCAGGAAATAATTCCCAAAATAGTCAGTCACTGGCTGCTGCAGGAGAAAGGAGACCTTGACTGAAAGAGAAACTTATGATCCCCAAGTATTTGTGCAGAGGCTATTGGCCAGTTTTAAAAGGAGCTGAAACCCTCTCTGTACTTTATTTCCTAACTCTATTCTTCATTTTGTCTGCAGCCTTAGTTTCTAACTCTATTATCCCTTGCCACCTTTGCTCAAATAGCTGTTCCTGTTTACCCTCTGCACCCCTGTTCTAACACTTGCCACTGACTGAAGTAACACTTTCCTTACATGTTGGGTTGTAAAGGACAGCACTCCTCGGATTTGTAGTATTTTGAAAAGCGATAATCAGATACCTAATTTTAAATACAATGTTTACTACTAGCAGCAAGAAAGAGAAAGGGGGAAGAAAATATCCAGTTTAAAATGGATTGAAACACAAAACTATGTGTCTCAAAATAAAAAAAAAAAGGACACAAAAATGAAACAAAATATTTCAATATTGCTTATGTTCGATGTTTAATCAATATGAAATATAACTTGTTTTTAACATATGCTTCTGAGTACTTTAAGATTTGGGGGTATCATTGCAAAATGGAACTAAATAATTCTGTCACTTCAGGAAATCAAAGTTTCATAGTGCTGCATCTAGAAATACTCTTAGCCAAAAAGAAATTGAAGACTCATTCCAAATGAAGAAAAACACTACATTTGAATTTAAGTCTGTTTTATATAAGACCTTAATAGCCAGTACCAGTTAATAAAAACTCAAATTAAGCAGTGAGAAATAGGTATTGAACACATTTGAAATGGGCAAACTCTTTTATTTAATTCACCTAACCACTGCTGGAACAGCTACAGATTTAGAGCTTCGTGAATACTGAATCGGGATTTAAGTAGCTAGGTTAACTGTATCACATTTAACAATTTTTCTCTGGCTAAATTTAAGGTGTAGCTGCTTCATCTTCTTATGATTTATTGGTAAATAATTTCTTATTTGAATCATTTTTTTTGTATAGTGAATCTTGATAGAAGAAAATCAAAGATTACATATGGTGTAACTTTTTTCAAAATACTTTTTTTTTTCTAGAGATTTTAATGAGATGCTACTTGCCTTTTAAAAGGTTCTGCTCTTGTGAAGTGCATAAGAAAACTGTCATTTAGCTTCTAGGGGACATGCACTGCAAGAACAAGTGTTACCATATTGCCACTGATCTCCTTGTGTGCTTAAGATAATGTTATTGTAAAGGTTTAACAAGGGAAAATCATGTTATACATGTTTTCTTTCCTGTGCTTTCCCCTACGTATACAGTAATTGACACTGTCGATACCAAGCTGGGTAAAACTTTGATTTAATGATGTATGGCTCCTCTTTCATTCTTATGAAGGTAAATTTTATTATGAAGTACCAAGAGTAAGAAATGGTGAGGCAATGAGGAGCGTATAAAATATAGAAGAGTACAGGAGTTTCTTAGAAGATTACAAACTTACATAATGAAAATTAAAAATTGTAACTATTTCATCCATCTGCCATCCAGAAAATGCTCAGGAGACTTTCAGTTCCAAATATTTCTTTAGAAGGTGTGTGCTAGAAGCTGATTTTCTGACTATTTTGAGTTCTCAATAGCACAAAGCTTTGAAGAGAATCCATGAACCTCTCTAAGAACCTGTTTAATACCTCCATGAAAGCCCTGGAATTCTTCCTGATTTTTTGGTATGCTTTAGGAATGGTACACATGCAAATAGAAAAGCTGTTTTAAGCTTTTCTTTCTTTCTTTCTTTCTTTCTTTTTCTTTCTTTCTTTTTCTTTCTTTCTTTCTTTCTTTTTCTTTCTTTCTTTCTTTTTCTTTCTTTCTTTCTTTCTTTCTTTCTTTCTTTCTTTC
>JAYRBT010000082.1:95195914-95209122 GCA_036023395.1 Myiotriccus ornatus | reverse complement strand
TCTTTCTTTCTTTCTTTCTTTCTTTCTTTCTTTTTCTTTCTTTCTTTCTTTCTTTCTTTCTTTCTTTCTTTCTTTCTCTTATTACTTTATTAAAAAAGTAGAATGTCTACATATTTTATGTCTTTCATATATTTTAAGTAAAATCAACTTTAAAAATGCGTTTTCTTAAATGGAACTGCATGTGCTCCGAGGAAGATGATGAAGAAGAAGAGGGGGTCCCAAAACTCTCCCAGACTCAATTCCCGAAAGGCGTGTCAGGGGGCAGAACCAAGGCTGTGGCCAGACAGGGATTGGGTGGAAATCATCGTAAAAATTGTAAACACCTGTGTTCGGGAGTGTGTGATGGTGTTATTCCTGAAAGCTTGGAGACTCATTGAAACCTTTTGTATTCTTATCTTACCTCCTACCTAATTTGGCTTGCAGTTTTTTTTCCTCCACAGCCTTTTAGGCAACATTAGGTTCAGTCTTCCTCTGTCCTCACAATCATTACTGTTTTCATCCATGTTTGAAATCCTCCTCAAAGATTTCAACTAAAAATTGAAATATCAGCTGAAATACTTTCAATTCATGAAGTTCCTCTCCAGAAATAATGCTCAGTTTCTAATATCATTATTTTTTATTTTCAGGAGGGTTCATCACTCTACACATACTATTATCAAACAACATTTATTTAATTTTGTGTTGTCCCTCCATATTCCATAGACTTTAACTGTTGTCTGTGGTTCTGACTTAAATGCCCAAGTCCAGAGTTGACCAATAACATTAACAGGTTTTGTGCAAGAACATACTTAAATTATCATTCTTACAGTAATGAAACTTAAAGCTATCTTTGACAAAAAAACATTAGGAAACAAAGAAGAAATATTTAAGGAAGGGATGTAAGCCAGATAACTTAAAAATATCTAAAATACTTTTGTTGAAGCCATGCCCTCTCTTGATTTAGCAGTATTAATACTCAGAAAGTACCAAATTATTCAAGAATACTCAAGATAGTTTTAAGAAACTTAAAACAGTCAAGATAAGACTGCCATAGCTAATGAAGAATATTGTTTTTATTGCTGTAGAAAACCCAGATAACCTTGGTAACAGTATCAAAATTTATTTTTGGTCAAAAGATGTGGAAAAATTGTTTCTGCAAGTCATTCTCTCTATGTAGAGGGTCTAATCCAACTATATGAATGAATCAATTAGGAAAACAGTAGCAAGTAGCAGAAATAGGCAATATGCAAAGCTACCAAGGCTACAACTTGAAATCTCTGTATCCAAGGTTAACATCTCAAAATAATCTTTGCAAGCAAAGTTACTTCATTAATAAAGAATGGCAAAATTGCTAATTGACAATGAGTCACCAATCCACATCAGAAGGAGAAATTATTTATATTACTATATAAATGTTCAGTGCTGGTATTGCACTGGAAAGCAAAAGAAAGAAGCAATCACCCTCTGCTTGACAGGTGGCTTGTGAAGACTGACTAATCATAGCAAAGAGGCTTCAGGGAGCTATTAGGGAAGTGTATGAAGGTCTAAAGTTATTTCCATTTTCTAACATACAGTAAAATTGAAAGGGTGTTGTAAAAGATGTTTTCTAATTTATGGATTTAGTGATAAGCATGAAAGATACGCCTCACCTGTTTGCATCACTTCTGGGGAATCACAAAATATCTCAGTTTCTCAAAACAAATGGCCACTGACTTTAAATTTTATAATAAAGAAAATTATTGAATATAACCACAGAAGAAACCCCAAAAGAATATGACAGTTATTTTAAGAGGTAGGCATCATAGCATTACTGTGGAGGGTTGAAACAAAATTGTCTTAGTGACTGAAGGAGGCTACTAAAACTTTCCACCGCTGCCCTCTCAACAGATGTGAGATATAAAACTCCCACACACTGTATATTGAAAACAATAAGATCAGAAGTCTGAGTGGAAGAAGCATATTTTCTTCCCTAAGACTGTGATAAAATTGGCACTGATGATTTTGTGTTGGAAGAAGGTGCACATCGAAAAAGTTCTAATCTGGTGCCTGTCGCTCTGCATGAGCAGGACCATGGACAGGGGAGTCAAAAGTAGGTCACCGTGCTCCAGGTGACAAACATAATTGCTGATACTGGTGCTGGCACACGAGGACAGTTGGTTGTAGGGCTCTTTCAACACTTGTGAGCTGTGGGGTTGTGGAGTCAGGGAGCATCAGTGCCACTGTGCCACATATGTGCTGTCTGCCAGCACCGCTTTTGGAGGTGGAGGGTATGGGAGCACTAGGATATTATTAGAACTGGTGCCTCCAGTGCAATCACTGCAGAGACAAATGGTTATTCCTCTAGAATTCTTCTTGTGACTGAACACATCAGAGGACAAAGAAATCTAAGCATCCAGATAAATCAGAGGACTGGGTATCATGCTCAGAAAACAATCCCTGTAATGTACATTGTTTCTGAAGGATAGTCTGGGAGAGTAGAAAGAAGATCTGAAAATGTCAGTCCCTTAGACTGAATTTAGAATCCATTAAAGAAAGTAGCAGCCATTGCTACACATCCCTTAGAGATTCTGATCAAGGTTTTGAAAAATGCTTCAATGATTTAGTGTTTTTCTCACTACATAATTTCTAAAAAGCTGTGATTTTGAATGTTCACATTACAGCATTCCTGGAGCCCTAATGCTTTGTCCTGGAGCTTTGATGATTCTGATCCAAACATGAAACTTCATTAATCTATAGGAAACAGTGAATGCCTATGGGATACTTCGTTTGATTATTCACATTCTCAGAGCACAAAAAAACCCAAAAAACTACTGTACTAGTACTTTTTCTTAGGTGTGTGTTTTATGTGGTTGCTATACTGATAAGTGTTAGAGTCTAGTGTAGCTCTTGAACATTAAACAATAGCTTTTCTTTGCCTTTAGCTGGAATCAGAGCGTGTTTTTGATATAGACAAGAAATGTTTCAAACGCATTCATATTTAATTTGTTTAATGTAATTTCTTGGAATTATTTCAGTATGGATAGATATATAAAAAACAAGTGGCTCACACCAAAAACTAGTCAGTACAAAGTATTCAAACAGAAAAATCTGCTATAAAGCTGAAAGAAAAAAAAATTACTTTGTTTGATATGTGTAGAGAATGAAGTTATGCTCTATTATTTGATGAATAATGCAATAGATGGAGAGGAATAGGATCTTTAAGCTGTTAGAATGCATTTCTGGAAAAAAAAATCCTTTCAGCTTAATAAAGCTTTCTCCATTTATCATTCTTAATATTGCTGGGTTTTTTCTCCTTTTATTTATTTATTTATTTAAAAAAAAAATTATGATGATGATGATGGAAAGCTCCCTACTTTTTACCTGGAAGAGAAATTTGGTAATCCAGTCATCTTCTGCTAGTACTCTCAAGTACAACTTTTTATCCTGTCTGTTGGTGGAACAAAAAAAAAAAAAAAAAAGATAAATGTGCATGAATTTATATAGTTTTGAATTAAAAAAAAAGGGCCTTTTAAAGTTTTTTTTGCTACAACACTAGTATTTGCTCAGACTATTATACTAAAAAAAAAAGGTCATGGTAAGCCCTTTTGATTTAGATAGATAAATAGATTGTGTTTTTAGGATCCTGATTACATCTGTGTCCACATGAATTCATAGTCATTAAAAATATCTTCTTAACTAAAAAGGCTCCTTTAAATAACCCTTAAAGTATACATGATTGGACACGTAATACTTACATTTCAATCTATTTCAAGGGACTGGAAATCAAAACCAGTGCTGCCAAGCACCCGCCTGCCAGCGCTGTCAAGCCTCCAGGAGGTATTTCAAGCAACGATGTCAGGACAACTGATAAGATGGAAACTGGGTGTTACTATGATATAGATGCTTATGAAAATGGAGGCACAGGAGGCCTCAACTGCTTGTATGCATTTTTTGAAAAGCTGCATAATGTTCTGAACCTAGAAAGGTCATAGTTTTTAGGTGGTCATGTGAAAGCAAATAAAGGAGATTATGAAGGCCCTTCAGAGGGATCTGGACAGACTGGATTGGTGGGACAAGTTTAATGGTATAAGGTTCAACAAGGCTGGGTTCTGCACTTGGGCCATAACAACTCCATGCAGTGCTTCAGCCTGGGGGAAAGGTGTCTGGAGGTGTTGGTTGACAACAGCTGAGCACCATCCAGTAGTGTGCCCAGGTGGACCAAAAGGCCTGTCATCCTGGCTTGTATCAGAAATGGTATGGTCACCAGGACCAGGGAAGTGTTTTGCCCTCTGTAATTGGCACTGGTGACGCTGTATCTCAAATCCTGTGTTCAGTTTTGCCCCCCTCACTATAAGAAAGACATTGAGGTGCTGGAATGAGTCCAGAAAAGGGCAGAATAGCTCGTGAAGGGTCTGGAACACTAGTCTTATGAGGAGTGTATATAGGGTTCTTTAATACCTCAAGATAGAGTTAAAAGAATAAGCCATGGACTTGATCCCGAGGGGTTTCTTTATTAATTTAGGGGAGAAAATAAGGGAACTTGGCAAAGGTAAAAAAAGGGCACTACACAGTCTAGACGAAATGTTCCACCACAATACCAACTCAGCACATACTAATCTACATCACTTAAGTCTAGATCCAATCTTTCCAGCTCCAAGCCACCCAAAGCATCAAGAAAGTTGCAAAGAAAGAGAAGCAGAGGGAGTAAGAAGAGAGTTGGAGGAAGAGGGAGACGCAGATAATATAGCTACCACTGAAATGGCCGAGACATGTGGCAAACACGTGCCCTTTGTTTTTTTTGCTCTGGTCCCTATGCCCAGCCCCTTCATGGGGGGTTCTCTGACCCACAAGCCACTCTGGGGTTCCAGGCCAGGCTGAGGGGCAGTGTCCTCACTCTTCCTGCCAGTCTGAGCTGGGTTAGGGGCTGAAGGAGGTGTGGTGTGTTGTGGGTTTCCTGCTCTAACAGAGCAGTTAAGGGAACTGGAGTTGTTTAGCCTAGAGAAAAGGAGGCTCATGGGTAACCTTCTCATCTCTACAACTACATGAAAGGAGATTGTAGCAAGGTGGGAGTCAGCCTCTTCTCCTAGGTTTCTAACAATGGGACAAGAGGAAATGGCCTCAATTTGCACCGGGGGAGGTGTAGATTGGATATTAGGAAAAATTTCTTTACTGAAGGGGTGGTCAGGCACTGGGACAGAGAAGTGGTGGAATCACTATCCTTGGAAGTTATTCAGAAAGCGTATGGATGTGGCACTTGGGGATATGGTTTAATGGTTGATTCATGCTTGGACTCTATGAGGTCTGTTCCAACTTAAATGTTTCTATAACTCCAGGAAATTGCTGAAAAGGACGTGAGAAAAAGGTGCCTGTTGGAAGCACCGTTAAGTCCAGTGAGTTCTCTAATGAAAACTGGGATGTCAGTTGAAGGGTCTGGTTATATCCTACTAAATTTCTGTTGTCATCTTAGTGTGCAATCACCAGTTATATTTTCCTATTGCATCCTTAATTAATTACCATATCCCTGTCCCATAGTTTTCAGTAAAAAAAGAGAAGTAACTTGAAAAAAAGCTAACAAATTCTTTCTGAAGAACATCCATGGAATCATGGACAATTCATAAGTACTTTAAAAAAAAGGACTTAAAACTTGGCAATCCTGTCTGGTAGCTTGGGGAACCTTAATAATGAAACCTTTCAATGTCTTTTCTACAGTAAATTCCAAGAGAATATACAGAACTGACCTGATACCCAACTTTTCTGTGATAATTTTTGTACTTTGAAAAAACTAAAAGTTTAGGCCATGGAAGATTTTTTCCCATTTTATCAGTCTTGTACATGGATTACTATTTCAGAGCAACAGATGTATCTTCTGTGTCGGGACATCATCTTTCACGAAGTGGTCTTCAGCTGTAGTACCAACCACAAAGGCTCTGTCCCTGCTTTGTCTAGTTCCAGTGATATTTGCATATTTTTACTGTGGATGTGTTTTTAAGATAAATCCCCAAAGAAATAGTTAAATACATTACGCATTCCATAGCAAGGTATTTAGTTGTTGGTGTACTGACCGATTACATCTAGAAGGTAATTGAGTTCTTCTCTTATGACTAAAGAATTGTTTTTCATCTCATCATTTTCTACTGTTTTCTCTCTCTTGGCAGATAATTTAAATGAAAAGCCTGCAATAGCTTCCCTTCTATCATGATAACCATTTATTGTTAAAATTCATTCTGTAATCCTGTGGGAATTAGAAAAAAGAGAAATAACATCAGTCAATAATATGCAAGTGCCTGAACAATCTTCTGTATTTTAAGAATTAAAGAATAATTTATATATAAAATATATCTGTATAAATACATGCTTTAGTGCCTATTATGTTAAAAATATAAGTCTTCAAAGACATAATTAGCTGACAGGCATGAGGTATTTTAGAATATTCTTCCAGAATAGATGTGGCACTAAATCTTACTAAACTAATATTAATGTAAATCAGAAATAACACCTGTAGTATCTGGGAAATTATGCCAAAAAGATAGGAGTGTAATTGAAATCAGAATCTGACAAATTCATGAAGTACAGCTAGCCCAAAAGTATTAGCAAAGGCTATAGAAGCCAGAATTAAGCTCATAAATCCAAAATAATTCAGGCATGAGTCCAAATTCTATTCCTAAATCATCTCACTATGCCTTGCTATGCGTTTTGTTGTGTATACTATTGGAAGGCTCAGGTAATACAGCTGAAGACATCAAACTGGTGACCTCTCACTAGTGGGATTCTTCAGGGCTCCATCTTGAGCCCTGTACTCTTCAGCATCTTCATAAATGACTTGGACACAGGACTGAAAGGATTACTAAGCAACTCTGCAGATGACACAAAACTGGGAGGAGCTGTTGACTCCCCTGAAGGCAGTAAGGCTCTGCAGGGAGACCTCGACAAGGTAGAGAACTTGGCAATCACCAATCATATGAAATTTAACAAGGGAAAGTGCCGGATTCTGCACCTGGGGTCGGGCAACCCTGGATGTTCATACAGACTGGGGAATGAGATGCTGGAAAGCAGTGCCATGGAAAGGGACCTGGGGGTCCTGGTCAACAGCAAGTTGAATATGACTCAGCAGTGCCCTGGCAGCCAAGAGGCTCGTCCGTGTCCAGGGGGTAATCGGGCAAAGCGTCACCAGCTGGTCCAGGGATGGGGTTGTCCCGCTCTGCTCTGCATTGGGGTGGCCTCACCAGGAATACTGTGTGGAATTTTGGGCACCACAATATAAGAACAATATTAAGCTATTTGAAAGCATTCAAAGGAGGGCAATGAAGATGGTGAAGGGCCTCGAGGAGAAGCCATTTGAGGAGTGGCTGAGGTCACTGGGTCTGTTCAGCCTAGAGAAGAGGAGACTTAAGGAGACCTAATTTCAGTCTACAACTTCCTTGTGAAGGGAAGAGGTAGGGTAGACACTGATCTCTTCGCTGTGATGACCAGTGACAGGACCCATGGGAATGGCCTGAAATTTTATCAGGAAAGGTTTAGGTTACATTTTAGAAAAATGTGCTTCACCTAGAGGGTGGTTGGGCACTGGAAGGCTCGCCAGGGAAGTGGTCACAGCACCAATCCTGACAGAGGTCAAGAAGTGTTTGAACAATACTCTTGGGCACATGGTGTGACTCTTGGGGATGGTCCTGTGCAGGGCCGGGAGCTGGACTCGATGATCCTTCTGGGCTCCTTCCCATGTGGCATATTCTGTCATTCTGTGATTCTGTGAAGACACAAACTAAGGAGGAATCTCAACTGTGATTTTTCTTTCTTTCTAAATGTAACGAGTGATTTAATATTTTGATTGTTACAAATGAGAGAAAAAAAACCCTCTTTAAAGTAAGAACAGTTGAACATTCAGCAAAAGGGTGAAATCAGCTTCATAGCTGCAGAACTAAATTTTACATTTTAATGCTGTCTCTACTAATTCTCATCCCTCAGTAGCACTGTGCAATAGATAACAAAATTCAGGCAATATTCTGCAGAGAGTACATGTATAGTTCATCAGTCTCTCTGTATGTCTTGTCTGGTGATCTCAGTGGAAAAATTACACTTTTATTCTGGTATGTGAAGTTGTTATTTCATTTCGTCTCACAGAATAAAAAAAAGAATTTAAAATTTTAGGGTTATCTACTTGCTCTCTTCCTGGCTTTTTATTCAAGTAGTTTTTTCAACTAAATAAGTGTATAACATCATTCAGAGCAAAAATGTTTGCAAATTTACTTAGTTTATATATACAGGAAATAAGTGTATAATTGCTTTTAGAACCAAGCTGTTTCCAAGTCAAAATTACAGTTTGCTATCGTGTGTTTGACTATGTTCTTAATGGTTCTTATATATGTGTGAAGCTATTTCACCCTGCAGTTAGCAACTTTTATTAGGATAATTATTCTAACAGAAAAACAGATGCTACTGTACTGGAGGCACCAGCTCTAAGAATTTACTTTAAATAAAAGAATTATAACTAAAATAATGGTAGATTGAATTTGGGAATAAAAAGAAAGCTGTTTTTCATTAGGCTGGTTTCCTCTGTTATGCTTTTTGAGCTGACTCACAACTATGTTTTCATTATCGTGTTAAAAAATATTGGAATGGTTTGCAACTGCAAAGAGCAATTCAAGATTTTTTTAAAAAGGAAATAGAGGAAGAAGAATCTTTCCAATACAGTAGAGGAATAGATGAGAGCTCATGGAGACCAACCACCAATTTTAATTGCTTTCATTTTTTGTGCTAACTCTAGAAGCAAAGTTTCTGAAGTGCTCAATGAGAACAGACTTACTTGAATAAACCAACCTATTTGCCATTTTCTAACATATTTGAGAAAAACTGTTAATCAAAAGAAAATCTTGACAAGCTTTTCTTTTGTATTTTGAAACAAATGAACAAATAAAGAAATAATTACTCTCCATGTCTTGCTCAAAGATGTCACCTGATGAAATCATAACAATCCCCACTTCCCACAGGATTATTAGTAGTCATTAAATATAGCACTAACATCTTCTATAGCATCAACATTTTGTATAACCATAAACTGTCCCAGGTTTTCATTGTAAATGGCCTAATTGACTTTTTTTAAATGAATGGGATTTATTGCCATTCTGCCAAGACTCTGGAAAGGGGATGTAGAATGTTCTGTGGCTATGCTACATAAATGCATTGCCAAAAGTCCTAGATTCATCCACTTCCTTTTTAGTTCTTGCACTGTTAAGAACTGACTTACATATTAAATATTATAAATATCTATATTTTACAATTGGCAATATACTACAGGAAAAAAATAATTACTTGTGCTTATTGGATGGCAGTTGGATGCATTTATTGGTTCTGCTATCCTGGATACATTTTTGTCTTTCTCAGAAATGCTGAAAATTATAATTTTGTTATATAAAAACAATGGTTGCAATTCTCCTTGTTCAAAAAAGTCCTTACAACTCTAATTGTTCGGTCTAGAAAATTCCTTTCAGTCTAAAAAAATGATAGAATATTTCAAGCTATGCCAAGTTGTCAGTTTATACCAAGTAATCCTATGAATACAATTAAAAATATAAGAATTTATTATGTTGCTTTCCCATGACAGTAAAAGTGCACCATATAATGTTACTCTCACAGTACGTTTGCAAATTAAGACTCAAAATATCTCTTAGTAATTTCATGTTCATTTAACTAAAGATTATTTTTTTACACTGTCAGGCTGCTGAAATGCAGTGAAATGACACATTACAAGTTTCTACTCTTCAGTCTGGTGGTATTGTTTTTCTTTTCAGTTTTTATGCAAGAGTGAAAAAGAAGCATGTTTTAGTAAATCCTCACGTTTAGCAATATAGCTTTATTGAAGTAAATGAGTCACTGACTTCAATGTAGCTGCCTTAATTTACAGCAGCTGAAGGTTTCAGGTAAATGCTGTGCTTCACCACTGCATAAATAAAGCATAGGAAGGAATATTCAGCTAAAATAATTTAGAGAATTGACCCGCTGTTCTTTGAGCACTGAACTGCCATCTAATCAGACAACTTTTGTCTGTTGTTCAGCTCAGAAAAGATTCCTTCTTCCTCCCCTGGAGCAATAAAGATACTTCGTGCTTCTTCAACATTAGACAAATGTTACACAGTAAGTTAACACATACTTTTTGGAAGTTCTGCCATAATGCTCCAGTCTTCTTTTCTTTAATTGTGATAGCCTTTTTGGCAGGACTGCTCTCAATCTCTTCACTTCCCAGACTGTACTGATACTGAGGGTTGTCTGAACTTCTGAGGCACAGAAGTGAGGCTGACAGGTTGGTGGTTTCCAAGGTTCTCCTTTCACCCTTTTTAAAAAATGGGTTCAATGTTCCCATTTTTCCGGTCACCTGGGATTTCATCTGACTGCCATGACTTTTCAAATATCATGGAGACTGGCTTGGCAATTACATAAGCATATTCTCTCAGGACTTCAGGATGCATCTCTTCAGGTCCCATAGACTTGCATAAGATCAAGTGTCTCAAGTGGTCATGAACATGATCTTCTCATACAGTGGGAGGGAATTGGTTCCCTCAGTCTCTGTCTTGGAATCCACTTATTCAAGAGGTTTGGGAAGAGAGACTGACAGTGAAGAATGAGGTAATAAATTTGTCGAGAACCTCAGTCTTCTCATTTACTAGTTTGCCAGAGCTGTTTACTGGGAGGCGGGGGTGGGGTTTACACCTTCTTTGACCTTCCTTTTGCATCTGACAAACCTGTAGAAGCCCTTTCTGTTACTCTTTTTATCCCTTGCTAATTTCAGCTCTAGCAGCACCTTTGTCGTCTTGAACCCATTACTACACAACCAGACAATGTCTCTATATTCTTCCTAGGATACCAGTTCCTGCTTAGACTGCCTGTGATTTGCTTATTTCCCTTTAGTTTGACCAGTTTAACTTTTGTTGTTCATGAACTCACGATAACCGCCTTCTTACATGAATTATTTTTTCTGTGTATGTTTTGATGTCATTAAAAAATTATTTACATTTGGAAAATCCACAGAGTTCGGGAAGGTTGTTTCCTCTTCCCATGATGTTTCTCTCAGCATTTAATTGACTATTTAAAAAAGAAAATTAAAATTGAAACGATTTCCAACTTTATACTTCTTTTAGAACCATGTAGTACTGTGTTTTGAATTGTCATATGTTCAAAAGTATATTTAGCCCTACTTTGGCAAATAATTTTTTCCCCATTTTGTCAGGCAGGGTTGAACCATGCATATGCACTTAGTTTCTTACCTTTTTCTACTGTGGCAATTCATATTGAGATCATATATGCATTAAAATAAATGATGTAATAAAACTAAGCAATATATTTATTGCAATGATCAACCTTAAAGACTGAAGCAGAGAAATAATACCTTATTTCAAATGTGTGTAGATACTATTTTTGTATTTGTGCTTATTTTCCTAGCCGTTTTGAATGTGAGCAAAACCACGTTTCTTTAACAAGTAGTGTATACATACTGAGCTTCAATGACAGATAAACTGGGAGATACTTACATAATGGTTGATGATGCAAAGGTGAAATTGTAGCAGTTTACAGTATTTCATTACATATTTTTCCACTACTCTATCTTTTATAGCTAAAAGAAAATAGAACATGACAGAGATGTACACCACCTAGAATGGTTTTACTATGACTAGAAGCACAGTTAATAATTTTCCTTCTTTCTTTCTTTCTTTCTTTCTTTCTTTCTTTATTTCTTTCCTTCTTTCTTTCTTTCTTTCGTTCTCTCTTTCTTTCTTTCTCTCTTTCTTTTCCCTCCTTCCCCCACTTCCTTCCTTCACTTCCTTCCTTCCACTATGTCCTTCCTTCCGCCACATCCTTCCGCCACTTCCTTCCCTCCCTCCCTCCACTTTGATGTTCATCTGGAAACTGTCAAGTAGTTCCAGGAAATTACTCTTCTTTAAATAGCATTTGGAAGCTTAGAAATGAAGAAAGAACAAAATTGTGTCAAAAGAGTGCATTTCAAAGCGCTTTTCAAGTGAGAATTAGCTCTTGAAAATTCAAAACTACAAAATTGAAATGATGGAATGGATGGTTCGAAGGGACATTCTTTGTATTTCTGTGATACAAAGGAGGATCTCAATTTTTACACCTTCTAAAAACACATCTGGAAAGTTACTACTTTCAGGAACAAAAAGAGTTCCAAAAGAAGGAAATGGATTGATGCAGATGAAAAGATCATCTTCCAAAAGTCATCATCAAGTCCAAAGGATTACCCTGCTTTTCCACAGGAAGCCTTATGCAGATTTCTATTCTCACATCAACACAGAAGAATTTTTCAAATGACTAGAAAATCTTGACAAGCAAATGAACCTTGGAGAAAAAAGATCCAAAAAAGAGCAGGAAATTCTCTACATCCACACTTGCTGCATGGTGGTTACTAAATCTTGGCTCTGCTTTGTGGGCGAGTACACTTGCCATTCACACAGGCAGATAGCCCTCTTCCTGCTGCACAAAGATGTGTGCTATTGGGTCTCAAAGAATGGACAATCTTTTTTCTCGTCGATAGGTTTTTGTTCTCAAAGTCAAAGCGTATTTTTCCTGGATCTATTCCCTGGATTTTTTCCTGGAAAGAAATGTGCTTGTCTCTGTTCGAAATGGGGAGGAGGGGACAGGGAGCCCGGCCATTTGAAAACAACTTGCAGTTGAACTAAGAAAGAGGGCTGCTTCTTGAATGTGCAGCAAATGAAAGATCGGGGGCATCATCAGGGAAAGCTGGATGCTCTGGTAGAGTTTCTCCTTGTGACAGTTTTAAAATTATAGAAAACAATACCTTCTAAATCTCTTGTCTGTTAAACTCCCATTAACATTCGAATGGAAGGAGTTCGGGACAACTTTCTTTTGCTTCTTGCAAAACACTCTGCAGACCTCCGCGCAACGTCTAGAACAAGATCAGGGATGTTTTCTGCCCTGACAGAGTTTCCCCCGGCAAGACACAGTGGAAAAGCTTAATGCTCAGACGTAGGCGCCAAGAGACGCTAAAGGCGAAGATACGGAGTTCTCCGAAGCTAAGCGCAAGTCCCGGGCGTCTTTTGGCAGACGCCGCACTCCGGAGCGCACAGCGACTGGCACAATGCTCTGCGTTAGCGGCCCCATGCTCGGCGCGAGCCGCCCCATGCTCAGCATTAGCCGCCCCTTGCTCAGCGTTAGCCGCCCCATGCTCATCGAGAGCCGCCCCTTGCTCTGCTTTAGCCGCACCATGCTCTGCACGCGAAGAAGCCGCT
>JAYRBT010000082.1:95165988-95182786 GCA_036023395.1 Myiotriccus ornatus | reverse complement strand
TTTTTATGTTCTGTTTTCCCATCTCTCTTCCCCTTTTTTGTGTCACTAAACACAAAGTGCAACACGCACTTTTCCTTCCCTCTCTTATTTTGTCTTTTGATATTGTTTCTATTCAGAAGCAAATAAAAAACCAAAAAAAAAACCAAAAATCAAAACCAAAAAGAAAACCACACAAAAGATAAAATTCCCTTCTGTTCACATTCAGTGCTTTGCCTCAGTGCTTTTAAAATTACTGTGGCACATTGTGCCTTTGAAAGCTGTGTGTCCTCACACAGACAGTAGGATGTTGCCAGTGAAGCAATGGGCCCAGGACTAAAAGAAACTCACTTAATATATTAGCTTTTCTGTTGGCCTAACATTTAGTTAGTGCCTATAACTCCATCCTCTGTTTCTCTGTTTCACTAGTTTGGGTCAGAGAGCTTTTTTTTGCTGTTTCATTTTATGTTATATTACTTATGACTTGATTGATGTCACTGAAGAATTCTGCAGAGTGAGGGACAATGTCAGAAATGAAAGAACGATACAACATTTATCCTGCAAGTGTGTCTCTGACAGTGACAATACTGGACAGTGTTTAGGAAGAGCAGACAACCTTGGCACCTTTCTGCTCTCCACTGATCCTCAAACTCCACAGCTTCTCTGATCATTTGACTAGGGACATTGCAAGGACCATCCCCTTCTGCTTCTTGTACCACCTATTTACGGAGCTATTGTTCACAATTTGTCTCTGATACTGTCTGCTGCTGTGAGTTTTCTGCCAGGAATTTCCAGAAGTTCCTTGCCCCCTATATGGAAAAGTGCTGTGTTTTATTTGTTTTAAACTGAACCTCTACTAGTTGTATTGTTTTACTCTAACTGCAGTACTGCAAGTTTTGAGGAAAGTCAGTTCTGCATAAACCTTATGCACCATGTTCCTGATTTTGCAAACTTTGATTAGGTGCCTCTTCAGTCTTCTTTCAGACAGAAAATACCCAAACGCTACTTCTATTCTCTTCTGGAATTTTTCTACGTTCTTGATCATTATATTTGCCCTTCTCTACATTTTCTTCAGATGTACCGTATCTTGCCTGCAATGCCAAGAACAAAAGTACACACAGTGCTTCTAGCATGTGAAGATTTCATTCAGTGGAAAAAGGACATTTTCTGTCATGTTTTCAACAGTGTCATACAGATAATTAGCAAAAACATATGAAAAATATATATGACTCTCAAACTGGCGCTTGCAGGCTTAGTATCTAAGGCCAACCATGAGAGTTGTATTGACGGAGTCTTTGATCCCTGGAACTGAAAGGAGCCCATTGCAATTCCTTTAGCAGAGCTGCAGTGCAGAATTAAAAATGCCAGAGCAGACTGACTTAACACCGCAGAATGGTTAGACACTCTCTCAGAGCTAGATATCTGAGAAACAATATCCACAAAGACACAGTATGAGGCAGAGATCTGTGAGTGCCAAGGGCCATGTACGTCCTGTGCTGGCTATGTTTAGATATGGCTACCTGGCCTGCAATCACATTTCCCAAAGGCTGCTTAGCAGATTCGTTTAGCAAGGCTTATCAGCTCCAAAGCTACATTTTAAAAAGGTTTAAATTTTATTTTTCCATTAATATGAAAGTGAAGACACTCAAAGGTGGAAAAATCCCCAAATCATAGGTGATACATGAATTTCAGTTCCCTGTTTAATTTGTCATTCACCCAAATACACATGGAACCACAACCAAAAATATGCAAAAATTTAGCAGCTTCAAACAGTATGGGAAATCAATTAAAATACTTTTTCCTGCCCTCCAAAAGAGCATTTTGTCTGTTTTCAAGATTAGGATAATTAAGCTAAATCTAGTTTGACATATTCCTTCTCACTGTGAGTTGTCATCATCTTCAGATGGAGATTGGTTTAAGATATATGTTTCAGATATAAAGTTTTAGAAATGTCATTATTTTTCCTGTCTCTGGGGAAAAAAAATCAAAATATCATAATTCTCACAAAACAGACAGTAAAAGATGCCCTTTGAGTCTCTTGTAATGTTATTACTTTTGAGTTAATAGCTGAACATTTTGAGAAATTTCTTCCTTAAAAAAATCCCAAAACTAACCAGTACTTTCCAAAGTAAACAGGAATTTTAAAACAAATTTAAAAATTATTAATGATCTGAACTTCATTTTGTTAGTGCATTACATGTTTTGAATTTTCCGTTTTGAAAGATGGAATATCAAGATTAAGGACACTAAAATTAGGTCCTAGTGTTAGCTTATTTTGAACTTATCTTTTAAAGAAAAAAACATTCACCTGGATGTTTCCCTGTTGAGAAAAAAATTATTTGTTGTCTGCTATTATTCAGATAGAGTTGGTTGGAATACCTTCTTCTGCTAGAGAAACGAAAAAGAGCCTCACATTTATATAGCTACAAGTTTTTTTCAAAAGCTGTTAATCATGCAGATGTTAGGGCAGTCTATCACTGGAAATTGTTTAGTTGCTGCATTTACATGGGGTGGTACATGGGAGGCTTGCACTGGCAGATGGTAAACCTTATAAAAATTACACATATGGCATTTAATTTTACTTTCCTTTCAAATTGTCTTATTCACCAAGGAAAGAAGAGGTGGCTTTTCCTTGTAGATTGTTTTCCTTTACAAATCTGGGGCAAATTCTTTGCTCAGAATCTGCCATGGAGCATTCCTTTGGCCAGATCCTTAAACCAGTGGAAAACCAAGTATCTCAGAAGAGACAGCAGCAGCAGGACAGTACCTGCCCTGTGAATGTTTCTGTGCCAGATGACTCTGTGGGATGCATAATTTAAAAGGTTGGTCTCAAAAGAAAGAACATCTCCGCTACTTGAGAGTAGAAATCTGGATCCTCATGAGGATCAGCTAGTCAGGCAAAACAGCAAAACTTTTCAAGATAATTTGATCTAAGTATATAAACATGTTAGTGGAGTGCATGACATGATAGCGATCATGTTTCTGAAAAAAAATCTATCTTGACTAAATTTATTATTCAGTCATTAATTTAGAGTTCCAATTCAACAGCACATGATCTATTACACCAAATATTTAAAAAACCCATTGTTTGAAAATTCAAAACTTACTGCTAAGGATTTTTTTTTTATATATGACTAAGTAGGTAAAAAATTAAGTAAGTTACAGCAATAAGGAACTGAAATGCAGCTTTATTACAGGACATAAACTAGAACATGTCGTATTGCAGGAGAAAAGCTCGAGATATCACTTATTTGTATGAGGCTCATATTTATCTTGACAGACAAAAGAAAACACATGTCTCCATGCCTTTATAGATTCCTTAAATTTTTTCTTTTCTAAAATGAAATAAATAAATAAGATTTTACGTAAGAATAAAGAGTATATCCTGTGTTAGAAACCAAGAAAATGCTATATAGACACTACATTTTCCAAATAAATGTTGGCTTAAGGATTTCATTTATATTAACGACAATGTAACAGTCAAATTCTTAAATCTGTATTAAAAATGTTGGACCAAGTGGTCTAATTTGTGGAACTCAGGAAAAATTAAGCAACACTTGTTAGTGGTTTTTCAGAAGCCTGCCAAAACACTTTAATTTCCTTAGCAATAAAGACCATCTATACAAAGTGGAAGGCATAGTTATCCTGGAATATACTCTCTCTTAATTGCAAAACTCTGCATTTAGACCTTTACCTTGGGGAGTAGTAAGTGAAAGAACTCCCACAGTAACAATTTTACATAAAACCATGTAGACTGAAGCTTACAGAATGTTTCATTGTCTTCTTGAGTCTTTTCCTTTATTATCTTCTACCTGATCTTATGCTCTTCCTCGTTTTGAGGAGGGTGTGTGTGTGTGTGAAGGAAGGGAGTGCTAGGCAGATGTGCTACCATAGCAACTGCTATGAGTTATCAGACAAAAAATCGGTGATGAAGTCTAAGCCTTGGCTCTGTTACCTGAGGCTGTCTGTTTTCAAGGCTCTCACAGGTTGTTCTCAGTCATTTTTAGTAATTTTCTTCATTGTATTCTCCAGAGGATCAACAGATGACCTAAAGGAAGGCCACCTGCCATAGCGCCAGGATATTTCTCTTCACAGTTCAGTTTTATTCATCTGTAAGGAAAGGTCATTAAGCCTTTTTCATTGTGACTTGAATATTATTAATTCTTTGGAAACATGAAGAAGTCCTTTGTTGATATTTTTGCAGCAGTTTTACATGCTTTAGTACCTACCAAGATTGTCCCTCCGAGTGCTGGCAATATTTTGCCTTCTTTCATAGCAGTTTTTCTGTTCTGCATGATCAAATTCCTCATAATGAAAATTCAGTATATTTTCCATTTTCCTAGGTAAATATTGTATGTATCTTGTAAAGTTCCAGTTCAGGAAATAATATCTAAAACACTGTCAAAATACTACTTGAGAGATGAATATAAGGAACATCCTTAAATTTTCACAGGCAAGTAGGAAATAGATAAGGACATATTTCCAGATATACTTGGCAAAATATAGGTAGATTTCTTTTATGTGAGGATGTATATGCCTTGGTTAAGAGAGAAAGTCCTAGAATTATACTACTAGTGTACTGTAAGTTTTAAAAATGGCAACTCAACAGCCTTTTTATCAAAGCTAGAATACAGAAAAGCTCTCATATATTTACACACAATACTTACATTTGCACACAGATGAAGGAACAACGAGAAGTCAGTCCAACCTAGTTTCAGTTAGAAATGCATTTAGTATAGACACCTCTCTCCTTAACTAACCCGTGTCTGTGAGAGTACACATGCTGCCTTCAAGTAACAGCTGAAACACCAAGAGCTGTAGATGTAGAATTCATGTATACGTATTTCACAGGCATAAACAGGTATTAGTTGTTTCATTGGGACTTTCTATTTGTCAGTTAATATCACGACATTCAGTAACAGCACAAAAATAGTGTGTGGATGCTCCCGCTACCCGAGCTCCATGGAAATGAAGGTGTGGGATGTTTTTTCACAGGGAGCCTTCCTGTTGCATCATTTTTATGGGTTCATCACTTAAATACAAATTAGCCACTGAGTTACAACTGCTAAAGCCCCTTAGTGTTAGAACATTAATTATTACATTTCTAGCTTTTTCTGATATTCCCTGGGTTTGCTGAGAATGGCACAAAGGACTGTGTTTAGTACATTTCTGCTGATGATGGAGGAGACCTCCATGCACAACAAGATTTTACTTTTTTTTTTTAATGACAAAACCTTTTGAAATTAATTAATCTGAAGTGATAGAATAGAATAGTGAAATAGAATAGAATCTGAAGTAATAGAATAGAATTGATTTTCATAGGAACTCATTCTGGTTGATATATTGGTTTTGATCCTTTCTTAAGTGAAAAGAGCACAAAGAGCTGCTCTAGCATGACTAGAGATTTCTCTGTAAGGGTTACTTGTAGGCTATAGCCAGCTTTTCATAAATTTCCTTATTTTCCTTGCCAGAGCGGACATCACTGGAGCATGCTGCATGCCAGTTCCTGACCCTGACTATAAGAAACTGTTTCAGTTGACTTTAAATTATAATGAGAACTAACACTGTCCCCAGATCTGCCCTGGTCTTAGGAATAAAAAGACAGATTTTCTCCATGCTGCCTTGAAAGCTGCCACTGCTTTAAGTCTCCTTGAAATATTGCCCAATTATTTGCTGTTTTCATTTGTTAATTTTGTCAGTACTCCCAGTTTGGAAACATCATAAAGAGAAAAGCTACTTTTTTCTGAAGAGACTGGTAGAAAATGCTGTCTTCTGTTTCAGTAGGAAAGACTGACTTTGACTCAATGCTGATTTTAAGGAAGACATTCCTGTGAAATCAGTCATCTAGAAATCAGAGGGCTTGAGCAGCTCAATCTCAAATAAGCATGGAGCAGAGCCCAGGAAAAAGGTTAAAATTAGGGTGTGCAGAAGCATTTGAGAGGCTGAATGCTTGAATTTTGGACTGAATGATTTTTCATTTCATGGATACTTTAACAGATGCGCTTGGTTCAATAGTGAACAATCCCCTAGATATCAGCATTAATACTAAAATATTCCATTATGGTCAGTACATTTATAATGAATGCTTGAATCATTAATACAAATATTTCTTCCTTAGTTTCCTACAGTGGAAATTGGGTATTTCCAAGCTGAAGCAATCCTATGATGTATAAGACAATTCTTTTCCAAAAGAAGTAAGTAGGGAAGTATTTAAGAGCGTTGTACTAAACACCAGTGTACACCTGGTTCTCCAGAAAGATAAATTCATACAGGAGCTAATGCTGAAAAAGGCTCCTAGGATGATTGTAATAATAAAGAATAAATCTTATTGGCATAGACTAAAAGTATTTGAGGGGGTTCACCCAGTGGAGCAAACACCTGAGAAAAAGTGTTATAAAAGGTAAAGGGCTATGCTGGAAAAAGAATACATTAGTCTAAACTGGTCATGAATACATTTACAGAATGCTTTCTAAATATCCAGTCAATTAAATTTTTGTATTATTTTACAAACAGCACAGTGAGGGCAAGAAAGTAACCCACTTTTGAGGTGATTTTGGATGACTTTTAAGAGAATTATATGAGGTAATTACATGCAATAGCTGAGGATGGCACTCACTGGTCCAGGCCTTCCCTTCAAGGCCAATTCTTGTGAAGACTTTTACTAAGTGCAAGCAGTGTCTTATTTTTTTCTCTTTAGAAAAAAAAAATCTGTCTTTCCTTGCACTCTGGAAGCCAGTGACTTACACAATTGTGCATCTCACCAGAATGAGTGTTGTTTGTAGAGGAAACCTGGGCACATATTTCTAGGTAGGCTGAAGGAGTTCAGCACTGGATGCTTTAGGTAAAGATATTTCTAGGCTGAGAGGAAACTGGTGCTACCATTGAGTTGAAATAAGGGAGCACGTGTCCTGGTATCATAGCAGTGCTGCAATTGGGTCTTCCTGCAGATCTCTATTCTTTCATTACAAACTTACTTCTTGCTCCAGTAAGTTTAAATGAGCAATTAGATAATATAATTGTACTTCTATTATCCCTATCTCCCTCCTATCTTTCTTATCTTTTCTCCTACCTTAGAGTTAATTCTTTCTTTTCTAAGCTCAGCTAAACTTCTTTTTCTTGTAAAATTCAGGAGATCAACGAATTATTTAACCTAGCCATCAGTCAGCTTACTCCTGGCTCTAACGTTAATTTCTGTTTTGGTATCTCACCAGCTTGAGTCACATCTGCACATTCTTCAATTGCTTCTGCTGTTCAGTCATGGCACTCTCACTTCTATATGACTGAATTGCTTTATTAAGTCTTTTTATTTTTCTTTATTAAATATTTTCTAAGAGATTTAATTGCTGTGTATGTGTCAACAATATTTTACAGATGTTTTCAGGTTCATTTAAGGGCTGCCAGGGCAGTGAATACTGGTTAGCAACACGAAATTTTTGAAAAGTTGGAGTATTTACTGGTTGTTCTTATTAAAGATATTCCAAGAAATGAGCTGAGGTGTTGCCTGGAAGCAAAATAAAGAAAAATACCTTCTAGACATGTACTGTATGCAGGGGAGGGTATTCAACACTTCACACACAGTGTGAATTGCCTGTGATGGAGACTGATGAAAACATAGGAAAACACTGCATTTTTCAGGCCTTTCAATTTAGATAGTTCTTGAAAGAACAGAAACAACAAATACCTATGCTATTGTGCCCTGCCGCATACGATAGTGTTCTTATAAAGAATTAAACAAGTGGAAGCTTTTTACACACTCTCTTCTGTATAAAATTCTCTATTTGGGGAGGAACGGAAGCTTTTTTAAAGGTGTAAGCCTGAGTATTACAGTAAGAATATATGGAAAAATGGAAAAATAGAATGGGGAATAAAGCAGATATAAAGAAATAACAGAAAGTAAAACAGGGAAACCAAGCACTTTAAGGATTAGCTAAGTGAACAACTGACTTCTGGCTGCTGAAAAGAATAGTTCTCTTTCTACTTTGAGACTGATAATGGATTTTTAAAGGTGGCATAATATTTTTCAGTTATATTTTAACTGCACTGCAGGTAATCCTCATGCAGAGAAATAATTTATTCACAGAGCTCAAGAGGTTACAAATAATTACTGTAATAGTAATTGAATTATGTCTTATTATCAGTATCATGTAAGAATTATATTTGAAAATGCACTAGTGATGATATGTAAGCCTTCAATTCTACTTAAAGTGATACATACTTCAATTACCTGTCAACTGAAATTAGTACTAAACTTAGTGAAAACTGCACATGCTACTGCGAATGCTCTTTTTAAAGTCACTGTGTCTTGCAATCCCTTGACTTTGCATTTGGATGCGTAGTACAGACTGACATTGCCATTGTGAACAAACATTACATTTATATATACAATTGCCATCTTTCACAAGCATGTTACAACATAGATGCTCTAAAATTCTATGTATAATACATAGAATAATGCATATAATACATTACAGAAATATGACACAAGATATTGTTACTAATTATCTTGACCCAAATGATTACGTTACTTCACATACATTCAGATTTACTACTGAAAAGAAAAACTTTGCAAAAATGTAGTGTAGTAAATAGGTCAAAAAAATCATAGCATATATACAATCTCAAGCTCATGAGAATAATTCATATTCTAGCATGTACAACAAAAATAAAAGGTGTTGGGAGACATCTTTTGTGAAATTAAGATTAAAGACCACGGAGTTAAGTAATCTGACCTATAATTCTGCTGCAGTCAGTTGAATTTTACAGCAGGAAGAATAAGAATGATGTGCAAAGAAGGTTCCCAATCATCATTATCACTAAGAGTAAGCTGTCAAAAAAGAAAAAGGTATAAAGTAGTCAAGATGACTTGCATAGCATGTCCAAATTGCTTCATGACTACTTTGAAATGCATTATTCAAACATCAAACAGCCATTTAAAGGTTCAAAAATGACAAGAAATTTCACATAACTGACTCAATAAATGCTCATGTGAATCTTTTGAACAACAGTTTTATTTCCTTTATTTTAAACGCATTTAAAATACTAGGTATTTTTCTGAAAGTTTTCTGGATCAAATCTAATTCTGCTGTTCATATTTATTATACAATTATTATGGGATAAATTACCAAAACTATTCTGCATGCAGCCTCGACTGTGATGTCAGAAATGCATTAGTGTGTAATAGCACAGTTTTAAAATCCCATCTGTAGGGGTTTCATTTCAGTGAGGCTTTTTGTATTTTCTAGGTGAGTATATCATGAGATGATCAGGCTTTAACAACTGTATTGGTCTGAAATAAATAGTAATTTTGCCAATACCAGTTGATTATAATGTATGTACTTCTTCTCCCACCAAAATCTATGGGACTTATAACCTTAGCTACAGTGAGAACAGTGATGTGCCTCATGAGTTTTGTCCAATTTTTCCTGATATTTCATATGCAAGATCAGTGTGGGAAAAAAATACAGAAAGGCAGAGCACTCTTTCTTTGGGGATTTTGATGAAATAAGGTTGGTACAATTTTTATTTTTCTTGTGGGACAAAAAAACCCACCAAAAAACCCCAACCAAACAAAAAAACCCCAGCCTTCTGTTTACATAAGTGATTAGTGTAACCCAGTGAACATCACCTTATTATACTCTTCACATAATTAATAAGAATGCGGATAGCCTTCTTATTTTGGCTTTATTTTCTCTTTCTTATTGTAAATTATAAAGGTAAATTATTGCAAAGATTGTATGTCAAGGGAATAACAGGCTTGACCTAATCTCTCACATAGCTACAATGCAGCTGGGTGACTGTGATTCAGCAGTATCTACAAAGGGAGCAAGAAAGGCAAAGCTAAAAGAGAGAAAAATTTAAAAGGCCACAATCTCTTTCAAAGCTCTCATCTACTATGACTAAAGAGAAGTGAAGGTAAGTGCTAGCTGCAGCCTGATAGAAGAAATAGTGTAATGATTATCTATTCAATATGATTTTATTTTGTGACTAACACCAAAAATAGGCCATTACATGATGTGGGACAGTGCTTGAGAGTTTTTTGCATCCTTCTTAATGCTAAAAGGTTCTGGTAATTGTGACATCAGCATTACAAATATAATATATGCACTCCTTTTTTCTGTAAAACCTTTCTGAAGAAAATATTTGAGGTGTGGCTAAAATAGACTTTATAAAGATGTTAACTCGTATGCTTCAAGGTGACAGAGGAACAAATTTTTTATTCCCTTGCCAAAGTGTATTGTTGAGAATCAATATACTGAAATTCTGCTTACAGTTTTGGGGGTTTCTTCTTTTTGAAAACTTCTTTCTAATCTTAATTCAGCATTTTACTGGATGTCAAGCTTTTTAAACATCTGCAGAAGAAGGAAAGAAAATAGATTGCTGAAAGACTGAGGTAGTTTGTTACTGGTTCTCAGCCTGGGACCCAGATTCAATTCCTTCCTCTGCCTGAAGCAATTTACACTCTTGTTTCCCTGTTCCCAGAAGATTGCCTTCACTATCAGGATATTCAGCCTTTTTGGGTGGGATCTGTCAAGCTCTTTTGTTAAAGCTAATCCAACTCACACAGGAGAATTCCACTTTCTGATTAATGCACAGGGCTGTAGCACCTGCATTAAGCAGGTTAAGACAGCACTACCATGAAAGACAAGAGTCTCATTTCCTACTCCCCTCTCATTGCACACTCCTGTCAGCATCTTTGTATTTGGACTAGACAGAGTGTGGCGAGGGAACATAACACCAGCTTCCTAAACCAAAAGACTTGTTTCATACTGTGACAAATCACCACCAGGACAGTCTGTATTACCTCTCAGTTGTGGTGCTAATAGCTATTTTAATGTCAAGATGCATCTAAGTGTAGTGTACTTGGAGAATAAGATTGTCAGAAGCAACTTGTGATGCCAGCTTTGGGCACTCATTTTGGATCTGCAGTACCATTTAATGATTACATATTTTGTACTACATACAGAAGGATTAGAATTAGGAAATACAGAAGAAGAGGATTAGACCCAGGTCAATGAAACCCAGATACATTTAGATCCACTGAATGCTTCAATAAATACTTACAGGGTATGCTATCGTGATGAATCATGGAATCATATCTCCCCATCTTATCCAAAATTATTTAGTGAGAGTTATGGATCTGTGAATGATTTTGTGAAGAGTGGCATTCATGAAATTTTTCTTGTTTATCCTTAAGATTTAATTAATCCTTAGTCACTAGATAAGTCATAGCAGCCATTAGATTTCACACAAATTTGATATTTTTAAGGTTCAGAATATGTGTTTCTAACTCCTTTTATCTTTTGGTATAGAAAATGTCTTCTAAGGATGTTGCCATTAACAACACTCTCAGATCATAAAATAAATAAAATTTTTGGGTCTTGCAGTGACTGCTCACTAGTTGTCAATATATATATTTTTATATATTTTAATAGACTCAGCTCTTTTGTTGTGTCAGAATAAAGGAATATCATTATGATGTTGATACTTGAGAAATACTTGATCTTGAAATTAAACTTGAACTACTATAAAGTAGCTAGAAAATGTTAAAATAAACTGTGTTAAATGTCCAGCTAGAAACATTCAAACCCCTCTTCTGTTAAAAAATTATTAACAGTTGTGATTAATGATTTAACATATATTGACAGATTAAGGATGTTTAGCGCATTTCCTGATATGCAGTTTGGATTCAGGTTTCCAATTAAAACAAAAGAGTATTATTTGGTCTAGAAAAATTTAATATTAAACTAGACAAGTACAATTTATACATAGCATAAAAAAATCTAATTCTCATAATTTTAGAAATCCTCATTTTTTTTGTCTTCTTGTTTTCTTGTTAAGGGATCATTTTGTTTAAAATAATTCAGTGAAAAACCTTAAAAACAACAATGCTTTCAAACACCGAAAATTAAAAATTGTCTTATGTTTATCATCTCTTGCGTAGTATAGGAATATATTTTAAGTTATACATATATTTGCTTAGGTTTGTTGAGTAGATGTGGGATTAATTATATGGCTAAGTGCTTTGTTGAACAGAGGTCATTTCTCGTTAAAATTATATGCATAAGTGTATGGCCATGTATGTGAGGAAGTAGCTTGATAGTGCATTAAACTATGAAAGTAGTATGATTATTAATATTTGAAACATTTCCCTTTAGATTATCAGCTCTAGTGATTAACAAAGTGAGTTGTTGCCCAGTTAGTTGTGCAGTTCTCTGTTTCACACATTGACATCAAACACATCTTCTCTGGATACTAAATAGTGATAATATAAACAGATGATAGAATGTGTTTTTCCTCAGGAAAGCAGGAAATTGAGAATATTGAGCTAAAACAGCAACAGCAAAAAGCATGAAATTGTGCATCAGTTCATGCAAACAAAGTTAAGTTTATGGTACTCAAGAGAAAATCAACAATAAAAACCATCTCAATAAAAAGAAAGAAAGTGACTTTCACTTGTTGCCCATTTCTTCAGGAAAGTGCCAGTAGGTGTTCTTTCCAGCTTGCCTGCAAGGCAGATGAAAGGCTCTTCAGATTAATTACTGCTCAGCTGTGACAGGCTTGGGAGATGGTTTCTGTTCCAGAGCCTACTTTTTTTTTTTTTTTTTTTTTTTTAATGGTGGTTTTCCTTCATTTCTGTCTGATCTCTGACTCATAGCTGTGGAGTGAAAAGAAAAGCTTTCTGTGCACTGCCCAGACTGCCACAAATGTTATCCAGATAGTAGCATACAATTAAATTTAGGGGTCTTTTTCTTAAGCATTTGTATTTCTGTTTGTAGCAGACCCTCTGCTGAATGGAGAAAGCCCAAGATCTTTCCCAAAGCACCTTGACGTGCAGTGAAATATTGGTATTTGAATTAGAGCCTAATCAGGAGCAGCAGAGAAAGTGACGTGTTTCAGAGCTGCCTTTTTTGTAGCCAATTACTCCAGGCTCCTAGTGTTCATGTCTTCCATGCAATTTCTTTAATTAGCACTTTATTAGTTTGGCTTCAGAGAGGGTTCTGGAAAAAACTTTCCTGGTGCAGCCAAATGGTCACAAGCAGGAGGTGATTAAATTTAGTCTTAAGCAATAGGCATCTGCATGCATTCTTTGAATCTGTGTGCTTTAAAAAGATGTGTTCCTAATAATTTATGCCCAGAGGGATGTTATGCTGTCAGTAAATGCATGTAAAAAACCGTCTCACATTATTATCACCATCTAGATGCTATTCATTCAGATCTATTTTAATAATAGGATTCTTGACTCCTCCCCATTAAGTTCAAGCTGATTTCTGTTAATGGCAAATGAAATATGAAATGCAAGGGTCTAATTTTTGTTAGATTGGAAGGGAAAAAAAAGAAGCAATTTCTGTTCAGTACAACCCTTTTATTATTGCTTCCATTATGAGTAGGTCTGTTGTCTTCATTTTGTAGCTATTAACCCCGATATTGTCTTCAGAGACAATTATTAAAGAAGACTGCGCTAGTGAAAACAGCAAATGAATGAATAAACACAGATAATTTAAGAAAACACAGACAGGGTGTTTTTCTCTATTTATTGAGAAATGGTAAATTCAGCAGGAGATGTAATTGTAAATCCTGTGGGTTTTGTTAAAGCGCAAATGATAGCAATGCCAGTGAAAATTTTTGGTTTAATTAAAGGCTAGATGGCTGGTCAGGCTCTTTGGCCCGTTAGATGCCAGCTGTGACAGGTGTATTCAGGAGCAGGGAGTAGACAGTGCAGGCTGTCTGAGGGCAAATGGGAGTTAAACTTGAGTAAGGATACTTCTTATTTAAATAGTATGGGGTTTATTCCCCTTTTAAGTGCCTGATGTCTAGCAGGTGAATGCTTGGGGTTGTTGTTTTGGGTTTTTTTTTGTTTTTTAAATCACCAAACCCTGTCTGCAGGTCTATGCGCAGGCAAGGCAGACCTCCTGAGAGAAGAGTCTGAGTTTCAGTCTCTGGTTGGCACCTACTGCCTTTGTTATTATTCCTCCACATCTTCCCTCAATGGAGCTGTAGTCTGGAGGATGCACAGCAGGATCACAGTGTTGTAGTTTCTGGAATATCCTTTTTGTCATTTTAATGAAGTTTCTGAATCCTGCTGCAGAAGTTCTTGAATGTACTCTTCCCATCTAATTGCAGTGTTGTTCATGAACAGGTGACTCATGGCTTTGCTAGTTCATGAGCATGAGTTCTGGCTGAAGTTGTTGAAAAGATGATCATTTGCTGCAAATTTACAAGATCTGTCTGAGGGTTCATAGTCATACTATGGTCTAACTGATTTAAACTAATGAAAATACAAAAAGTATGCAAAGACAGTTATTTTTAATCACTTTCTTTCTTAAGCTATATCTAAATTAAATATTTTATTGTAGCTAATAAAATCCATAAACAAATTAAAAACTTGATTCACTATTCTTTACAAAAACAGCATGCATGAATTCAGTAGACTCATTTGTATTTTTCAAGGAGAATGTTCAGTACAGAGGTCAACAACCTCTTCCAATATGCACCTTAAAGATTCATTTATATCTGTGCTTAGAGAGCACAAAATTCTATGGAAGCCTAACCTAAGGGCACAGTCCTGGGTTTCTTTACAAAGACCTCTGGAATGTAAAAAAAGTGATTAATGAAGAATTGTATCTTAACACTACTCAATAAAATATTGTTCTTTATAGACAACATTTTTGAAAGAATAGGGAAGAAATAACTGATGGTCAAAACAACCAGATACTGTCACCTTGTATCATACTCATTAAAAAGAAATCTTTTTTTTTTTTTTCCAATACAGTATATTTTTTTCAGACTCCACAAAGCACAGCAAGAATACCAACCAATTTTTTTTCAATCAGTCAACGTTAATTTTGAAATGATCTTAAACCTAAAGCTTATCTACTTTTACTGCTAATTTAATGAATGAATTCAGTCACTGTGTTGCCACAGCTGGTAGGTGGCAGAGCCTCCTTGGAAATGAGCAAGGATTGACATTTAGATTCGTTCATCAACAGCATCAAGACTTGCTGAGGTTTGACAGGATCACTAGTGTGCTTTAGCTAACAAAATCTGGTGCTCTCACTAGTGCCCTCGTCTCATAAGCAAGGCTGCTGCACTATGTATGATTGGATCCAGAAACAAACTCGTGAAAAGCAGAAATTTAAAGTTTCTGTATGAGCTCTGGTGCTTTTAAAACTGTATAGTATTAAATCTCTTTTGAATTGCAATTGGTTGGTTTAGAATTGGCACTGCTTTTAAAGTGACAGTTTTTCCCTGACCCAGAAATGAAACCACTCTAAAACTGCATCTAAAGGTGTCTTGGGGACAAAAAGTAAGGATGTTTTGTAAGAGCCAAGTACAAAACTCTGGATAGCACCCAGAGTACAAAAGGGAGTGCATCAGGTAAATCATAGGTTTTAACTTATACATCCTTGTGCAACCCTAGGTAAGTCCTGACATGAACTTGCACTGTGAAAAATTAAGGTGGAATTGTCTTCTTGTGCTGTATGGTCATATTTCTACTGTATTACATCTGTGAATGTACACAAAAAACCAACAAAGATATGTTTGTAATGTATGAAAGAACTGGATTCTGACTGTTACTCTGTCCAATAACAAGCATATTAAGTTCTTTATTCAATTCAGTTTACAATGTTAGTCTTTACATTCAGTAGGAAACCCACTTCATTTTCTAGCTAATCATCTGACTACCTATCTTCTGTCTAGCTGTCATTTTCTTTTAAAAATTCTTTCCCCATATCAGCTTATACCACTTCTGTAACACAAGCAAAAAATATTTCATTCACTGGTGAAATGCCTTTAATTCTATGAGGAATAGAGATAATCACTATGCAAACCCACAAGCTTCCCCTCCAGACCCTTCACTATTCTTGTGGCCCTCCTTCAAACCCTCCTTAAGAGCTTAATGTCTTTCTTATCTTGTGGTGCCCAAAACTGCACACAGTATTCATGGTGAGGCTGCACCAGTGCAGAGAAGAGCAGGACAAACACCTCCCTTGACCAACTGGCGACGCTTTGCCTGATGCTCCCCAGGACACGGTTGGCCCTCCTGGCTGCCAGGCCACTGCTGACTCACGTTCAACTTGCCATTGACCAGGACCCCCCGATCCCTTTCTGCAGTGCTGCTCTCCAGCCTCTCATTCCCTAGTCTACACATACAACAAGGGTTACCCCCAGGCGCAGAATTGGGCCATGTTAAACTTCAGACAGTTATTGATTGCCCATCTCTTTAAATTGTTGAAGTCTCTCTTCTGGGCCTCTTTGCATTCAAGGAAATCAACAGATCTTCCCAATTTAGTGTCAAGCTTTAACATTCCAGCCCCAGAGCTGTGGGCTCACAGGCTTAGGTAGAAGATTTACTTTTATATAAATATATATATATATATATATAGGGTTCTTTAATACCTCAAGGTAGTGTTAAGAGAATAAGCTATGGACTTGATCCTAAGGGGATTCTTCATTAATCTGGGGGAGAAAATAAGGAAACTTGGCAAAGGTAGAAAAAGAGCACTATACAACCTAGACAAAATGTTCCACCAGAATACCAAATCAACACATATGAATCCACAACACTTAAGATCCTATCAATCCACAACACTTAAGGCAAAATCCAATCCCTCTAACTCCAAGCCACCCAAAACATCAAGAAAGTAGCAAAGAAAGAGAAGCAGAGGGAGCAAGAAGACAGAAGGAGAAAGAGGCAGAGACAGATTATATAGCTACCACTGGAACCTTGAGAAGACCAGCTCCCATAAGTCCAGAGGGTAGGGCCATGACATGTGGCAAACATATGCCTTTAGGTTTATATGCTCTGGTCCCTATGGCCCAC
>JAYRBT010000082.1:95148947-95165888 GCA_036023395.1 Myiotriccus ornatus | reverse complement strand
TAAGTCCAGAGGGTAGGGCCATGACATGTGGCAAACATATGCCTTTAGGTTTATATGCTCTGGTCCCTATGGCCCACCCCCCCAGGGGGAGTCTCTGACCCACCAGCTGCTCTGGGGTGCCGGACCAGGGTGAGGGGCAGTGTCCTCACTGTCCCTGCCAGTCTGAGCTGAGTTAGGGGCTGCAGGAGTTGTGGTGTGTTGTAGTTTTCCTGGGCTATTTGTGACAGCTACTCCAGAGCTTCCCCATGGGTATTCCAGGGACCTGCCATAAGGGATACAACACCACACACCTCCTTGAGGTTCAGCCCATTCCTTCCCCCTACACACACACATACACACACGCACCCACACAAGGTTATTTTGACCCAATAATTACTGATCTGGTGTCTAACAAATGCCTTTCAGCATTTTCAAAACTTCCTATAAGTCCTGCGTCCAGGTGGTTCATGAAGATGTTGAAGAGTAGTGAGTCAAAGATGGAGCCCCGCAGAACCCCACTATTGACAGGTCAGCAGTCTGATGTTACCTCATTCACTATAATTCTTTGTGAAGAATTCTTTGCTGCTCAGCTGTGAGCCTGTTAAAGTTAATGCTGATCTAAGTTTTAGCAGTACTTTATAACTTTTTAAAGTAACAATGTTAAGTACTTCCACAAAACAGAGTTCAAATTCCTTCACAAAAAATACTTGACTGAAGTTCAAAGAGAGAATTCTAGAAAACAACTGATTTCACTCATTTGATGCACATTTTTTTCTGTCCAATTAAACAATATAATAGAAATTATTTTTAATTTATTATGTATGCATAATTTTATGCAGTTATGATACTTATCCAAAATGGACAATGAAGTGAAAAAATCAAGTACTTACTGTAATTGCATGCATTGTCTTGCTTCTTGTTCTGTCAGTTTAAAGTGCTTTGCTTAAAATCAGAGTACAAACTGAGAAATGAAATTCAGAAGTAGTTTCTAGAGTCTTTATTTATACCACCAAATGCCTCTCAGTGCTTTTAAAAACTTTTTCTTTCTGAAAATAGAAAAATACTGAGAATCTGTTGCTGCTTGTATTTGTAATCATCGGTGTAATACTTTTTCCTAATTTTTTGTTATTAAACCCAGGATTTTTGTAAATTCTGACATTTTGATTACATTTTATTTAATATGATGAAAAATTAAAGAAAAATAATGGACTGGTTTTGTTATTTCTGAAATAAGAAAATTTGTAGTGCTATCCCGTTTGAAGATTTTTTGTTTCTTTCTCATAAAACCAATCTTAAAACCAGAATAAGAGTTTATTTGAGCTTGTCACTAGAACAGTGTTAAAAAAACAAATATGATCACTGGGATTTCAGCAGTATAAATAAGTGGTGTCTGCCAGAAATCACGAATAATAACATTTATTTTTTTAATACTTTCCCACAAAAGTATTTCTTATTTACAGTAATACATAATACAGAAATAAGTCAGTGTGAAAAATATATTTGAATATGTATTAAAAGACATAAAGAAAGTCAATCATGAATAATCTTTTTTAAAAGCTATAACATTATTAAATTATCAGTTTTAGTCTGTAAACTCCTTTTTTCAATTTGTGGAATAGGCCAACCAGTAAAAAGGAAAACACAGAACCTTTATTATGTGGACTCAGTTAAATGAATGCCTAATATTTAACCTTATTTGAAAGTTGATTTAGGGTCTTCCTATTCGCTTTTATATTTTTTTTTCCCCTAATACAATTCTTCTTTTTCTATTTTGTTTTTTAATTAATTAGTCTCCAGTTCTGACATTAGAGAGTTCTGATATTAGAGCTTGACTGGCTCTCCAGAGATTCTTTCTTAGGGGATGTCTTTTACAGTGCTTCATTTAGTGACTAAGTTCATCACACTGTTTCTCACTAGGAAACAAGAAAGAGAAATAATGAAAGGAGCCAAGTGCACTCAGCAAGTACAGAAGGTAAAACATCACCATCTGAAAGTGAGGCATCTCAGGGCAGCCCAAAAGAATCCACATTTTCACGCCATCACATAATGAAAATTAAAAGAAAGAGAACACCCAAAGCTCATAATGGCAGCAAAGTGGTATTGACTAAAGTGAGAAGCAAGTGGTGATGACCAGAGATTTCAAGTGACACAGTCAGAGCAGCAAGCTAAAAATGAGAGATTCAGCAAATATACACAGTGCAAGGGTGTTCATCATCTTGCAGGAAAGAAAAAAATAAATACATGTGTATATTAAAAAATATAACTGTCAAAAGAACTGTAGGGAAAGCCCATCTTATTTATATGTGATTCACTGTGACTTTTGTAGAAAACAATTATGTCTGTATAACACTGAATTAGAGACTTTGTTTGAATTTTCTTTGAAAAGCAGTGATGCAGAAGCAGAATATCTTTCTGTGTCAGGTTCTGGAAGGGGAAAGACAGAAATACAAAGGAGGAAATAGGTAATTAAGATCATCTGGCTGAGAAGTGTAAAGCATGTTGTACAATTGCAGTTTAATACCCAGAAGTTCTAGATAGATCTGCCCACTGATGTTTCAAAGACTACCCTTTTTTACATATAACATTGAAAATCTTGTCTGATTATTCCATGGTCTGTTTAACATGACTTTAGGGACTGTAAAGCTGTTTCAGAATGTTTTTCCTATAATAAAACATTTGGAAAATGATCTGGAAAACTTCTATTTCCTCCTTTTACACCTCCTCCCCCTTCTTCTCCTTCTCATCCTCCTGCTCCTCCTCTTCCTTCTCTTTCTCTCTTTTTCTTTTTAATTTCTATAAAGTTTTCTCTTAATTTAACATTTCTTAGAATGGGATGAGTGTTGTATGGGAATTCTGGCAATCTTAATTTAACTCCTGGTTCTGCAACTGCATAACTTCAATTACGTCTCTAAAAATCCAAGCCTCAATCTTCCTATCCATAAAATAGGAATAATAACTCAGAAACACTCCATAAATTCTGAGAATTCTTACTATTTTTTTAAAAGAAATTTAGTAATCATATGTAGAATAGCCAGGTAGAATGATTCCTTTGTTATTAAATGGATAAGAGAAGTTTTCCATGGTCTCTTTTACACAAATCATTAAGTCTGAAGCAGAACATCCTGCAGTGAGTAAGAAGGAGCAAAGCATTCCCCATTAGCGTGTCTACACCTAAACAAGGACAGTCCAGTCAAGAAACCATTGTTCCTCTCACCATCACACCTTTGCTATATGCGAGTTTATGTGATAAGTTCACATATGTGAAAGAAGGACAAAAGGAAACTGGACTATGGTTTCAGTCTCTTCTCCCAAACAGCAAGAGATAAGACACACAGAAATGGCCTCTAGTTGCAGCAAGGGAGGTTTAGATTGCATATTAGGGAAAAAACCCTTCACCAAAAGGCTTATCAAGCACTGGAACAGTCTGACCTGTTGGAAAGAAATTGAGTCATCATCCATGGGGGTATTTAAAAGATGTGTTGATGTAGCGTTAAGGGACATGGTTTAGTGGTCGACTTGGCAGTGTTAGGTTAATTGTTGGACTCAATGATTTTAGGGGTCTTTTCCAACGCAGATGACACTACGATTCTGTATTGCAGAGTGCCTTAGTGCCTCAGCCTTTCTGCTGGGTTAACCTTGGCTGGCCACCAAGTTCCCACCATGCTGGTCTAATCGTCTCCTTTCTCAACAGGGCAATCAGAGAAAATACAATAAAAGGTTCATCGATAGAGATAAGAACTTGACATCACTTACAAATTACCCTGTGATAGACATTTACAAACCTTAACAATCCATGTGCAACTTTATCGCATCAAGCATGCTCCAAAAATAGCACTATGGGCAAGTAGACCCAGTGGGCAGTTTGAGTGGGTCGTGATGAAAAATGTATATTTACTAAGAAAAAAAGTGTACTGAAGCAATTGCCTGCTTGCTTACCTGAGATATGATCAGAGAGTCGCAGAATCACAGAATATGCTGAGTTGGAAGGGATGAACAAGGATCATGGAGTCCAACTCCTGGCCCTGCACAAGACCATTCCCAAGAGCCACACCATGTGCCTGATAGCATCACCCAAATGCTTCTTGAACTCAGTCAGGCTTGGTGCCATGAACGCTTCCTTGGGGAGCCTGTTCCAGTATCCAACCACTCTCTGGGTGAAGAAACTTTTTCTACTGTCTAACCTAAATCTCACCTGACACAACTTCACTGACACAAGACCTTTGGGTCTTGTCACTGGTCTTCACAGAGAAGAGATCAGTGCCTGCCCCTCCTCTTCCCTTCACAAGGAAGTTGTAGTCTCGGATGAGGTCTCTCCTCAATCTCCTCAGTCTCTCCTCAGTCTCCTCTTCTTCAGGCTGAACAGACCAAGTGACCTCAAGGCCTTTCACCATCTTTGTTGTCCTCCCTTGGACACTCTCTAAAAGCTTAATATCTTTCTTATCTTGTGGTGCCCAAAACTGCCCACAATATTCAAGGTAAGGCCACCCCAGTGAAGAGCAGAGCAGGACAGTCCCCTCCCTCGACCTGCTGGCGATGCTTTGCCTGATGCCCCCCAGGACACAGTTGGCCCTCCTGGCTGCCAGGGCACTGCTGATTCATATTCAACTTACCATCAATCAGGACCTTCAGGTCCCTTTCTGCAGCACTTCTTTCCAGCATCTCATTCCTCAGTCTGTACCCATCCCAGGTGCAGAATCCGGCACTTGCCCTTGTTGAACTTCATACGGCTGATCATTGTCTAGTCCTCTAATTCATATCTGGAGGTTGCTGCTGCTTCTCTTCCAAGCTGAACACTTGGAAAAGATTATTTTTGCTTTCTGTCTTGGTTTCTCCTCTTTCTTTCTTTTCTCTTCTTCCATGTCAACTTCATAAGAAGAGTTGTGTACCATTAGATTACCAGTTAATCTCTGTGGTTTGGTTATACTTACAATAGTTTGTGTACTTGACATCACTGTGGATGGCAACAACATGCAGTGGAGATGAAAGTCTGAGAAGCTTCTGGTACCATTTGATTATGAGGAGTTTGCACAGATCTCTTGTCATGATTCAGGAACAGCAATCCTGCTCCCCTCCCATCAGCCTCCTCCTGTGAGAAAGACAAAAGGCAGAGATTATGGACTGAGATAATTTATTAGAAATAGCAATGATATAAGAAAATTAACCCTAACAGCAATACTAATAACAACTGTGTACAAATGAGAGGTTATTTTACATGCAAAAAGCTCACTGACCCAAACGACGTGTCATGGTCTGGAGACAATGAACAAAAAGCCAAATGGATCTCCCTCAGCTTTTCTTCCCTGCTGCAAGCCACTCCCCTTTTCTTCTTGGAAGTGAGAATCCCTTACTTCCAGCTAAGTAAGGTGTTACAGAATAAAAACCCAGACATGCCCACATGGCTCCAGGCTCCAGCTACTTGTGGCTACTTTGAAAAATTAATCCTGCCCTTGTCTGAAACCAGGACACCCTTCTTAATTCAAAATTCACATTAACTTTAGAGACACTCCATACACAGGGATATTTATACTCTGATATTCTAATAAATTCTCTCCCCTCTCTCTTTTCCTTTTTAGATTTTGGCTGAAAAAGTAACAGAGAAAAAAATCAGTAAATTCATTATTTCAGTCAACCACAGGGAAAGGATCTAACTTTCCTAAAACATTGCTTTTACACATAGAAAATGCTTTTATTTTAGTTGTCAAAAGTTGGAATAATTTTTCAGCTTTTTTTTTCTTTTTCCTGACATAGCAATATTAAAAATAACTCATGAAATGTTTTGATGAGGGCCAGAAGGTGATAACCTAAACAGTACTCACGCCAATATTTGAGTATCAGTCTTGTGCAGGAGATATTGCTAATTGTAAAATGATTTTAAATGTATCTGTATCTGCTACAGATTTCTGATACCTTTATAGGTGAAATTAATATATTGATATGGCATTTTGTAATTCAATTGCTATTCTTCTTGCTCTGTAAAGTTGTAATATATGGAAAATACTGCAGACTTCTATTCCCTGATGACCTATAGAGCACATGAAAAATTGAAAATCCTTGGCTTGCATTTTAATAGCTTGCATATAGCCTACATTTGTCAGGCACTTGGTTGTGTTTTCAAATTGAATAGTGGTGGTTTTAACTGTGACTTAATCAGAGAAGAATAAAATACTGAGCAGCTCAATGCCCATTTTGCACACAGAGCTGTATGTTTTGTAGATAAAAATATGCTCATAAAACTAGACTTCTAGGTTTCTAAGGCTTATAATTACTAACAAATGTTCTGAAAAATGGTTTCAAGCTACTCAGAGAATGGAATCTGACAAAAAAGAAGTAGCTCCTATAAAATAAAATTTTCTAATTTTTCAAATTTCTAGTTTCATATAAGTTCAGAAGTGGGTGGTTCAGCTGAGATTTTCACTGAGATGCTGCAGCCAGCTCAGCAGCACTACCTATGTTCTGTCTCGCCAAGTTACAAATCTGTTCTTTTTGCTGAGGCACTACCCATTTCCTGTTTTGATATAATCATAAAGTATTTGGAAAGACTATTTTTTAATATTAAATATTAGCCTATATCACACAAACAATTCTTAATTTCTTTTTTTAATATTTTAAAATATAGATAGCCAAGAGGTGGCAGTAGTCCATCCTGTTTTCACCCTGAGTTTTGTCATTACAAGTATATACTTGCCTTTATTTGATAGACACAACTATTTCAAATCAGATACATAAAATTTCTTTAAGTTTTCAAGTACCTTGCATTCTGAGTACAGCTCCCATTCAATCAAAGTCTCAAAGGTCTCTGTCAGAAGCAGAGGAAAGTGTCTCCTTTAAAGGCTCCATCCTCTGAAGGCAGTGAGACAGTTGCTTACAAAGACTGGGTAGGTATGAGTGAGACCAAGCTAAGCCTTTCATCCTCATTCACAGTAGGAGGACAGGTACATCCTGTTCTCCCAAGCTTAAATATACCCTAATGTAGAGCCTTGTGGTGTGATTACACACATCTCTGTCTGTGTGAGGTACATGTCCCCCAAAAAAACCACTCAAGCACCAGTGTTATGAATGATTATTTCTTATGATTGTTGCTGAAATTATTGCATAATAAGCACAGGGAAAGGCGTAGAAGAGAAATGAGGATAGCAAGCTGACAAATAGGGCCAAGGTCAAACATCAAGGATGAGTTTTTCTCCTCCCAACATAAATTTTGCCCTGTAGGGGTAAGCAGAGAAGTGTACGGCTGGAGAAACAGAAGATTATTTTCACCTTTCCTCTGTTTTGCTTTCAACCTTTCTGCTTTGCAATGAGCACTTGGCTGAGTGTGAGGAAGGTCTTCACATGGAGAGCCAGCTGGTGTGAAGAGCAGTGCAAAGCTGTCTGCAGTGTGTGAAAACTGCTGGAGAGCTTTCTTATCTCATAAACAAACTCCACCTTGCTGCGGAAATAAGGTGACAGACTGGACTTTTTCACAAAATGCATAATTCTTTCCTTTGGCCTTTGTAAACTGAGAGTTGGATTGATGAGCTGTAAGGAATAAGACAGGTATGTCATCCATCTGAGAGTGCTGGAGGATGGCAAAACTGTGCCCACAGTCAGAACTTTGGTGTGCTGCTTTCTTAGTAAGAAACATATATTGCTGAGTACCATGATTCCCAACCCGTTCATAAACAACTGGCAGCCTCTAGTCCCTGGAAGCATCAGCCAAACCAATATAATTATACCAGCGTCCAGAAAATGATGCAGATACTTTTGACCAAACTCAGAAATGAAATTCAGGCTAAACACCACCGTGGGAAGATCTCCTGTGCTGAGCATGTCCATAATCTACTCGGTATATGTTACAGTAAGTATGTTAAGACTGTAAGCTACAGTCTTAACCAGGGCTAGCTGCTTCACTCCGCTGTTTCTGTGTCAAAATGAATTTTATCCATATCATCAGAAATATACAATCAGAAATGAAGTCTTCTTTGCCAAGTAAAGGCTTCTGAGGCAGAGATGATGCAACAGCAGCAGCCAGGACTCTGTCAAAAGAGAGGTAGTTATACAATCCCTTAAAAAAAAAAAAAAGAAAAGATGTCTTTGCTTACCTATGGGAAAGGTCCAGGAAAGTCACACATAGGTCATAAGATCTGTTTAAATATTGATTGCAGATAATGAGGAAAAAATCAATAGACCAATAAACAGGAAGGCAGGCATGAAAGAGGAAATGAAGGGTATGCTAATTCTGGAGACTGGATTATTTTTGTAAAGAGGCACACAACACGTACAGCTGCAGGTTCCATATATATGTATATATATTTTTTCAGGTCAGCCAATGTCATGCCCATCTACAAGAAGTGTTGGAAGGAGGATTTGGGAATCGGGCCTGTCAGTCTATCCTCAGTGCCAGGGAAAGCTATGGAATGGATTATCTTAAGTGACATCATATGGCAGGTACAGGACAATCAGAACATCAGGCCCATCCAGCATGGGTTTAGGAAAGTCTGGTCCTGCCTGACCAGCCTGATCTCCTTTTATGACCAGGTGACCTGCCTAATGGATGGGGGAAAGGCTGTGAATATTGTCTACCTAGACTTCAATAAAGCCTATGATACTGTCTCCCACAGCATTCTCCCGAAAAAGCTGTCAGCCTATGGATTTTGCACTCTTCACTGGGTTGAAAACTTGCTGATGGCCAAGTCCAGAGAGTGGTGGTGAATGGAGGTACATCCAGCTGGTGACCAGTCACTCATGCTGTTCCCTAGGGTTCAGTGCTGGGGCTAGTCCTGTTGAATATCCTTATTGATGATCTGGATGACGGGGTCGAGTGCACCCTCTGTAAGTTCCCAGACAACAGCAAGGTGGGCGGGAGTGTTGAACTACTGGAGGGCAGGAAGGCTCTGCAGAGGGATCTGAGGCCAGTTGTGTGAGGTTTAATAAGGCAAATTGCTGAGTTCTACACTTTGGCCACAACAACCCCATGTAGCCCTACAGGCTGGGGGCAGAGTGGCTGCAAAGTGACCCAGTGGAAAAGGACTTGGGGGTGCTGGTCCACAGAAGGCTGAACATGAGCCAACAGTGTGCCCAGGTGGCCAAGAAGGTTGATGACATCCTGCCTTATATCAGAAGTAGATGTGGCCAGCAGCACTAGGAAGTGGTTGTCCCTTTGTACTGGTAAGGCCACTCCTCAAATCCTGTGTCCAGTTTTGTGCCCCTCACTTCAAGAAAGACCTTGAGATGCTGGAGCATGTCCAGAGAAGGCCAATGAATAAAGGGTCCAGAGAGTAAGTCATAGGAGGAGCGGCTGAGGGAGCTGTGATTATTTAGCCTGGAGAAGAGAAGGCTCGGGGGAGACCTCGTTCTCTACAACTACCTGAAAGGAGGTTGTAGCCAGGTGAGGGGCGGCCTCTTCTCCCAGGCAACCAGTGACAAGGCAAGAGGGAATAGCTGTGCCAGGGAAGATTCAGGTTTGACATCAGGAAGCATTTCTTCACTGAAGAGGTGGTCAAGCATTGGAGTGGGATGCCTGGGGAACTGGTGGAGTGACTATTCCTGGAAACGTTCAAGAAATTACATGGTACTCTTAGTGCAATGGTTTAGGTGACGTGGTGGTGCTCGGTCAAAGGTTAGACTTTGATTATCTTCAAGGTCTTTTCCCACCTTAATGATTCTGTGATTCCATTATATAGTTCACAGGGTATTTGGCTCAAGCTATGAACTTGAAAAAATGAGTGAGCTGCTGTTTGAAGTTGTTAATGAAAGTTTTCTTGCACAGTTATATTTTTGCAATTTGACTTTTATTCTGGTTAGTCTTAGAATACAAATCATTCACTTCCTGCACCATTTAGGTGGGTATCTGAGGAATGGAGAAATTCAGTGGTTTCTATTTAGGGACAGACCGACTCCTTGCAGAATGCAATAGCACAATCTGTGGCTCCTGGAGTAGAGGTTTCTACACAGGATATGGGAAGAAAAGGCTGCAATATGGCTAGGGAGTACAAAAACCTGCAGTGGGAGGCCCAGGTGTAACATTCACACACTCAGACTCTGAATAAATAAAGTAGGAGAGGACAGGAACACCAGGAGTAGGGGAACTGCAGTACAGATTTTCTTCTACAGGTACCTGCTAGTACCACGAACTTGCCTTTTCACAGGGAGGGAGTTACGAGAGAAAACAGGTGTCAGTTCATGACAGTGCTCTTTACAGATATGTGTTGTTAAAAATCTGACAGTAACTCAGGATTTAATTTGTTCAGGGTTAGTTTGGTTATTTCATGTGGAATCCGAGGCCCATAGTTAGGGTTATCAGTGGTGACATGTGAAATCATACAGAGATATAAAAGTTCCACCTGCAGAAAGTAAATCAGTGGTTTATATCTGCTAAATTTTTTCATTTTATCCCTTTTTCAGGGTTGCATTTTGGGTTACAGTACGTGGAGACCAGCTGTGTGATCAAAATACTGTAGCCTTGGCTCGCAGCAGGTTCTCTCTTCTTTTTCTGAGTTTTCCTGGATGGAGATTTGTTAAAATTGAAACTGTCCACAAGATCAGAATCATTAAAGTAGGAATTATGACTTGCACTCTGTAGGTTATTGCAAATAGTTCCCAGTAGGATTAATAAGGTTGTGGCCTAACTAAAACATAAAACTCTTCATTATATTTTGTTCTACTAGTTTTTTTGTGCAGAAGGGAATTTGGATCAAATTGAAATGAGACCTTTTTTAATCCTGTGTTTTTAAATTAACAGTGTAAAATTTTTACTTAAAAGGTATGTATAAGGTAATACCTTTTCATCTTCAGATGGTTATAAATGCAAACTGCTATTTTCCATATCAAATTATTTCATATTTCTTTTCTTCAATAAGTTTTTTAAAACTCTGAACTATGTAAAAAATAGAAGAAGCACTTATTTTTGCAATCTATTTGGCAAAGCAGTGATATTAAAATAGCAATTTAACTCATATTATCACAAGTATGTAACCATCAAATCCTATTCCAGAGAGAACATGTATTCATCTGATACCTAATGATAATGCTATACAAATATTCTGGTGTGTTCTCTGTAACAGGTTTATGATCTTGTTGTGTCTGGTCCAAGTTTCTTGACATTCTGAGTACCCCTCTGGGGAAATATGACATCTTGCAGCAATGTACGCTGTGCATGTCAAAAAACATCGCCAATCTGCTTCTGCTACTCTGAGTTATAAAATTGGATGAGCAGGCTGCTCATTTTTTAACATATGCAGGATGGTGATGTTTACAATACCAGCTGGAAATGCAAGTACTTGTACAAAACAGTGTATGGAGACAACAGAACAGGAGGAAGAAAAGAGAAAAAGCCAACCAACCCCACACTCAAACGTTATATATGAAGCAAGCACTGAAAATAGGAGAAAGGCAATCTTTGGTAGTATTGATGAACCTTACAGGCCAAAATAAAACTTATCTGAAATTTTTTGGGTTGTGAAACACGTAAAGATCTTTCTATTGCTACTTCCTGATTTTCCCATTTATTAAAGGTACATCTCCCTTCCCCCCTAAACAAAACATTATCCTTCCAAAAAACCAAAACCAAACCAAAACAAACCCACATACCAATCCAACCTTAAAATCTACCTAAGAAAAAAAATAAGCTCCCAACAAATAAAATAAGTACTGGGAAAATATATAAAATAGAATGTGGCCTGGCTAGCTTCATAGAGTCTCTCTACTGCACAATAAGATATAGATTGTTAGACAAGGTAAATAAAATCTTTTAAGTCTTTGAACTAAGTAAGTCTTAGCTCTAGAGGATTTGATGATTTCAGCACTGGATCACAAGTTCAGCTGGTTCAGCTAAGGATCAGCTCTAGGTTGCTTACAGTATAAATTAGGTCATGAAAAAGTCTGTCCTAATGTGATTACATTGCTTAGAATATTTCATCAGGCTCATCTAGAGCTAGTCCAGAAATTTCTATACTTCACAAAACCTACTATCTTATATTGCTTTAAGAATATTTAGAAAAAAAAATAAAAGAGCATTGATATGATATTTTGTGAATAAAATGACACTTAACTGCTTGTGATTTTCAGCAGCTATCCAGTATTTAGACAACAAAAGAAGTCAGAGTAAAATCTGCTGTCTTAAACAACATCTTCTCGGGATTCTGTTTGTAAAAGAACACATCAATTATCTCCTGCGTGATATATATGCCCTTTGTAAGTATAATTTTTGGCTATAAATTTCTTATTTTTTGTTTTGCATTCAATTAGGATCAAGAAAATATGAGCACATGCATGAAATTTATAGTGCTAACCATCTGAATTGGATGGAATACTTAGGTAGAATGATAGACTGAGTTTGTGTATGTACAGACCTATCTGCCCTGTGTCGTCTTCATTTACACTGGCTTCCCTCTGTACTGCAGCAACAATCTCCTTTTCATGGTGCATGATGCAAGATCACAGCGTAAGGCAAGCTGTCTAAGGGAAAGAAAACAAAAACAAATGGAGTGAGACAATATATTCCTTCACATGCTGATGTTTTTGTTTTGGTTTTCGTTTGGTTGGCTGTTCTTTTTGTTGGTAAGTGATATTCTTCACAGTCACTATTACGGGACTGTGTTTTGGATCTGTGCTGGAAACAGCATTGATAGCATAGGGATGCTTTCGTTATTGCAGAGCTTACATAGTGTCAAGGCCTTTTCTGCTTCTCACACCGCACCACCAGTGAGGAGGTTGAGGGTGCACAAGGAGTTGTGAGGGGACACAGCCAGGACAACTGACCCCAAGTGACCCTTAATTTCAACGCATCAGTTTTCTCACTTATATGACTCTTCTGACTCACTTCCTGCCCCCACCTGGGGGGTGGGGACTGTGTCAATGAGCAGCTGTGAGGGGTTGAGCTGTCAGCTGGGGCTAAACCATGACATATGACTAAAAAAAATTAAATATTTCCTGCAGTATTTAATAGCAGAGTTCCAAAGTTATGTAGGAAATGTTCAGCATGCCCTGTGCAAGAAACCATCCTCTTCTTTAATTTTAGAATAATGGAGTGTCATTCAAAAAAAAAAAAAAAAAAGTGTTTTGGACTCTTGAAAACCCAAGACCTGAATATGTTATTAAAAACCTGAATAAAGAATTAGGATTCTAATTTACAAAGAAACAAGCAAAAAACAACAACAAATGTATCAGCCATATATAATATGTTGCAGAAATCATTCTTCTGAATTAGTCAAAACAGTTGCTGATCTTACACCATCTTCTTCGGAAATGTTAGCAGAGTAAAATGAAACAATTCTCATTGAGAGACAGACAATCTAAACATCATTTAGTATGGGATAATGTAAAAAGTAGGGTAATCTTTTGGACCTATGGTTTAAAAACTTGCACATCTTGTCATAGGAGTATTTTCTCTGTTGCATTCTGTAGAAATACTATATACTAAACACCTCATATAATTATTTTTTATCTTACCTCTAAATGAATAACTATATAACTATCAAAAACATTGCAAATATTACTATAGAAATGTGATTATTATTAGAAAAAACCTACCTCTTTATTTATTGAACTCTCTGGCATTTTCAAAAGTCTCAGAAATAAAATTTTATTTGTCTCATTTTGATATGTCAGGGAAATAACGAAGCATCCCTATCCTAAGACAGTAATTTCATTGTAGAAACTGTGCCAAAATGATCAGGAAGAAAGAAAGGCTGATTTATCTGTTGCAGCTGTCAGCCTTTGAGTTCTGAGGTAAAGGTTCAATAGTTCCTACATTACAGTTATCTATTTCAGTATACAGTTTTTAATCAAAGGAGTTGAGCTTCTTGTAGCTGATGCTTAAGAAGCAATTCTGACTGCTCAAGTTTCCTATTCATGATGTCTTAATAAAAGCTTAACAGTACATGAGACAAGAAAGCACTTTGTAAGATAACAAGAAAGTAAAGAAGAGCGTATGACTAATACCAGGTATCAATGCATCAGTACCTTTATTGTTATTTACAGATATGTAAATTAGCACTGCTATTTTCATGCTGTGGTTAGTAAACAGCATCTCCACAGACTGGCAGGAATTTTGAACGAGCGTTGGCAGGTGATGGAAGTTTGGAAACACCCTTCCTGAGGGGCACATTACCAATGCAAGCAGGATGTGCCCCAGGGTGTGCAGGAGGCTGCTGAGCTGTGATATGCCACTGTGTTCCAAGCAGTTAGGTTTTATTTTCCAACTTATGAAGAAATCACTTTGATTCGCTAGATTATTGTAACTCTCTCCATTACTGTTGCCTCCTATCTCCGCAACTACTGATGATTCATTTCTTTACAGACACCTAAAACCTTTATGTGCCGATTTTTGTATATATGGCAGTTTTAGTTAAAGAAAATTTCTTAGATTGGTTTCTCCTGCACTTATCATTTTCACTTCTTGAGAAGCTATTCAATTTCCATTTAGCATTCTGGGAGAGGCCTTTTAATAAATTTTTACCTGTTACTTTTTTTTTTTTTACACGTAACTTATAATATTTTTTATAACAACAACATGAAGTTGTTTTTCTTTATTCTAAATTCAGGAAAATAATTTTCTGAAGTTTTTTTTCTTCTGTGTTGGATCTGGTATCACATACAACCTACTCATTCATTAGGATTCAGGCTCTCTGAAACAGTGTAATTGAATTCAAAACTTAAAATGTGTTGTAAAATTTTAAAATATGTTGCCCTTTATTTCATTTTATGGATATTACTCTTTAAAAAAAATAGTTTGATTTAGGAAATTTAATCAAATAGCCTGAAAAATGATTTTTTTTTTTCCTCGCTGGTTTTCACATTTTCCATGTAGCTGCTGTATTCTGTAGGATTTCAGATGTTATGTTTGGCTTTATTCCCGTGTTACTCATTGTCTATATTTCTCTGTTTTGAGATGCTTATAGCTATTTTCCGGAATCACAGGACGGCTTAGGTTGGAAGAGACCTTTGGATGTCATTTTGCCCATCCCCTCTGCTCAAACAGGGTCACCCATAGCCAGTTGCCTAGGACTTTGTCCATATAGCTTTTGAGTATCTCCAACAACAGAGACCCTACAACCTGTGAGTCACCCTCACAGTGAAAAGGTGTTTCTCTATGTTTAGGGGGAAGCTCCTGGTTCAGTTTGTGCTCGTTTCCTCTATACCTTTTGAAAGGTGTGCATAAATAGCAGTAGTAGACCGTAAAAGAAAATACTTCCAAAAGTGAGCAAAGAGACAGAAAATAATAGAGATTTAATGCTTTCTGGCTTTTGGAATAACTTTACAAACTAGGTATTCTATTAAACTATCTGAAAGATACGTATCAATTTTAGCACAAGATTTGAAGAATTGTATAAGGTTCTGGCGCAATGCCTGATAAAGATGCCTAAAACAGGTGATATGTGTGGGTTTGCTTACTCTTCCTCAGGTTGCTAATTCTAACACTCAAAGGAAGAACAAGAATGAAAAAAACCTTAATGTTCAAGATGGATATTAATAATAAATTATTGAAGTGTATGGTCACAAATCAGGCTGGTTTTATAAGAAATAAAATTACATGTTAATGAGTCAGACTCTGCAACTGACTGTCCAGTGACCTAGGAAAGCATGCAGAACTACATTGCTTTACTGAACAGTACTTTATATGGAACTGCTGTGATCCTTGCCTTTGAGTTTATTTAATATCATTAAAATTCAGTGTGCCAGAATGTTTCATAAAATAGTTTTCCTGACCAGTGTAGGGAAGATTAGAAAATCTCATTTTAGACTGTTTGTGTTTACACTGTCAAAAAAAAATTTTCTTCTTTAGCTATATTTAAGCTCTCTGAGGTGACAGAAATGTTTGATATAACAAATATTTCAATATCTAAAAGATATCTGTAGAGCTATTACAAATAAGTCCCTCTGGAATAACCTCGCTCAGGTGCAGAGAAGAGAACATGTGCTTTCATTGTCACAGAATCTGAGAATCACAGCATGGTTAAGGTTGAAATGAACCTCTGAAGATCATCTAGTCCATCCTCCCTGCTAAAGCAGGTCCACCTGAAGCAGGTTGCACAGGATCACGTCCAGATAGGTTTTAAATATCTCCAGAGAAGGAGACTTCACAGTCTCTCTGAGCAGCCTGTTCCAGTGCTCTGTCACCCTCACAGTAAAAAATTTATGACACTCATCATTCTGCTCCAGTGGTAGTGAGTCACTGAGGTATCCACAAGGCAGTGTGAATACATAAAATGTGTTTAAAAAATACTGGAACATCAGATTCCAAGCTGGTACTGAATCACTTCTGCTCCTAGCTAATGATATCTGCTGTGAAAAAAATTCTTGTCTCAATTTGCAAAGGATCAGTTCAATCCAATTAGATACTAATGCAGTGCTAGCAATTGTCATAATGATCTTAAAGACATGTTAAAAACATCTCTTACTATGACTCCAAAACAAGTAACTCCTCATATTTCATGGTTTTTTTTTGAAAATGCTTCATTTTGCAAATGATGTGTTTCACAAAAATATGGAAATAATAAAAACACAGGTTCTAATTAAATGAAATAGAATAAAAAAATTAAAACCATAACTAATCACATACAGAAGGCCATGACGGTGTAAAAATGCATTATATTAAATATCCATAAAACCTCCAGAAAATTCAGAGATCGAGAAATAATGCAAACATTAACTTCTTGATATTACATAAAGTGGATATTTTCAGCATCTTCCCAGACTAAATGTTTGTGAGCTTTTCCCCTAATTCTCTTCTTCATTATTGCTTAACTATTTAGATGCAATTGTTTCTCTGAATTTGCCATATCTTTAGCACATTTACTTGGTGGTTGCCTGCCACGGGGTTTGTCTGCAGCAGAAATTTGTTTTCTTGTAACTTGATTCTTCAAAGAGATCAGAGGAAATCAGAGATAATCTCTAAACAATAATAAATAGAGTAAGTAATGGCCAGTCTTCGCGAACGAAGAACCGGGGAAGGTCTTTACACCTTCCAGCCTGCGCATTGGATTT
>JAYRBT010000082.1:95130894-95148847 GCA_036023395.1 Myiotriccus ornatus | reverse complement strand
GGCCCTGACCAGGAATCGAACCCGGGTCTCAGCGGTGACAGCGCCGCGTCTTAACCACTAGACCACCAGGGGCTCCCCTAATAAATAGAGTATTGGTAATGCAAATGCCAGATTAACCAACAAACCCTTTACAACTATGAAGCACCAAAAGAGAAGTACCGTCGGAGAATGATTTACACCACATAACCATAGGTAGCTATTTTGTTTACCTAAGCATAGAGGAGGTTGTGATGATCTCAATGTACATAAACATTGAATTATAGACTATCCTGAGCTGGAAGGGACACACAAGGATCATTAAAATCCAACTACTGGCCCTGCACAGGACAGCCCCAATAATCATGTGCTCGAGAGAGTTGTCCAAACTCTTCTTGAACTTTGGCAGGCTTGGTGCTGAGACCACAGGAATTTTTTCAAATGCTTTGGTATGTTTCGAAAGGGATGTTTGATCCATGCTCGTAGTTTCTATCCTATCAGTTAAAGATGTTATTTCTTGTTATTCTACTAAACTATCCTTTAGTCTCAAGACCATGATCTCTGTTTCCAGTGTCCAGTCTTTCCCAGCCTTGCTTCCTGTCTTCAGCCTGTTAGTGAGGGTCTCAACTTCTCTCTGAATTCCTGTCCACCTTCTGAACAAGTTACTTTGGAATGAGTCAGAAGAGTTCTGTCGTTTCTAAGGCATCCAGGTGCCAAGAAAGCTTAGTGGGACAACACACCACTGTCCTGTGCAAAAGTAAATGAAGATCACTGGATAGGCAACAATTGCCTCAGTGTCAGGCAGAAGTTCCCAGACCCTCAACCACAAGGCAAATTATGTATAAGCACAGAATCTTTCCTTTTTTTCACGTGTGTGTGTGTGTGTGTGTAATTTAGGTGACTGTTCGAAGAATTCAAAACACATATACTTACTTATTTATATAATACACTCAACAACAGAGTTGCAGTAGCATAGTTTGCTGTCTAAGAACATTATCTAACGACATTTCTGCTTTCACGGGGATCAAAAATATTTTAAAATACTTGATTTTCCTACTGTGTTCAATAAGACGACATAATTTGAATCTTTCAGTATTTTCTACCACAAAGAGGCTCAGAGGCAGTCTGCAGTTTGTGGCATAGAGATTTTATGACCCCTTCCGAATTTATCATCTGTTGCCTACAAATAGTAAGACAAGAACTCTATGACCAAGCAGTCTCTTCCAGGTTCTGTTCTTAGGCAGTGTAATGTACCTAACATCACTATTTTTCTCTCTAAGCACAGGTCTAGATTAATCTTCTTCATTTGGAAACAAGTACTTTAATGGTTCTTCACAAAATATGGTACTCTAAGCCTAATCTAAATCTCAAACAGATTAAATGAGGTGGAGGATAGTTCCAGCAAATGTAAAAGAACTTTTTTTTTTTTTACTTTCCTGTAAAAAATATGTTATGCCAGGTGTTTCAGCCACAGTGCAATTTAGCACTGAGTCACTCTTTGGATGCCCACAGTTCAGTGTTCTATCACTCATATAAGGCTTAAGACAGAACATACTCAACTACAAAAGAACAGTGTAAAAATATAAGATGCAAATTAATTTGGTTAAATTTTACTAAGAATTAAACAGCCATTTTCAGTCAACCCTGCAGTTATCTTGCAGACAAGACTATGACTTCGTTAGACTATTTTAAAATTAAATTCAGATAGAGTTTTCTGTATCTAGTTTCCTGGAGCTTTACTTTCACAGCTCCTTCTTCCATGCTCTACACAGCCTGGGATAGGATCGAGAAAATGACAGGTCAGGAAGCAGTTACTCAGAGTAAATAAAAGAGCAGCAATAAAAGCATTCCTTGATAGACTGAGTCCAGTAAAGCTAGGATTTAGTCAATTAAAAGACTTTTTTGTCACCAATAACAAAAATAACAACAAAAGTGCTATCTTTGATGGCATGGAATTTTAATGTATAGCTGTGATGGGCAAATGAATTTTAATTTTTTTTTTTTTCTAAAGAAAGGCTAAATGTTTATGTGGATTTGCACTTTTCAAAAGAACTCTTTATACTATTCTCTTAGTGTGATGGTAATAAGGACAGGAGGCAACTTGAAGATGATGAAAGTTCTAATTGTTCTTGGTGTTCATTTTCGAAATTGAAAACAGTCTGATCTGCCGTACACTTTTGAATAAAAATTTAATGTCTCCTTTAGAATTAGAGAGAGTAATATTTATATTTAACTAAATTTTGAAATATACCAGTTCATTCAGATTAGTGTTTCAGGCATACACATTTATTGGTTTGTTTGGAGTTTGTATTTGTCTTTTTTCTACAAAGGACAGCCATGTCTGGTTAACATGGCTGAGGCAGTGGATATATGGCTAGACTTGTACGTTTGATATGGTTCTTTGGTCAAAGGTAGGATATTAATAGCAACTTAGTGAAGTTCGGATTAAAATTTAGTTATGGAAGAAATTTTGAAATGCAGCCTTTCAGAAAATAACGATGTGTAACATGGAAGACAGCCTGTAATGAGCATGTGGAATGTTTATGTACATGTGTTTTGGTACATTATGCATTTTTAAAGTAGTATATAATAAGAACAATTAGATATTTATTTCAAATTTATAGCAATTTTAATGCATGAACTTATCTTTGTGTAAAAATATTCCATACTAAGTTTTTTCAGTCATAGTATTTGAGAGGGTTGTTACAGTGGAAGTATTTTTACTTTGAGATGGATGAGGTGCATCTGAGCAAATATTACTTTAAATACAAAATATATTTTAGAATAATGGAGTTAAAATAGATATCATAATTAAAATATCCCACACCTTCTCAGGTCAAGGCATATTGTAACCCACAGATATCACTAGTCATCCGCTTATGCTGCAACCACTGAGAATCTAGACTAGAACCAATATTAAGTGTAATAATAATAATAATAGCATAGGAAAACATGCATTAGAAAAGTAGAAATGCTGCATTGTATTGCTGCAGGAGCTTTACCATGAAAATCAGGGGGAGGGTACTCTTTTCAGACACTCTCCTGATTATATATACTCATTTGAATGCAAGCTGAGGAAGTGCTTTACATTTCAAAAAGATATATTTTCTTGGCAAAGGATAGGTGTGCTGCAGCCTGTATTCCAGGAACAACTGTCCTTTTCAATAAAAGGACTGAAACTGGGCTGCAGAGTCTTTCTTATAGAAATAGATTTTCTACTGTTGATATATTGTTTGAGTTCTTTACTCTCTGTGCATCAGAGGGCTGTTCCATGGATAAAAGTATCATGTTTTCCACAGAACTTTTCCATTTTGAAAACAGTGAACAGTAAGAGTTGAAGCAAATTTCTGTAAGATTAAGTGGAAAAAAAGAGAGCATAAAATAAAAAAGAAAATACAAATACATTTTTTAAAGCCAACAGAAGTTATTTAATTATTAAAATTATGGCAATGGTCCCATGGTTGCACATATTGCTTCTGTGTGTAAATTAAATTGAATAAGTAGCAAAGAATTGGAATTGGAAATAGTATGAAAGAAAAAATTCCATTCCACCTGTTTTATTAAGATATAAAATAATAACAATTTCAAAATGCACCACAAACCTTTCCCACTGACTTAATTTTTCTTTGCCACTCTAATAAAATAGAGAGCACACTTCCAAAGAGGTAGTTTCATTAGCATCCATGAAAACTATTATTGGTGTAGTAAAGAGCACATTTTCAAAAACGGAGGAGAGAGAAAGCAATAGAGAAACAGTAAAATTGAAACCAAAGACATTTTAATAAGAAACTGTGAGCAGTAGATCAAAAGTAGAAATGAAGAAAGCACACATATTAGCCTACAGGGTCCTGGACGGAGATCTCAGAATGCACCCAGAGTGTGGACTTAAAAAGCTGTGCTTACACTGAGCAAAACCTAATTGCCTTACATTCCCCAGGCATTTGTGTGCTCTGGACAGGAACCATTCAGGAGCTACTTTTGGCCTGCCACCATTCTTACGATTACTACCAAAGTCAAAGATTTAATTTCAGGGATATGAAATTGTAGAAGTGTTACTGGAAATTCTGACATCAACACCAGAGTCACTGTGGTTTTCCCTTTCTTCCTTAACAGAAAGAGAGGCTGAAAAAGTCAGCTAACATTAGAGTCTGATTGATTTCAGTAAGAATATAGTTTGAATTAATTCCATTGTGAATCTGAATGTGAATGTCATCAAGTTTGAAATGGCTACACCTACTTACAGATGTGTATCATAGGGCTGCAAGGCTGCTCAAGAGTCTCCAGGTCTACCCCTAGCTCACAGCAGGACCAGTTCTGAGGTCTGTCCTAGTTGCTCAGGGCTTTTATCCAGATGGGTCTCGAAACTGCCACAGCTGGAGAGTGCACAACCTGTCTGGGCAGCCTGTCCCGCTGATGGGCTGTCCTCAGTGGAAAATAGTTTGTTGCATCCACTCAGAAAGTTTTTTGTTCCAGTTCATGGCAATTATTTCTTGTCCTCTCATGGTACATCTGTCTCCTCAATAGCCTCCTCGAAGGTGCTGATGGCCTGCTCTACAATGCCCCTGAAGACATCCCTTCTCCAGGCTGAACCATACCTTGTCCTTCACCCTCTCCCCACAGAGCAAAGCTCCACTGCTTGCCTCCCACAGCCCCCAGCCCCGCCTTCCCCCACCAGTGTTTCAGTTCCTCTCTCCTGAACCTACTCCAGTTAGCTGAAGACTTGCTCGCACTGGGGTCCTGAACGCCACCATATTCAGGAGCAGATCTTCACGCTGAGGGGGTACTCCTGCTGTGTCCTGTCTTTGTTCTGGAGATCTCCCTGGGAATCGCTAGCTGTAATTCTTCCCTGCCTGGAAACCAAAAACACTACTATGATCAGGTGTTGAACTGAGCACCACATGGACTGGAGTCTCATATAGGTGACCTAAAAAGTTCTGTATAGATGTAGATTTAACCTCTGAGTACCAACATGTTCCTTTAGCTTTTTATTTCCCATACATTGTTGTACAATTGAAATACCAGGATAATGAAGTAAATGAATTTAATTAAGCATGTAAAACAGTTTCAGGGAGGCAGTTAGGTATGTTATACTAAAAATGTTTCTATGAAGTTGGATAGACAGTTTATCTCTGCCTTGGGCCCACAAATAGCTGTGGATATGTCTACACAGCAATCCAGAGTGTCCAGGTCCTTGCAGATAGGATTGTTCAAGTTAACTTTAGCCCACCCAGGTCAAATTCAGGTATGGCAAGAAGTACTTGAGCTATGCAAAGGTTGTGCCCCCTGCCATATAGAGATTCAGTACACTGATAACCAAAGCTATAAGATGAAAATATGTCTTGGTGTGCTGTGCTATGAGCTACAGGATGAGCAGTTTTAAATCCCTGCATGATATTAGTGTAAGAAGGGTACGTGGCTTCATTAACAAGTTTATTTGTCTTGTCAGTATTCCCCAAGCGTTGTTTAAACCAAGATGGATCTCTGAGACACCTTCCTCTTTGTTCTACAGTACTCTGGGAAGAGAAGGATGTTCTGACTTTTATTCTCATGCGCCACGCAGAGCAATAATGGTACAATCTCATCACACCACTTTGGTTTTTTAGGACTCCCTGGTTCCAAATACTATTTCAGTACTGCATATAGTATAATACTATTCACTGCAGTACTGTGTAGTGCAGTACTAAGATCCTGCAGGCCTGTGAGCTTGTCTCTGCCAGGTTCTGAGACACAGCAGAGAGTCATCTCTCCCATTAGTGCTACAACAGTCTCTTTTCCCTTTTTGGGCTGCAGCTAAAAAAAGGTGTAAAGAGGTGCATTCCCAGCCATTACAGCAGTACATGTCAAGAGAACAGCTATGATTCTATGGTTATTCTTCTTCAGAAAACCTTGTCCAGGGAGTGAATTAGGTACTTTTAGAGTCAGTGGTAGACCAAAAGTCTTTATTTGGCCACCTACCTTCCTGCTGTTGGTGGTGACCAAAGGCAGGCATTTATAGACAATTTTAAGAAACAGAGAATTGTTTGAAAACTTCCACTGTTGTTATTCCTGATCAGCAAAAAATACTTTAGGAATTTTCTGAGCTGGACAATACATCTGGATCATCAATTTAATAGTCGCTGATAAACAATCCTTCATTTGTTTAATGTCTTTTAAAATACATTTATTCTTTTGTTTTCCAAAACATCCATTGAAAATGAGCTCCACAACTTAATTATGTTTGTTTGATTTAGCTGCCTGTTCCCAGTTGTCCTCCCACTCTACAGTTATCCAGAATTTCCTGCTGACATTAGCTGTGCAGCTGATGATCACAGAGGAGTAAAAGGCATTTGTAGTGATCGTTAAAACTGAGCATTGGAAGTTATTGCATTTTACCAGTGGGGGAAAAAAAAAAGGCCACAAACCCCAAGAAATATTATTCCTGCTTATCTTAGAGTACTGAAGGCATAGAATGTTTAAATAAAGGTTGTGAAAACCACTGCAGGTGATGGGGACTCTTTTCAATTCAGTGTATATTGTTTAACTAATGCTATCAAGCAGTGCAGCCTGGAGACCTAACTGGGAACAGATCACTGTGTTTTTTATGCTAAGCTTGAAATAGGCTTCACAGAATCACAAGTTCAATTTCTGATAATGCCAGTTAAACCTAGCAATTTAACTGAGGCAGAAAAAATGGAATAGTGTGTAGTTTATTCTGCTATGGGTCTTTCAATAAGACCTCTATGATTTTTTTATTTTATGTGGTCATAAAAAAGATCCGTTAGTTGTTCTTTGCAGCTGATGGAATTTACTCTGCTCTCCTTCAGAAAATTTTCTCTCCTTTTAACATTATGCAAGATAACACATATAGCTCGGCTGCTGTCCTCTAATTCCAGAAGAGGATGTGTTTCTTCAGTTCCATATGTTTACAGTACATAAAAGATTTGCAGAAATTTTGGACACAAAAATATTTCAAATACAGGCTAATATTATAATAGATGTGTGAACCTCAAAATGTTTTTGAAACACCACCAGTCATTCAGGATATGAGATGATACTGTAATTTTATCAAATGACTAATTATCTCAAAACCTTATTCTGAACTTACATTTCATAATATGATGACTGAATCTGGTAACTTAAATGAACAGGTATTTAGCTGGGTCTTACTACATCTCCCTAATCTTGTATGCCACCTTCAAGAGAACTTTAAAATGACTGAGACATATGTTTGGCTTCCAGTGTGTTCTTTACAGTGTGATAAAAAACTAATGCTAAAGCAGGACATAGAAACATTTTCAATTCAGCTATTGAGTTTTATTCTTACATGAGAAAAAAACTTTAATGCCCATTAGCTTCAAGACCTGCAGCTTGGAGTCACTTGACCTCACTTCTTGACCACAAAAAGTCTAACCAGAGAAATAATCTAAAAGAAACTATTGGTAAAAAAACTATGTTTTCATTAGAGAACTTCCAGTTCTGACAAATTGGCTTTTCCTTATGACAAGTTGATAAAGCAAATCTATTTCACCAAGACCTGCTAAACAGTAAGACTTCATACTATTCACATTGCCAAATTACACAGAGCACGTATGTCAGCACGTAAATGGAAAACTTAGATGGGCTCAGACAGAAATACACTTTATCAAACTAATTTTTCTGTATGTACTGATTTATGTATAGTATTGATTTTATTACCTGTTCCTAGGGATAAGGTTTTAGCTGTTCCTAAGAATATCTGTCATTTGTCTAGTGAATATCCCATACCATAAAGAGAAATTGTTTCCTACCTAGACACCGTAATATCTTTGTGTAAACAAAAGTGTGAGTTTACAAAGAATGCAAATGAAAAATTGCCAAAAATTGACAGCTTGAGCACTAGTAAGTATTAACACCCTCCTTGCTAATTGCTGCCATCACAAAATAATGGGAGTCTTTTAATTCTCCTGACTGTGGTTATGTAACATTCTGTAGTTAAGGGAACTCAAGTCAGTACATAACAGATGCCATCATTAATATGCAAATACATATGCTTCCAGTGCACAAGTTTTTGTGAGATTTTTTTCTTTCCATCATCTTTTTTTTTCGTTTTGCTATTTGAAAATAGTTCTTTAAAATTCTTAGTTTCTGCTTTTACATCTGGGTGTTTTAAAGTGAACTGTTTTAACCCTTTGCCTTTTTCCATGAGAGAGCACGTTTGGACCATAGTCCAAAGATATGCTAAGGATCTATTCTTAGTAGAACCAGGATTATTTATAGTTTAACAGATTGATTGTCTTTTGCTAGGTCTCTTTTCTCTTATGTTCCTAAGAAACAAAATAAAACTTTGGGAAACCAAGTGATCTCTTACCACAGGTGAATTTCACCCTCCTACTTCATCAGGATTAAAACCTATCTTGAACTTCTGAGTTCTGTTTCTTCTTGTAAATCCTTATGGGTTTCATTTTAAGTGAAAACAACTGTGCACTTGACTATGAACATGAAAAGTCACCAAAAGCAATGCATCTATCCTCACTTTCTTTCCTGTATCAATAATTAGGTATGGCACTGGAAGGAGTGACCAATTAAAAAAGTATAAAACTATTAGAGATTTTCTTCATTTTTCACTTCTTTCTTTCTTTAGTACCTTCTGTCATGTCCCCTTTTGTCATCTCTCCATCCCTTCTTTCCCCATGGAAGAGGACATTTTTAACATTAGTTTGTGATGGACTCCTTTCACTCCTCATCCTGAGCTCTTTTCTCTCACTAACCAGGACAGCAGGAGTCTAAAACAAGGCAGAGTCTAAAAGTACCTTCATGACAAGGATACATACACCCTCTTTCTCTCTCACAGATCACAACTTGGTCCCTTCTGTCCCTTTGCATTTCTCAACGGTCTCCAACAGGGAATTGATGTCACTTCTCCAGGCAAAAAACAGTTGATGTACATCTGCCTTAGGGACTTGGGACTTATGCCTGAATCACTGATGGGAATGTGACTGAACATCAGTGAATTGGAGGGGACATCTCTGGAAAGATAACTGCACATGAAAGACTTCCACCTTGCACATAGTCACAGGTTCAGAGTCTCTCAGGTCACCAGAGATGCTCTGGTCTTTTCATCTATCCTGACTGGTTTGATGGAGACTACATGACCGGTGACTTGGAACAGAGATTAGATTGCTGAGGGCCATAATTCAGAAATATGACAGTCATTTCTCTTTCTCACTAATACAATCAAATAATTGTTGTTAGGTTATAAAAAAACCCATTGAGACAGAACCCAGATTGACCTGCTGCTTGTGATTATTCTATTTCAGGTGTGCAGGGCTTGTGTTTCTTTGCACTATCTCATGTAACTTTTGTTGGTGCAATTATCCAGCCTGTTATAGCTTCTCTGCATGCTGACTCTTCCTTGTACTTGTCCTGCCACTACAGTGTCATCCACAAATCTGGTGAATGTGAATTCAGTCCCATCACTGAGATAATTTACAAGGACAATGAACAGCATCTGACCCAGGAGAAATTCCTGAAAACTCTAAATCTGATTTCTGCTAGAGGGACTTTGAACCATCCACCACCACCCTTTGAGCTTGGTAGTTTGGATCACTTTGTACTCAAGTAAACTTGTCTGTGGGGATATTGTGGGAGATCATGTCAAAAACCTTGACAAAATCAGGGCAGATGACATCCACAGCTCTCTCCTTATTCGTGCAGCGAATGTCTTCATTTTTTTACAATCACTGTCAGGAGACAGCAGCCCAGGAAATGTGAGCACTGGGAGCCTGCACGTGCCCTGCCAGCTGACAGCTGCATCCCTACCAGCCCCCATTTACTGCACTTTGACTTCCTTCGTTCTGCCAGTGCCAGATAAGCAGATCACAGAATCTGAGCACAGACAATCTCTGACTGTGTCAGGTGTCACCTGCCATGACAACCTTCCCTTCTTCATGAGAAAATGAACCCTCTAAAACACTTCCTGGATCAGGGTCAGAGTTTGTGAACAACATTGCAGTTCCATGCTCCTTTCTTCCATGTCACTCCTATAGAATATGAAAGCTAAGCACGTGCCTCTAGCTTTGTGCAATGTTTCTAGAATGGCAAATTTCTTCTTACTGTATGGACTTTCTGGCAAAATGCTTCCGAGCCAAGGTTCACTTATGGCACAGACTCTGTAGGCCAGCACAAATCTGCCTCATCAGTCTATCCTCTGGCACTGGAGCTTGATGAGGAGCAAGATATCACTGTTATGCAGTTATTAAGTGTCCTGGAAGTAAATGATTTGACTAAGTCAGACCCGTGACTTCATATTGCCTTTTCTGAAGCTGAATGCTATGAAATCGTACCTTATGCTTCAGTATATAACTGATACATCAAACTAGCCCTTCTAATTTCTTGTAGCTATCTTGACTTCCTCAAGGAGTGAGGAGATGGAAAAGATAGAATACCAAAATTTAAGCAACAAGAGGTGTACAATATTCTTGATGGCCAGGAGTTTTATGCTTTCTTACCTCCGTTTGTCTGCCTCCTTTTCCTGTGCATGTGTACCAGACCACACACACCTTGAGCACACACAGAGATGCCACACAGTCAATTTTTTTTTTCTGATTCCACAGTTTAAGTGAACATTTAAGTGAAGATTTAACTGTTCTGTTATTGTGAGGAAGCCTGTGTCTTTCTAAGAGGGGCAATAATTTTTTTGAAAGAGCTAACTATCCTTTAGACAGTCACTTTGAATCTTTGTCTACACAGCCTCTTGTTCCTAATTGCAATACTCTTGCTCTGTTTGTCTTTTCTTCACTTTGGAACAGATTGTCAGTCATAAAATATATCTGTACAGGTGACAAATTATCCATGAAAGCAAGCTGATTCTACTGAATGTGTCTCACTTGTGACCTAAATCTAGATGTAAATCTCTTCCAGTTTGAAAAGCTTATGCATTAACCCACTGTGCCATCTCTAACTTACTGTGACCACTCTCTAACTCTGGCAAGCTAATGAATGATTCAGTGGTTTTCATGGCTTCAGTTCAACATTCTATTTCTGCAACTGGAGACACAATTTTAAAATATTGTAAGTGGAATACATTCACAAAAGCTTTTACTCATTAAACCAGTGTGTTTGTTATGCTGTCTCCACAATGGCTTTTTCCATAATCTATTAGTTTTCAATTTCCTGTTGTTCTGGTACTGCAGTACCAATAAAATGTTCTATAGGAACCAAGAGGTGACTTTACATTATTTCAGCATGGTCTTGACCTCCACTGAGAAAACATATAGGAACTCTTCAAGCACTAACTACCTATGAATAAATCATTTCCCATAAAAAATGTGGAGGGAAAAAATTATTCTGATAATAAATTTAATCTGTTCCATACAATTCTGATTTAATGTTTTCTGTATATGGTATTATGGAAAACTGGGGTCACTTTATTAACTATATAGCAAGAAAATAATTTAAGTATTCTATCCATCCAGCATTCTATCCATCCAGACACACCATTATAAATACATATATTCTTATTACTTCAAATCAAACACATGGCATGGAAAAGAACATCTAGTGTTGAAAAGAAAGGATATTTCAAATGTACTGTATTGGAAATAGTCACTGCTTTCCGAAAACCAGAGCAATTTCCAGTTCATAAGGATCATGGATCTAGATTCCTCCCAGCTGTATTATCCTGTCCCTGCTCAGTGCTGATTTAAAAAGGAAATGAAGACTGTGAAATAAAAAGGAATAGCTATGCTGAGCTTTATTAAGAAGTAGCAGACACTGCACATGAGGCCATGAGGTTTACATCTTTCATTTATTTCAAACTCAATTATGCAGATATAAGGAAAATGCTTAAGGCTGTTACCTGTTTTACTCTCACTGATTTTCAAAGGAGTGAAGGGGTCTAAATTCATTAAAAGCTTTTGAAACTCTAGTTTATAATCTTCTGTGATTATATAGCCCAGAAAATTAGGGCGCATCTTATTCCCATAAAAAGTGGTTGGGCAGCACATCTGTTGAAGATTTATTCTATCAAAAACAAAGGAGCAAACATCTCAAAATTCCACATTAATTCCTGAAAATAATATGAAGCTCCCCCTAGGGAGAAAATTCTGCTCTTCAGTTATATAAAATACATCTACTCTATGCTGACCACATGCAACACTCTGTGTTTGTGCTGCAGTAGATTAAAAACTATTACCACCCTTTTTATCTGTCAGGTCAGAGGTGAATGTTTATCCTACTGTCTAGCAGCAAAACTTTATAAAATCATCCCTGTTTTTTTTATCCAAAATCTCAATGTCACTAACCCATCACGTCAGTTTGAGCATAAAGGTATAAGCTAACTTGAGGAAAATTACACCATTGCTTTCAAAATGAGTATTAGCCCGCTTAAATGTTGAGAATAGATCAACACCTTTAACAAACATGAAGGTGCTTTGCAAATTATTTTCAGAAGCATCCAAAACTGTTGTGTCGCTCATTTAGTGTCACATGATGCAGAATATCTTAGTCCCAGCTCATACTTAAATTCTACTTGATTCGGACACATGCCAGCACTCTGATACCCACCGCTCACATTACTACTGCATTTTTCTCTGGTCTTCTTTGCTAGGACTATTATTGCCTTCAGACAAGACAAGAGGAATGGTACCCTACAGTATTTATACTCTGATTAGAAAGGAGTAGAAATGTGGTGGTTTTTTCTATTATTTTTCTGGCCTTTTTTTGTAGCTAATTTCTTAACCTTAGAAATGGGACCTTTTCTTCCTGTAGAATAGCTGTATTTGGATATTGTTGTAATACATTGGATGTTTCCTACAATTCTCCAATGAATTAATTGTTACAAATGCTGTTGTCAGGCCATTCACATTTTCTCAGTATGCAGCAGGTTTTATATACACAGAATGTTTAATTAATTTTCTGATTAATGGGCTTCTTTTATTATGCTACTGCCATTTGGCAGCTGTTTTGACAAAACTGCCTTCCTCATTACAGAACTTCTACTTGTGAAAGGAAGTCAACCATAGCAAATGGGCTTATTGAATTATCCAGCTCACCAATTATATAGTATAAAATTATTCATCCTGATATAATTTGATCAGGAAAAATCATTTATCTTTAGTAACTGTGTTAAATTAGATATTATTCTGCTGGATAGATGCAATTTTGCAAGTGTCTGTGCTCAGAGAACTTTTTTATTTTTTAATTTACTTGAACACTAAGTTGTTGCCTATTTTCTGATTTCACTTTGTTACCAAAAAGGTTAGTTTCTGACTAATTGCTCCACTGAGTCCAATTCATTCAAAGCTTAAAAAGCAATAGTTAGCTATTTTAGAGCAAAATGCCAGATTGATACATATCATTGGTAATACAGTTTTGAAAGATCTGATATAAATGTATTTCTATCTGTTTATAAATCAATTAATTCAAAATCAGTCTTGAAACTTCAGTGTTATTCAGTTGTGCTTTGTATGTGTTTTGGCACTATTCCAGCAATGTTGCAATCAACATTGACAAAGCAATTTTAACTCCAATTTTATTCAATCTAACAGGTTTAAAATTAATCTCACTGCCTATATATTTGCATTTTGTCATTACCCTACATAATCTCTCTCATAAAAAAAAACAATGCTTGACGCATTTGGAAAAATAATGATGTAATATTTCAAAACAAAAAAAAGTGTAACAGATTATTGTGGACTGCACCGAACAGTTGCTTAAAAAAAAAATAGCTATTATGGATTAACTTGAAAACCATTTAATTTGTCTTATGCTCCAGGGTCACTTTTTCAGTGTAAAACAACCCTGAAATTCTTGACAAACAGTAAAGATACTGGATATTTGGGATGCGCTCATCTGACTGTAAATCAGCTTAAGGATTCTCCAGATATTTCACTAGGATCTGCAAATTTCTCAAAGCATAAATGAGTTCTTTATATCCTCTGTACAGCTGGATAAGCAATGGCATAATGACTCTACCTGTGTGAATGGGTGTAGAACTGACACCTCTTCCTTTGGTCTGATTATAGTTTTACAGCACTTCTTTCCATCTTCTGTGCCTGCACAATCCACACTGGTTTTTCAACATCACATCGATTCTTCTCTGCTTTCATCTAAGTGCAGTCTGTGCCTCACCACCAGGGTTTATCAGGGTGTGTAAGGATAAACACTGCTGCTTGTTGAGAGAAGAGTCACAATTATCTGTACTGCACTGTGAAGTCATGTTTACCTGGAGGATAACCCTATGTATGTCAGTGGATGCTGGAAACACCTAGGATGGTACTGCTGTTGTTCTACAGTGACTATTGTATGTCTGGACCGTGGTTTAGCTGGTGTCAGCTGTGTCTTAGATATCCTTCATATGCATAAGTATAGCTGAGTTTCTGGAGCCTACTGGTAACGAGATAATTAACCCTTTTGAAAGCCTGTACCTGTTGTAGGATCAGATTATTCTCTGTATTGGGATGATCAATCATTTCTGTTAATTGAAAGATATTCCTGCCTTCATGCTCTTGCCTTGGCACTGGGACTGAAGTGACAGTCACTTGTTTCTGCACTCTGGTTTCAGTCCAGTTGGTCACTCCCCATTTGAAGCTGCCTGGATTATGGGTCTGCTGCGAAGTAGGTCAGAACATCCACCATGGTTTTCACTGTGGGTAACTGAGGCTTTGCGCCATCAGTTCTTTCTCTTGCTGTCCACAATGGTTTGTTGTTTGGGGTTTTGTTTGTTTGTTTGTTTTTGTTGTTGTTTTTGTTTTCTTTTCCCACTGACTAAATGCAGATTGAGATTATTCTCAGTTTTACCAGAGACACCTTTGAGGCACATATCCTCATTCAGCGTCACCCTGAAGAGCTGACATTTATTAAGATTAATAAGAGTACTGCATTAATCCATGGCTTTGAATACTCTGGTAAGCAGTTTATACAAATTATCATCATCAGTGTTGGACATTTCATGTCTCAGAACTTGAAAGTTGTCTTCCAGGACAAACCATCACAATGCCATTTCTGGGGATATCAGCACTTATATTGCTCTCAGTGGCTGATTTGCTGTGGTTCTTGCAGCCTTGTAGCCCACATTTACTTGATGCATGTTCATCCACTGTACTCTCAGAGAGGTGAAAGTTCCTTAGTGTTGCAGGGGAATGACTCAATAGCTCAATAGCTGGAAAATGAACAGCTGTTCATCTTAATATCTATACAAGCAGGGCATAGGGTCCATCCACCTCATAGCTGAAAGAGGTGAGGGCAGGCACAGGTGAAAGATATTGTAGGTCCTGAGAACAGTGCTGCTCTCATATGGGAAATAGCAAAACTTTTAGGTAACTGTGATTATTAAGTCATCTTTTATCTACAGGTGGTATATTATCTATAATGTTTAAGTTTTTGAAAGAAAATTTCTATTGTAGGCAGGTCTTACTGACTGGAATATGAAAAATTAATTCCACCTTGGTAGAGCTGACACTTTTTCCTTCAGCTGTTTTCTGTTTTCTTCTCTGCATGTCTGCGTAAACTTACTTCTGTGGGGAACCTGTCATGAAAATAAAAGAGCAACAAAACCAAAGAGTTGGAACCTACTGAAAAGATATTGACAATGAAGAAGAGGTGAGTATATGTGACTAACAGCTTTGGAAAAAAGGAGGATTGTATTGGTCTTTACAGCTACCTGAAAGTAGGCCATTGCGAGATGGGGATCAGCATCTTCTCCCAGTAACAAGTGAAAGGATGAGAGCAGATGGTCTCAAGTTGTATCAGAGGAGGTTTAGACTGGGTATTAAGAAAAATTTCTTCACTGAAAGGGTAGTCAAGCACTCTAACAGGCTGCCAAGGGAAGTGGTTGAATTACCAACCCTGGAGTATTTAAAAGATGTGTAGATGTGGCACTTAGGGACGTGATTTAGTGGTGAACTGGACAGTGCTGGGTTAACAACTGGACTGGATGATCTTAGAGGTCTTTTCCAATTGTCATGATTCTATAATTCTATCAGTCATCTTCAGTCCATAGACTATTTCTGGAGAGACTATTCTGGATTTTTACCTTATTTTTGTTTAAAAATGAAACTATGAAAAATACTGTAACATTTTTTCCTGATGTGCATAAATAGATTTCAGGAGTTTTTCCCATATGTATTGTCTCTCCTTAAGTGGTGCAACGAGAAGACTGTTTCCATACTAAGGTCTGGGAGCCTTTCTCTCCATCTCTCACTCCCAGCAAACGTACTCCTCAACAAATTTCTTTACAGGTGATTCTAGCGTCACTGACTGTGGCTCTAGGAAAACACTGTGTATTACAAACTTGAGGTATAAACCTTGGTGGTCTTTGTTCAGTACTGACTTCATGCCAGGAAGAGAACAGTGAGAAGAACAAGAAAGCTTCATATAGATATACTTCTGAGAAGATACACCTAGCAGCCATACAGAGGTGAGCAGCAGTCTTTGCGGGATCACAGCTTTTCAGTATCGGAATGTGAAGTTCTGTAAATCAGAAGAAAAATGGTAGCTACAAAAAATTCTGTCCCTTGTTGTATACCCTAGTTTGACCTCTCTGCATTCAGCCCATTATAACTTCCATGATTCAATCTGAGATGTTCAGATAAGTCCTGCTGGATAAGAGATAAGAAGCAGGGCTGTTGTCACCATATAGAACTGTTTGAAAGGACCCTCCATGAGCCTTGCTGCTGATGCTTAGTACGATATGCGACTTTAAGTGGTGCACTTATTTTCAATCTTCAAGAACAACAGTTCCAGGTCAAGCTGTACATAACCACATTGTGTCCACCCCCACATATTGTTTAAGTGGTGATTGAAACAATATCTCATCTCATTTCTATTTGCCAGGTTAAAGGAAGTTTCTGTCTGGAATGGGCTCTCATCTATTTGCAGCAGGAAATAAATTTCTTTTAAAAATAAATCAAAAAGACTCTCAGGGCTGCCAACACAGGTCAGTGTAAAATGATTCCCTAATACCTGGTTATTGCAAAGTTTTTTCTGAGCACTTTGTCTGGAAAACACTGAAAAACCCTCAGAAGTAATTCACCTCCCTAGCTAGTTAGTACAGACCTACTTAATATATATTGAAACTTTTTGCCTTCCCCAAATATTTCAATTATGTATTTCAAAATGCATTTTTATGGCAATTAAGAATTTAAAGTAGTCATTTAAAGGACCCTTCTCACTTAAAATATTGTGTTTAAGTAGACAAAGCAATGAAATAAGATAACCATGCATTTCACTAAATCACTTAAAATTCCAAACTTCAGACGATGTTACAGTACATAACTTTAGTTGCCTGCCCTCATAGAATACCACCAAGGAGGGAAGGACTTGAACATTGTTGTTTTTTATCAGACATGCTGTACAGAACTTCAATGATTTTGCCCAATTCAGTCCTAGCAGTAATAAGGAAATGATTTTTTTTTCATTATCTTTTTATTATCCCTTAATGCAGACATGGCACTTCAAAGTGAATGAGGAAAGTGGTACTAATATACCTTTGTTATTTGTTTGAGACAAGCATAAATGTCTTTTCTTCTAAAAAACATAGAATTTCTATACCTTTTATTAACTTGTAGAAGCTTGTACATTTTTTTTTGGTATTAAATGTAATATATATGTGAAGGTTCATATGATCAAAGACCAGTTTCTCAACACACATGTCTATATCTGAAGACTTACTGTTAGAAAGCTAAATCACATCGGGAAATTAGTGTATCAGCCTGTAATTGTAACTGTGTAAGAAATTTTCCATCTATAACAGAACTTTTACAGTATGACTTTTTTTTAAGAAGAAACTTCTTTTTTCACTAGGTTAAGCTTCTCTTTGCTTTAAATACTTTAGAGGTTAGCATTATCAATTCAACTGGCAAAGTTCAGAGAGACAGCAAAATTAAAGAGAAAAAATTTCTAAGCAACTGAGAACTAACTGTAGAGTACATGTATTTATCCTGTATCTCTCAAAGTTCTTAAGATGTCTAGACAGAATGCTGGAATTGGAGTTGAAATTAAAAAACCTTTGTATGTTTAG
>JAYRBT010000082.1:95105834-95120074 GCA_036023395.1 Myiotriccus ornatus | reverse complement strand
TCCCTTTTTTTCTTTTCCAAATGTAATTGTATACAGATGAATGGGATGCTGCTCTCCCAGTATTCTAGTGATAAAAACTATGGAGAGAGGTGAACAATCTTCCATATGACACCATACAACACAATCATTTAATTTTTTTCAGAGTGGGTAGAATTTATGGCATGACCACCAGTCTACAGACTGCAATTAAAAAAATATTCTGCCAGAATGAGAAAGGAAAATAGAACAAATATTACCAAGATTTAAAGATTTTACCACATTAGCCTTCCTGAATGTAGAAAGCAGAGTTTCTCTCTTTCATGTCTTCTTGCTTGAAGTGTGGATTAGTATGCTGGTTTTAATAGGAGGTCATGGAAAATTTGGGTGAAAGAGTACCATAGTTTTATGGGCAGCAAACCCTCTGAAAATAAAAAACCATCTCCTTAATTATATCATTAGCACAGACTTTTTAATCTTCAAAGTAGTCTATAATGAGATGACACAGACATCATATTCTTCTGAAAATATGTACCTTTTCCTTATGATCACCAGCTTTTGCTAGGACTTTAATAAACTGGAGCTACTGAGAGAAGTAAATTAGAATTGTTATGGTAATAGTCTCAGATTTTTTCCTTCATGTTGGTTATGATTTCCTCAGTATGTGTGGAATCTCATAAAATTACATGGGAATTTACTTTTGTTAAACTTAGCTGTCTTATAAGAAATGAGGGGAAGAATTGTAGCTTCTTGTCAGTAGAGGAATGATATTTTGTGAGTGAAAATATAGGTATTATACTTCAGTATTTTTCAGCGACTTTTTTCCTTTTTTCTCTCTCTTCCCTACCTCCCCCCCCCTCCCCCAGTTTGATTTCTATTACAAGGGGGGAAAAAAGGTGGTGTTTTGTTCCTGTATTCATTTTGTAGCTATTAACTCTCCATGCCTCAGAACTCTAAATGCCCTGTGAGAATACTTCTTATAAAAGAGAGTGTCAATAAAGTATTCACAAACCTTAAAGAATATGAAGGAGAAATTTAATTTCCTAGAAACTAAACTTGGTTTTATTTACCCCATAATTCAACAAGTTTTTATTTTGTTGGGTTTTTTTTGTTTGTTTGCTTTTTTCATCTGGGGAAAAAATACAATTAGCATCTGTCCCACTTTGTCTGAATTCCCAGTACAAAAACAAAGCTTGCTCAATAATGAAAAATGTTTTTTGCAAAGTATTTGCTGAAAATTAAAAGTATCCTAAGTCTTGAATCAAAACAAATTTGTGCTTAGTCCAGGTTTCTAAAACAGAAGTGAGGAAAGTAGAGTAAAAACATTTCCAAATGGATTTTATTAAGGAAACGTTCCACAAAGTATAGATGGTCTTACAGAGATGGGCTGAACAGCTGGACGGATTATATCACACAAGCTCTGATAAGTTGCAGATTCTGAAAGCTGGATCTGTTTATCCAGTAAATTTTTTCTCTTCAAACCAGGTTGCAACTTGAAAGGAATCTATACTTTTATTCCAGGTCTCCAGGAGAGTTGTGATGGCATAGACTTCAATAATCTTTCAAAATGTTTTTGTTCCCTTCCCCCAAAAATATGACTGTAGTGCCACAGTGTCGGGTAGCATAGTGAGAGTACCTGTCATTCTGCGTGTTTGTGCTTGAAAGAGACTGGCAAAGTTTTCATAAGACCTGCAAGTATTTTTACCATGATATGTCTGATCAAGCCCTCTGACAGTGCAGGTCTTCATGAGTCCCATTTGAAGTGTGTCAGTGCTGCTTCAGATGGCAGTGCAGGGGGTTCAGCTGCCTGAGTCCTCAGCACAGCCCCGCAGAGTGCCTGCCTACCTTTGGCGACACCTCTGAGGGCTCAGTCACCTATCAGCCCTCCACCCACTGAGTTTAGAAACTGTGTTCTTTTTTTAGCTTAGGTAAGGACAAGTGTATCTGAAAACATCTTGTCACCAAGTTTAAACAAAGGTCGGCACACTCCTTTTCTAGGTCATTAATAGATGGGGGGTTGGAAACACTTTGTGCTGTCTCACAAAGACAGGATGTCTGCAGGGAGAATGAGAGGAGTTTCATATAGAGGCTTGCAGAGAAGACTCTGCAGGAAAGAAGCAAATCTTATATCTATTTTCTAACATAGAAGCCAAGGAAGCAAATGGTCCAAGTTTACTATGTACTGACTTAAGGGAGAGTTCAGGGCCCGGTGATAAAAGTGCTCTGGAGAAGTTTTCTTGGGTTCAAACTGAGAACTTATACACAGTTTTATGGTATGTGTTGTTCTTACTGGTTCATTTTTGTGTAAACACGCAAGCAAGGGTGAATAATCCCAGCAGTTAGTACTGTAAGAGAATAAGACAAAGAGGAGAACAATTTCTAGGTTGGCCATCTAATTCATTAAGTTGGGTCAATCAGATGCTAATGCTATGATTTTTAATAATATGTATTTTTGTTAGAGGGCATTCTCAATGAAACTTAGAATTCTCATTTGGATACCCTTCAGAGAGACAGAGTAAAAACACAGAACAAAAAGTCTCACTTTCTTATTTTTTGTACTTCTGCTGATGTACTTGTGTACAGCAGCAACCTTTTCTCAAATACTACTATACTTCCTACATATGACATGTAATTGTGTCAAAGAGTACTCTTTTGATTTTCTGCCTGTATTATACTCTTCCATGATGAAACAGTTTTGGGAATGGTCAAATAATAGGGGTACATGGAAGACATTACAATCAAATTTTGAATTTAAACTGTGAATTGTAAGAAGTGAATTGGGAGAAGAAGAAGAAACATTTAAGAGTGATAATACTTTCACCAGTCATGTCTTGAATCCTCATGTGCCTATTCCTTTAAAGTTTCATCTAGAAGTGTTGTAATGATATCTAGTGGATTTCTTTAAATTGATTTTTTTTTTTTTTACTTTTGAAAAGAACTTTGTTCATTATGCAAGGATAAAAGAAGTATCTGCTAATCGTTGTTCTCCCTGACTCAAGTAAATGTCATAAAGACATTCTGTTTCACTAAACTAGGCATTTGAGCTAATAAATTTAAAGGCCAGATCCTGTTTAATTCAGTGAGAACTTGTTTCCCTTCGAGTGTTGGTACCACATCTACCACCACAATATGGGCCCAGATGCACAGAAAAACACTCTCGGTTACTTCTGATGATTAGGAAGGATTAGATGCCCTATTTATACAGCTACAAAATGGAAACTGCTGCTACAGCCAGTTCCTTGTCTAAGGCAAGCCCTGTCTGGTGATCTGTACAGATTTACTGAGGTCTCTATTATCTGACATGAACCCCTTCCTGAAGATTTCTAAGTAATTTTCATTTATGACAATGATAGCAGGAATTTCAACAATTTAACCAATATCTCTTAACTCTTAACACCCATCAGAAGGTGCAGGTGGGCTGCATTCAAAGGTGTCTATCCAGAATAGATTCGGTTTGCTTTTTTTCACCGAGCAGAAAGATGGTTTTGTTTGGTGACTGGGAAAGCTGTGGCCAGTGTTCCCATTTATTTTTCTCAATGGCTGTTTAAAAATCTTAATTCTCTCCACTATTTCAGATCATGTACAAAAGACCTATTGTATGTTCACCTTTCCAAGCTTATTAGAAGTTAAATGAGGATTTACGGTTTCAAAATAGGAAATAGGTGGTATTTAGGCTAATGTTTTTTGTGAGTAGAGCACCTGGGTAGAATTTTAGCTGTAGAAATATAACTCTTTTCATTTCTCTAGTGTTTCTAATTGTATCTGGGCATCTTTTCAATAAATTCCTTAAGTGAATACTGTGAATTTGCTTTTTCATGACACTTACCTGTCTACTGCATTGGCTCTCGGCCTTACCATTACTTGATGAGCAGAAATTACTTCCAGAAATACTTTAATTTGTCTGACTAATTCTTGCATGTCTTGGTTTGGCTTGTCTGCAACTGCAGAAGGTAACACTCCCTCTGCGTTGGCAGTAACCAGTGAAATGCTTGGTAGAAGCCTGGTCTAATATAGGAGTGGTATATTTTACCTTTTTTTTTTTAGAAGGAATTATTATGCTTGTGTCATAACATTACTTAGGGAAACTGAACAAAATCTTTAAACTGAGCCTAATTCTGAACTAATTTTTAAACTGAGTCTAATCCTGAACTTAATTTGGCTCAGGAGATGTTAATTTTATTTTTGGCCTTTCTTTAATGGTAAAATGCATCTTAGATTATTAAAGATAGAGTAATGTAGCAGTATAGTAGTCTTTTTTTCCTCTAATCTTAAAACAAATCGAACCAAAATTAAAAGAAAACAAAGGATCATACACTTTTCTCTCCCCCTTTGTCCCACTCCAATTCTACAAATAGTAATGAGTACTTCTACAATAGTTGTCAGTGCCAGTATGCCAAAACAGAAATCTAAATAAGGAATGTGGGTACATACATAAACTTCCCTTTAAAATCTGAAGCATCCTTTAAATATCCATTCAAAACTACAATTTTGGATATTCCTTTAAATTGATGCATCAAAAAGAGTGCCTTAGATTTTAGTATACATTCTAAAGATAACGGGAAACAACTCCAAACTCACATAGTCAATTGCATATTGAATTAGTTTTTGTTACTTGATTTCTTTTGTGATTAACAACCCAAAGCTGCCCATGAAAAAAAAAAAGTGGTTTGAATTATGCTATTAGTATTCTAAATGAGCAATGCCTTGCCAAACATATATAGTCACTGGTGCTGAGATGCTTCAGGTTTTCTGTTGTTCTTTAATCTGTCATTTTCCATGATCTTTCATCACTTTCTTCCCTCTTACTTTCTTTTCCCTTCATTATTCCAAGGGACTGTCTGTGGCGGTATGGTGGCTGGTTACTTGATCTAATCAGTAGACCTCATTCTGAGAAATCTAGGTATTTCATAGTTCTAAAAAACGGGAGATATGCAATTTCTTCCATCCAGATAGGTATCTTCCATAGTATGCTTTAGCTCCCAGGGGGATAAGGGACTTCTGCTGCCTAGGAATCTCTACAGTACACCTTTCATTTTGGAAAAATTTAGAAACTGCTGTCAGCACTTACTTTATGGTCTAGTACTTCAATCTGTATTCTGTCTGTGCTCGTGCATCATTCTCAGTGACTCCAGTGGGATTGTCACTGCGGTATGAGAGCTGAACGAGGGAGCACTGTGAGTTCAGTCTAATATTCACTGATGTTGGTCAGAAGCTTCTTACTGACCTCAAAGTGCAGCACTAGTCAAAATCAACTGTCCTCCACTGCAGTGTTTGCATTCCATAAAACAAGGCCTTGTAAAAACATTTAAATAAAACGTTGGTAATACCAACTCTCATCTTGTACATTCATAATAGTCTTCATTTAAAAATTCATTTTTTATGGTCAACCCAACACTGCTTGACAAGTATATTTATGTATTCTAATTGCACTTACTGTAATCTGAAAAGCACAATTGTTACTGCTCAACATCTCTTCTGCTGCTGCAGTCCTGATCTCGGTTTTCTATAATTTAAGCACCTGAAAGCCCACTACAGCTCTATGCCATTTTCACTTCAATTTGGTGCTCAAAAATCCATTGTCACTGAAACAGTATTTACCAGTTTTCAAACATTTCGGAGCTACTAGAACTGGTAGGAATGATTTTTTTTCTCTTCTTTCTTTCTTTCTTTTAATACTGAATATTCACAGTTAAATTCATGTGTAAGGCTTGAAAGCATTCATTTTGCTTGTTTTTATAACTGTCTCTACACATGAAAATGTGTTTGTTGTGTATGCACAAAGTGAATCTGCAAAATGAAAGCATCTTCTCATTAGTTTTGGAAGAAGGACTATGCTGGCAGGAAAGCTTGTGTCAATTCTTCCATTTTGTCTCTTTTTGCTGCAAAAGACTCATCTCTAAGTAACGTTAGGGGGATTTATCCATATACTGGCATTAAAGGTATGGATGTTGTGCTACATGATGTGACTGCCCATGGTATATTGCACAACGTAGGCAAACTTCTAATGAGCACAGACACATGGCAAGAGAGGGTAATGTTTGCACTAGCAGCAAACCAGCGGAGTGCAGCACCACTGGTTCCTTACAGTGGCAAAGCTTCCTGCACAAGATGACATTATAACACAGCATGAGTAGGTGGCACAAATTCTTCTGAAGCAGGAGAAGCAATGATGCAATGATGCAATGAAGCAATGAGCTTCCTTGTGACATACAGAAGTACTAGAACAGAAATAAAAAAATTGAGACTTTATATGTTTTAATTTCATGATGTGTACACTATTTAACAAATCTGTAAGCTGTGGCTTGCAGCTGTGAATGAGGGAACCCTTAGTTGAAAATTGCTTTTGGAAGGATTTTTTCCTCCCAATAAATTCTAGCTACCGTTTTCCAAAGGCCAGATATACTGTTGGAGTTCCCTGTTGCTTATCCTGCATATTGCCCTAATGTTTATTATTTTTTTCCTTCCCTCCTTAAGTCTTGTTTCTTAGGGATTAAATATGGAGGCAAGAACTAAATTCACACAGGATTATTAAAAGACAAGGAAAAGATGAATTATTATTTTTTATAACAATTCACCCTACTGTGATACCAAATTGTCTAGATGATGAGGTATATTTAACAAAATAGCATGAATTAAGAAGGATTGACTATATTCCTTCACTATTCTACAGTATGACTGCTAGATGCTGCTTGGTCAAATTTTATTGTTACTGTTCCAAGAGTGACTGGGAGTGGTATTATTGTGGATGACCCTGATTTATTTCCTGCAAGGGGAACAGTGTCCTCTAACTCCATTGACCTCTTGAGCAAAAGAACATTCAGATCCAGTACTGTTTTTAAGAAGAGCAGCAGCAGCAAAATATCAATTGTCAGAGGTTAATGCAGACTCTTTTTGAAAGGCATAAGTGCCTTTGTATATATTGTTATCTTTAAGTTGTTCATGAAGAATGACTTTTTACTCACACAGGACAAAAAAGAAAGCTCCTGTATTTTAAATGCTTCACATATACATATTTACAGAACACACTTATAATTGTACTTTTTCTCTGGGTATTTACCGATCTCATTCTATACTGCTTCTTGAATGTTTTTCAATATTCTAGAAGCTTTTATTTTGCAACCTATCAAGCAGACAACTCATATGGACTTAGTAAAATATTTGGTGTATATGTGAATGTATAATCACACACAGAGCAACATATACTAGCCACACACTGTCATGAGGTGTGTTCAGATTTTTAATTGCCACCTACAATGTCAATTTATGCTACAGCTTAGTTTATACAGAACATGAAGCATGCATGTGCACTACAAACTGACTTTCCAAACCTGAAATAAACTCCACTGAAGTGTGCACCAGCAACATTAAGTGAAACAGTGACAGTAGTAAAACTCAGGTGATTTGGAGAAGCCATGTAGTCAGGTAATTACATTCTTGGGGTTTTTTGAAGTAACCTAATACTATTTTGTCCTGGTTTCAGCTGGGATAATTTTCTTAGTAACTGATACAATACTGTGTTTTGGATTTAGTATGAAACTAATGTTTTATATTTTTGTTGCTATGCAGTGCTTTCTTTAAATCAAGGACTTTCAGTTTTCCATGCTCTGTCAGCAAGCAGGTGCACAAGAAACTGGGAGGAAGCATGGACAAGGACAGCTGACCTGAACAGGGCAAAGGGATATTCCACACCATAGAATATCATGTTCAGTCTATAGACTAGGGGAACGTGAGGTGCTGATCACTGCTTGGGGTCAGGCTGAGCATCAGAGAGATGCAGTTGTGTTGTGCATCACTTGTTTCTCTTGGGTTTTATTCATCTCTCCTTTCCCTTAAAAATATTGTTATTAATATTTTGCAGTTATTATTATTAATGTCTGCAATTTCTTCTTCTTCTTCTTCTTTGATTCTTCTTCTTCTTTCTTCTTTCTTCAATGATTCTTCCAATTCTCCTCCCCACTGGGGGCAGGGAGCAGAGTAAGTGTGCAGCTGGGTGTTGCTCAGTTGCCTCCTGAGGTTAACTATGAAAACCTTGTAAAAAAATATTATATTTTTTGTCATTATTTATATCTAAAAAAGAATGCAAGGGACTAAACCAAAATATATGTGACTTTCTCAAAGTTGCAATGAAATTATCTTACACAATGGAGATGAAAACAACTTGTTTGTTAGTGCTGAGAGAATTAGCAATACTAATCTGTCCTACATTGTTGAAGCATTTAGTGGACAAAGGAAAGGGCTAAGAGTGACACAAAAAAACCCAATATTTTTTAAATTATTTTTCTTTGGAATGTCTTGGTGACATTTAGCAATCTTCAGAATGAGAACAATTTTTGCCTTACCTGGGAGTTCCAGCCTTTGTTACTTTGTGAACTAGATTTGCTCAGAAATAACATGAACAGTCACTTTAGATTTTAGGAAGTTTTATCAGTTTAAAAAGCACAGGCAACAAATTCCAATGAAGACCCTGTTGACTAGTTTTTGGACCATTTTTACTATTCTTTTATCATATTTACTTAGCTTGGAACTTGTCAGTTCAAGAAAAACAAAAGGACTCAAATTTTGGGTGAATGATCCATAGAGGAGTAAAGCTCTTATTTAGAAGTCTGTGATGATTATCAGCGTACACATCAATTCATTCTACCAAAGCAACAGTGATTACACAAAAAATAACTGATTAACTATTTTGTATTTTTTTAAGACTTGAAAACAACCACATAAAAATCCTTTCCCCATCAGCTGATCCAATAAAAATTATTATTACCATTTGCAAACTTCTACTGCTTAAGTAACAAGGATGATTACTCCAGACGTCTGCATCACTTTGGTTTCTCTGTTTTGCAAGATGACAAATTACAGCTTCTATGCCATACTACACTTCTATCACAGGAGGTGTCAAAACGATGTTGTTACATTCACAGCTGCCATGTCTGCTTGCCCTGGGGGAAGGGAAAGGCAGATATGTGGATTTTTGTAATTAGAGCATTCGGTCATCTCACTGTTACAATGCAATATTCTACTTTTCTGTCATTGACAGTATTACCAGAATAGATAATAATCTAAGAAATGTGTTTCGGGTAGATGGCTTGTATGCTTTTCTAGCTTCCCCTGATATTTGTTCTTTCTGTGTAGCATGTAGATAAGTACTAACATAAAGCTTGTGAAACTACTCTGAACCACCCTTTGGCAAGACTATTTTTGGTCAGGCAAAAATTTTCTTTGAACACTAATTTCTGAAGCAGTTTATTTTGTCAGGTAATAGCAACAAGATCCGTGAGAGAGCAATGTTTAAAATACTAGTTCAAATATTATTGTATAATTTTTAATGGTTAAAATTATTTTTATAAGTGTACATTATTACTGATCTAATTATAATTAATTATTTTCCTCCATTATTTTCTTCTATTTTCAAAGTGAATTACATATAGGTCTGAATGCTCAGATATATTTACAAACTAAATTAAGATGAACAGGATTTCCCTTTCACCTTTGGATATATTTGTAAAGTATGTGAATTAGTTTTACTCTACCTATATAGGCATATTTATATTCCACATTAAGACTGCATAATCACCAGTCAAGACCTCTGCCTCTGGTAATTAGGGTAGTGCATGCAAGCAATATGAAAAACCTAACACTCTACCTGTTGCATTAAATGAACAGGGAACTGAGAGATAGAGCTGTAAGCAGAAAACACATCATAGCTAACATTTTGAAACCAGTTTGTGCAGGCCTGAGTAAAAGCATGGGTAAGGTTAAAGAAAATAAACTCTGGAGATGTTATGAAGAATTTTATGGGAACACTTGACTTCAGAATTGAACAAGGGTTTTTGAACTCCTTGAACTATGTGAGAACATCATTTAGGTCAGTAAATTAATCCTATTACATGACTAAAAATTATTTTGAACAACTAAAATAATTCCACTAATCAGATCTTACCTAATGCCCACAATTCCTGTGATAACTCAGTGTTAAGGGAAAGCCTTTGTCAAGCCTTCATATTCACTAGGTCTGATTACTAAAAGTAAATCAGAAGCAACTCTAGAAGGTACTGTATCTACAGTAATATATGCCCAGTATCTGAAGGAAAAATCAGGCTCTATCCTGTTGCATTAATGTGGATGGCACATAATAACTGTTGTGAAGGTTTCATTTAAATTGGATACTGAGTATGAATCTGGAAAGCACTGAGGCTTCAGGTTTAGAATATCTTTTTTATTTAGACAAATATCTTATTCAAACAGCATAATCTATAAAGCTACATTGGAGAATTTCTCTGTGTCCTAGGTAACGTTGGAAGAGCATTTTTACACAATTAGTTGGGTTGATTTTGTTGTAATTAAGGGCATCTGAGCAATTATTTCTATATAAAAATCTCCCTATAAAAATCTTTCAATTGCCAGAGCTTGTGTTTATATGAATTGTAAATCTTCCTTTTGTACAAATTCTCTATATATTTATTTTATCCATTCTTATTTGTCTGTATCCTTTCTTATTCTAATTTTTATTTCTGTACTTTGACTTTTTCTTCTCCCCTCTAAGAAATCCCTACATTTAAACGTTTATCTTGTCAGAAGTCTGGATGAAAGAACTGAATGTTGAAACTCTTTGCTGAAAAAGATTCCCTCAAATACCCTTTTCTGACACTGTGCAATCATCTGACTTTTCCAAATTACATCACTTTTTGTTCTCAAATGTTCTTGACTTCCACAGCAGGTAAAGCAGTTTGTTTCTTATTCACTGTGAGCAAGTCATAGCCGTCATACATTTTTGTGCCTTCTTTTAGCTAAAGTGTAATGATGGTCCAAGAGGAAGTGAACGTCCTGAAATGATATTGCATTTAACTTTTCAGGTGTTTCTTACCAATTGAAATACAAAATATTTAAACATAAAGGGGTTTTTTTCCTCTTTTTTTTTTTTTCCTAATAGAAAAAGGGAGTATTCATCTTATTAGCTATTCAAGATATTAGTTCTCATACCCCTCAACTTTTCTTACAAGATAAAAAAAATAAGTGTAATATCTGATATAATATCTGAAAACTTTTGATTTTGATATCCCAAAATATAAAATGTTTGTTTTTGTCACATAGATAAATAATTCCAGACTGAAAGAATTCTGCAATACTTACTCATGTGAACAATGCTATTGACTTTTAAGAATTCTTAATAACTGGACATTATCAGTAGGAAAAAAAAAATCTGATGGATTGATTTTATTTTTTTTAGCTAATATGACAGGTAGCCCTGAAAAGATATTTGTAGTCAGAAAATTTGAGCCGGTATAGTATACTACAAACAGTGAAAACATTTTTGCTGTGCTTCAAGAGGGCAGAGAGAGAAAGACATACTTTTCATTAAGACAAAATGACTCTTTGTTACTCTAATTGCACAGTGTGAATTTTCTCAAAATGGCATAAAGCCCAAATCCAATTTTTGTCATTTGATATCTAGCTAGACTTGAGACTGTTTGCTGAGAATGTTTTTAGTACCATTTAAACAAGGGGTCGGAAACCTCTATGGCTACAGGTTAATTGCTTAAAACAATTACAAATAAGGAAAAATTATATTGTAATAATTTTTATACTGTATGTTTTAAATTAGGGAACAGGCAGTGTAGTGAGATCCCAGCATTTCTTAAGTATCTGATTTCAGCCAATGTTTGAATGTGAGAGTGGACCTGATGGATTTAGCTTTTCTACTTTTGTTAAAACTACTTTTCAGTAGAACTAAAAAATTTATGAAGGTGAATGTTGACAAAGGTTTTACTGTAGCTCCATCTCCTTAGTGCAAGAGTTAAGGTTCATTCTATAAATATGTGGTGCTTTAAAAAATTCAATTGCTTCTCTTACTACTGTTTTCTAGATGTCCCATGCCTGCAAAATCCCATAAAGAGAACAAGAATTTTTGTATTTCATGCTCTCAAGCGACTCAAAGGATTTATATTTCTTACCTTCCATCTATTTCTGTACAGAGCACAGAAAAAACAGAATAGATCAGGAAACTACTTAGATGTGTATACAATATGCAAGAGCCAATATCTTTAAGAAAGTTTTGCTTCTATCTTATTTGAGGTGGTTTCAGCTATCTCCCCACACCCTTGTTTCTTCATTCAGCTTCTCATCAGTTCTCATCCTTGTATCAAGAGTAGTGTTGCCAGCAGGAGCAGGGAAGTGATTTTACCCTGTACTCGGTACTGACAATGCCACACCTCAAGTTCTGTGTCCAGTTCCGGGCCTTCACTACAAGAAAGACGCTGAGGTGCTGAAGTCTGTCCAAAAAAGGGCAACAAAGGTGGTGAAGGGTCTGGATAGTAAGTCCTATGAGGAGCAGTTGAGGGAATTGAGTGGGAGTTGTTTAGCCTGGAGAGAAAGAAAGGAGTCCCAGGGGAGACCTTATCACTCTCTGCAGCTGCCTAATAAGAGGTTGTAGCAAGACGGGGCAAGAGGAAATGACCTCAGGCTGTGCCAGTGGAGGTTCAGGCTGGACATCAGTAGAAATTTCTTTGCAAAAAGAAACATTGGAATGGACTGCCCTGGAGGTGTTCGAGAAATGACTGGATGTGGCACTTAGTGCCATGGTCTAGTTGGCAAGGTGGTGATCAGTCAAAGGCTGGACTCAATGATCTCAGAAGTCTTTTCTAACCTGAATGATTCTGTGATTCTGTCATTCTGTGATTCTGTGATCAAGACATTCAGACAGAATTATTGTGAACATATTTGTATGAAAATAAATGAAATTATTTCAAATTTGCATGAAACAAATTTGCATCAAAACAACTGATGAAGCTCTGGACAGTATGAATGGTGGTGCCATTCTGAAGAACATTGCTATGTGGCAATGAACTTAACAAAGAGGTTTTAGGAAGCTCCAGTGTTGCCATATACTGTCAAAGCTTTGAGAGCAAATCAGTATAATGAAACCAGCATTTAACATATAACTTTCCCTTGATGCTTTTTGATATTTTTGAGAAGGTTTCTGGATGGTCTGTTGAAGTCTTACCAGCCAGAAAATATTTAATGTCTTAATTTATGATTCTTTTTTTAGCTATAATAAAGTTGAGAGGGTTTTTTAAGTTTTAATTAGCAGTTTTGATATAGGTTTTTCTTTTTTTTAATAAAATTGCTCAGAAGGAAACTCCTAGATGCCATTTAATATCCTTCTAGTTCTTCTAACATTCATTGTCATTCATTTAAGCTGTGATCTGTATAATAATCCTACCTGTTTTCCTGAAAAATGTAAATGGTAAAGGATCCCATAAGCCACTAGGTTATGAATATCAGATTTATTTTCCAATTTCCCGTCACCTTGAGTGTTGGAAGTCTAGGATTGTACTTGTGATATCCTCATATCTATAGGTGCCTTGGATTAAATGGTGCATGCCATACCATAAAGAGTATAACACCAAGACATCTTACCTACGGATGCAGGGACACTGTGCCAATGAATATAAAAAAAGTGTGGAGATGTTACACATCTTCATCCACTTAGAGTATGGTTTGAACAAAATAATTAGGGTGCTGTTATTGCCAAAAAATATTTTCATTAACCTTTTAGTAAATTTATATCTATGACTTTATATTTATAAATGTATAAATAAATTAAGTAATCTTTAAATATTAAATCACATTAATAAATTTAATTTTAAAATAATTGTGATAAAAATTCTGTGAATGAGAATCCTATTAAATAACACTCTACAATTAATCCAATAAACAGATTTACTGGCAAACTAGGGTAACATGTTTTTGACAAGACAGTTTCTGTAGCTAGAGGCAGGATTGGGATCACATTCATCTACCTTTGACAGCTAAGGAAAGGTATTCCAACACTCGTTTGTGAAATTGATTTGCTCACACCCCTGGTTCACTAGCAAAATGCCTTCTTTGTTCTTCTTTGCTCTCTTTCTCTCTGTGTAGTTTTTTGATTTTTTTTTTAGCATATGGAAGTGTAAATAAGAGTGGACTAAGGCAAGGAGAAAATTTGTTAGGCTGCTGTAAATAATATTCAGTGTAGTATTCAAGCAACCAAGTACAAAACATATATATAGTGCATCCCTTGAGCTGCAGTGAGATGGTTAAACAGTTGTTTTATGAGTATTAACTATTTTAATTCCACAGATCTTTAAAAATTCATCAGAGACAATAAAACTGGTTTTGATGGATTAATATTTCCAACAAGAATTGCAAAAATTCTTGAGCATAATGAGGGGCTTTTAATTTTAAGAAACTTGAGAATGTAACTATGAATTTATTATGACTGCTAATAT
>JAYRBT010000082.1:95078898-95099584 GCA_036023395.1 Myiotriccus ornatus | reverse complement strand
CACAAGTATTACACATGACTTCTCTAAGCTTTTACCTAGAGAAAAGGAGCACCAAGGAAGATCAGAGGTCTGGAATAGCAGAAGCAGCAATCTTCAGAAAACTGTAGGGGCAGTATTATGCACTCAAGCATACACTGGGTTTTAGTTTTCAAATAAGTCATTTCAATTCCACACAATGTTCACTTACTCTGAAAAAAAAATAGAGCATAAAACTTTCTGCAGAGCACTTGCTTCAACTCTTTTAGGTAAAAAAATAGTAATTTTTTTATCTTTCTCACTTCTTCAGTAAAACTTTTGCTGGTGACCTAAGTTTTTCCCTCCAATTTTTAATATATGGTTTCAGTGCTCTTTTTTAAAGTGTTCATTTTTTTCTTGCCATTATTCCCTTTCTTCTTGTTCTACCTACAGATTTCATTTTATTAACATTTGACTGTTCATGGTGTTCCTGTTCTCCTGATCCTCTGTTATTTTCTTTGGCCATTACAAGTGTCTAAACAAGAGTTCAGCTATAGAGAGACACTATCAGTGCCCCAAATATGTATAGGACAGGAACTAGACAGAGATTTTTTCTTTCTCTTGATCCCTTGTGCACAGAAAATGTTCTTACTGCTTCAGTAGACTCAGAAATTTTCCATATTTTCTGTGTACATCTTACTTTTCTGAAGTCTAAAGACTTAAATTTAGTGCTTGAACAGCTGAGCTCAATTTCAAGCTGAGGGAATAAGTATGTAAGTACAGCCAGAAATGTAGTCCGGTGAAAAATCAGCAATGCATTAGCTCATTCATGGCCCTACAGGAAATGGTGCTGACCTATATCAAGATTTGTTCACTGAGATATTGTTAGCATGCTTTTCCTGCAAGACCATCATTGAAAATACTGATTCATGGGGTTACTATGTGGACTCCCCCACTGCTGGACACTTTTTTGTCTGTTTTTAGCTTTGCCAGAAATGTCCTGACCTAACACAGGGATTTCAAATTTCATGAAACATCTTAGGTAATTTAAAATGTTTCTTTCCAATTGCTTCAAGCTGACAGAAATAATGGGTAAGCCTAGGGAGTATCAGGACCCTAACTCTGTGTCAGTCTACTAAAATGCATTTTCAGGGTCCTTAGCTCTTTTCGGCTGCAGTAGGAGTTTACCTTTAAAGGGGAAGATGCTGCAAATCTCTTCTCCTTATTTTTCAGGTATCACTTGTATCCTTGTCACAGCAGTCTGTTCTTGCCTTCTATGTGTCCTAGCTAATCTCAGGACTGGGTGCGATATGGATCCTCGGGAATGTGTAACGAAAAATGTCCTATTGACTAGTCTATGCTTATTGAGTTGTTACCAGTTTCACTAATTGGAGGGGGATTTTTAATTCTGAATTTTCTAATATTAGGTTTCTGTGTCAGATGTAGAATGCCAGCTCAAAGGAAAGTATGTGCTGGTCAAATGCTAATAAAGAAAGTAATTTTCATGGTTATCCTAAAAGAGCAAGGATCCTCACTTCAGCTTCCACTCTTGGAGAGAAAAACAAATGAAAATGGTCAAAATAAATTCTGATTTCAAATATGCAGTCAGCTTGCATCTCTGCTCTAAGGCTTACTGTATGGGAACAAAGTAAGTTTGGAGCAGAAGTTCCAGACTATTAGAAAAAATCAGCAGATTTGCTTTTGGGCAAAAAAAAAAAAAAGATATGAAAGAGCCTGAGGATTGTTCAGGTTTTCTCAGTTTACTGCCTGTAATCAGTCCAGTTTGAATAGAAAAACCCCACAATTGTTTTGTCCCTGCCACACTTCGTCCAGACAGGATTCAGTGATAGAGTGTCATATCATTCCTTTATAAAATAAGAGAAAAAAATTGTCTGCCATCTCTTAGATAAATAATACCTTAAATTTTATTTCAAGACTGATCTTGCTTCCTTATTGAGTTATGAGGACCGGCTTCCTGCCAGACCATACATGATAAAAACTCCTCTGATGAAAGTAAGAGACATAACTTCACAAAGAGCTATGTCAGCAAAGGGAATAGCTGAGTATAAATGATAGTAAAAATGACATTGCTACTATCTTACTTGTGGGACCTGCTTGACAATGGGGAAGGTTTCAGCACTGTGGTCAAGGAGGATGGTTTGGCATATATGGCCTGCATTTCATATTTTACTATAATGTGCCAATACTAAGTCCTCCAGCTATGATACGGTGCAAGACCAAAGCCTTTACACACATGTAACTCCCACAGAGATCAATTTAAAGTTAGGATGCTTAAGAATTGCAAGATTATTCCATTTTTCATTAGTTAGTTGAGGATAAAATTGGAGATGTATGTGGTTAAAATAAATCAAAAGCTGAAGGAACTTTGAGAAAATTGAAATAATATGTGTGATTTTTCTAAAATGTATACATCATTAGTTGTAAGGAAACAAAGAGCAAGTCAGCTTTTGTAAAACTTCTCTCTTTCTTAAGTTGTGAATGTAAGCTAAAAATACAGATAGAACACCTTCCCCTAGTAAATGTTGAGTCAATCAACATGAGTATTGGAATCAATTTTTTTTTATACTAATATTTTTTCAAGATGGTTATTGAGATGCAAAAAATAGTACCTATTAGTTAATAAAAGTTTTTTAATTTCTCTTTTAAATGAAGATATATAGCTTCCTTTACATTTGGATATCGAGATACCTGAGGCTGAGTCTAAAAACTTAAAAACTTAAATTGCTAATCCAATACATCAAGCATTTTTATCTTATCTCTGTATTCAAATGATGAACTTTGACATGCTTGAATAGTAACTTTTATTTTTTAATTAAAGAAAAACGAAGTCATTAAATACTGCACATTTATAAAGAAGGAGCTGCAAAGAGATGCAATAGAATAATAGAATTGGGTTGGAAGGGACTGCCAAAGATCATTGAGTTCCAACATCCCTGCCATGAGCAGGAACACCTCTCAGTAGACCAGATGGCTCAAATCCCCATCCAAACTGACCATGAATACTGCTAGGAATGGGACATCCACCACTTCCCTGGGCAGGCTGTCCCAGTGCCTCACCACCCTCACAGTGAAGAATTTCTACCTGATATCTAATCTAAATGCACCTCTCGCTTCAGACACCGGGAAAAAGTAGCTCTCAGAACTCTTATAGGGCTCCCTTTGGTACTGAAAGCTGCTATAGGGTCCCCCAGAGCCTTCTCTTCTCCAGGCTGCGCTGCCCCAGTTCTCTCAGCGTGTTAAAATAAGTATCTACAGACACTTAACTCATGCAGCCACGATGAATGTCTGTATTCTGTTCAGGTTTTACAAAGAGATGCGAGGTGCAATGTACATGGAGGCAAACACGAATGCCTGTTCTGTTGGACTGTACAATAATTTTCTCTATACTTATATTAATTAGATAAGATTTTTTTTTCTGCTTTTTATTCTCATAGCAATAAAAGGGTTAGAAGGTTTAATAAAACAATCAATAGGTAGAATCTGTGTGAAATTTTTTCACTTAAATTTATAGTACTACTTCACGTTTGAATCTATGCAAAAATGATTCCTGGAGTTACACAAATCATCTCCAATCTTAATTTTTAATCTAAGTGAGTTAATTTAATTCAAATTTCAAATGCCTATTGATTCCAGCAGGGTAGGAGTTTAATCTTTTCCATAAAAGAATAGTTTATTCTATCAATGCAGCAAAATTAATAACTTTTATAAAAGAAAATTAGTCTTTTTTTTCAGTGTATTACATGCAACAGTTTTATTTTATTGTGGCAAAATATCTCATTAACTTTGGGAAAAGGATGGAGGGTGTTCATTGCTTATTGTCAATAAAACAGACAACACCTATACTATTCTATAATGATAGAAAATTCTAGATTATTTTTATTACTGAACTGATTATTGCCTATGTAACTTACAAAAACTAAGTATGGCAATGCTTTTTTCATTGTTGCAGAGGCTCAGTTTCATCATAGGATATAATTGCCTCCAAATACGTTCTGTGAAAGACTGGGCTGTAGAAAATATGCAAGTCTTTAGATCAATTCTATATGCTTGACTCAACAAGGTAAAAAAAAAAACATCGACTAACATATAATTTGAAGGTAGTCATAAATAAATTTATTAATTTTTAGCAGGTTGAGATACTTTAATAGACCCAGGCTATTCTTGCTAATTCCATTTTCACTTAAGGCATGTCTGCATATTGCTATTAACAGGCTACATAGTTTAGCATTGGGTACCTAAAGAAAGGATAACTACTTTTAGAAAGTATTCTTGGGAATGTGTAGATTCCTACACAAGATAACAGAAGCATCCTTAACTATTATTTTCTACAGTTAGGAGTCACAGCAAATACAGAGAAGCAGGCCTGTAATTTGTGGAAAAATTGCGTGCAAGAACTTTCATATATCCGATTTGGACGGTAGGTCAGGGAGACAGGAAAAGTAGGACAGGAAAGATATATCTATCTTTATACCAGTGGTTTTACACCACCTACATTATCCAGACCCCAATGCAGAAAAAAATGTGGCAAAGACACGCCCTGTGTCTGATAAGTAAAAGCATTAGAACTGCCACACCTGTCAGCTGTATTAGTAACATGGTTTGTGTGAACTCTGTGACAAGCTAAAAGTTAGCTGTAAATGGAATTAAAAATGTGCAGTGAATATTTCCAAAAAATAATTTGCAGAATGAATGACCAAAATCCCAAAATTTTTTTCAGGGAAATGTTACAAGCTTTGATGGATGCACTGATTAAGGGATACTGTAAGAGAGTTTGGTAGGAGGAGAGGATAAAAGGGGAAAGAGAAATGGAAACTGGAAAAAAAAATCCAGAAAACAGGGAAAAAGAAAGCCAAGTTGCTAAAGCTGTATTTGATGAGAAAGCTTTTTTTCAGATATAAATTCTTTCTTCAAAAACAAAATATTCAGAAAATTGATAAGGGGAAGACAAGTGAGAGGCAAGAAAGAGCACTTTGAAAGACTGTGTATGATAACCCAGGCAATTCTACATTGTGGGAAAGACTTAAAGGAAAGGGCTGACTTGCCTAAGGAGGAGCTCCACCTTTGTCTACTAGAAAAGTGTTTTTTCTTTTTTTTTTTTTTGGTAGTAATGTTTGAGTTACATAGCCAATAATCTATTTTACCAAAACAAATTGTGAGACTTGGATTGGGACTTTGAAATTTGCCTGGTTTAACTCCATTCAAAGCAAGATGCCATACTTGAAAGAGTTTAGTGTAAGTACTGGATCCGTCATTCAAGTGATGAAGACAAACTCAATGTGGTCTGTGGCCCAAGGGAAGTTTGCCGCTATTCACCGCCAGGATTTTTTTCCTAAGCTACAGAAAGAAAAGTAAAAACCTCAAAAAAGCAAAGACTTGTTAGTTATTCCCTGGAATGTTCTTTCCAAAGCAGAAGAAAACTCATTGGTCATGGGTGTTTTCAAGTCTCCTCTGTGATGGGAAAGCAATATGCAGACAAGCTGAACATTGCAAAATATTGTTAGGAGCCCTTCATGCTTCAGTGACTAAATTGTGTTTCTTTACGTGGGAGGTTTCTCCACCTTTGCAAGGTGGAGAAATATTGTAAAATATGTAAAGGCCAATGGCTTCTGTGAACCAAAAAGGCTAAAGAAATCATCTTGGCATTGTGATAGAGTTGAAAAATAATTTGTCAACATTCTCATATACACACGAGTGAAAACACAAAAACTCAAAGAGGTGCTATGGCGCTAGATGGGTTGGTTCTTAAGGCACCCCTTTCCCACTTATCTTCCCACCTTAACTTTTGTAATATTTCAGTTAAGTCACACAAATTTGCACTAATTGAATAGCTTTTGATTTCATTAATACTAGTTATTTTTACAAACTGAGCCTTATTAATCAGTTTTTTAGGAAAACAAAATTGACAGTGAAATTGTGTTAATATTTTTTTAAGTCACTTAACTGTAGTCTCTGTGAATCAGGTTACTGGCCAAAGACATTTTGTTTTTAATGTCTTTACACACAAAATATAGATCTTTAGGCTTAAGGCATATGTAGTACAGAAATGTCAAACACAAGTATTTTTTTCTAAATGACCCTGAGTTAAAATAGGATTTTTAAAATATTTATTTAAAATGCTCTCCTTCAAATAATTCAAGAAGACATAATAAGAATTGGGACAGTCCATGACAGTGGGCTTGAGAAGCACTTCAAAGACTTTGTAGATAGTAGGTCTTTTATTCTATAACTGCTAAATTTGTTTAGTTTTTTCAAGACAGTGTCTGGAAATTAACCCTGGCATGTTCTCAAGAAACCTCTATTTTCCAGGCATTTCACTCAGTTGCTAATCTATCAGTGCTCTATTAGCTTTCCTGCTTCTTTTTCTGCAGGAGTACCATGTTTATAAGGGGTTGATTTTTTACAGAATATTAGGAGATAACACTTTGTACCCATGAAATTTAATCCTAACTGTGTTAAATCATTCTAAGTTTCTTTCATGATCGAGCTTACCACTTCTGAGGACATATATACAACTCATTCTGTATAGTTTTAGAGGTTTCCGTGTGTGGTTCTGTCATGTGAAATGAATCAGGATCTTTTTCATCTTCTTGGTCTGGGTGACATACTGCTTTTGAGCTTTAAGTTCTTTCAACATCTAATTTCAGAGTAATTCTTTAGTGGTTTATATTACTGAACACCATCAAAATGGAAAATATCCCATCTTTTGGTGATGAATTCTGGGTCAATTCCAAGTTCTTTGCAAAAGGCATTGGTTTTGCACACAGGTGGAATCCTGACTTGTACCAGTTGGATTCTGAGGCTGATATTGCCATTAAATTGATTAACTAGAAAAAGTATTTTGATTGTGGTCATATATATTGTGATTCATTAAAGCAAATCTTAGTTCCTTGACGAGTCTACCAAATACTTGGATAATTATTCTAGGGCTTTACACATAACTACTGAAGTTTTTCTATTTGAGAATAAACAAAAAATAAAAAAATTTAAAATAGAAATATTTAGTGTGCTATCTAGGATACATATTTGCAATGCATCGCATCCTCTGTCAGAGAAAACAAATACTGTTGCGCTGCAGTGTAATGTTTTCACTACCAGCGAGAGTAGGAAGCTTTGAAGACCATGTTTTGTCTTTGTCTCAAAGGCCAAATTTATTCTGTCAAAGCATTTAATTTCTTCAAAACCATCTGCTGAATTCTGTATTAATATGCAAGTAGAGTTGCACAGGAGTTACGACCTGTCATATTTTCAACAATATCCAACATAATGGCTTCAATATGCCTGTCATACGCTTATCTTGTCTTGGCAATGTCTACAGTAATGCAGAGCTCAGCCCTTTTAAATAATTAGATAAATGCGTATTTTTGACACAAGCTGCTTGTTCTAACTTTCTGAAGTAACTACTATAACACATATTCTCTAGTGACTGTCTGCTACATATCTTGTTCCCCTTTCTACATGTTTTCATTTTTAATCATAGTGTGATATATTTGTTGTAGGTAACATGCTTGCAAAACTATATGTTTTGTTATATGGTAAATGTATGCTTATGGAGAACCCCAAATGCCCGTCAGGAATTTATTACATTCTTTCTCTTGATTTCAACAGAAACTGAAGCAGCCTATTTACGAGGCTTCTGTAGATGTATCTTAGGAGATAGTGTGGTGCTACTCTAAAAGAGCATGCTAAGGTACAAGAACAATATAGCTACATCAGCCTGTCATTCCCCTCACAGGGTGAATTGTCTTTCCTAGAATAAATTCTACTCAAGCTAAAACTCAAAATTTGTTGTGTACTAAGGAGATTACAGTGACCTGATCCCCAACTAGCTCGTCACTATGGAGCAGAAACAGAGGCCAGAATTATTATGAAGTAAACATCCTTTTTAGCACTGCCTGATGCAATGTATGTTTGAATCGTGCAAGTTAATAACATGGGTTTAATTTTATAAAGTTGAGTTTCACTGCAAGTTCTCATAAATATATAGGTAAAATGACTGAATGATATTAAGATGAAAAGAAAGATTTTTATCCCTTCTTTCCCACTCTAGGACTGGATGGATGAAATTTACAAATGCCACTGTGGAAAAAAAGTCTAGCACATTTTTTCAAATACTTTGGAGAGGCATTAACTATCTAAAGAGCATTTCATTGCTTGAATAAACATACAGATATAAATATCAGCATTGTAGCAGAGTTCCAGCCTTTTATGCACATGTAGGTCCATACATTTGAATTTTTTTTGGTGATGTTCATACTGAATACCATCTAGATTCCAGAGCTGGATTTATGTCACCAGACTTCAGATATTAGCATAGGAGCTAGTCATTTTGAAACCCCTTTAAAATCACAGGAGTTACTTTAAATATATGATTTATCTCATTTTGAGGCAGATATTTGAGAGAGATGATTAACTTCATTGATTTTAAAATGAAGTTTAGGCAATGAGTTCAGGTGCAGCTCCTACTGTTGGAAGCATTAAAAGTTAGGTGAGATGTCACTGTAGGAGTCTTTCAGGGTGAATAGCTTGAAAAAACTAACAGCTTCTGTAGGATAAAATATATATTCTTTTTAAGGCCAATACCACTGTCCTGTGTTCTTTAAACAAATTTATCCAATTACTTAGATCTATGTCTTGTCATTTTCCTTGCATTTGGTTATGGATTGCAAAGAAAAATGTTCCTTTAACAAAAAACTAGAGTTCTATGAACATTTGTACCTTAGTTAAAGTTCTGTCCAATCTGTCTTCTAGACAATTAGAAAAAGTTCCAGATTTTTTTTAACTATTACATTCTTTATATGATCTTAAATGTTTGCAATTACAATAAATAACTGAAACACTTTCCATAACTTCTAATAAAACCCTATTTTTTTAAAATATTTATTCAGTGTGATGTGAGAGGTTAGATAATGGAGACCACAGCTATTGAGAAGAACTAAGCTATGTAGGAGTTTTGGTTTTGTAGGAGGACAGGGAAGAAAATCGTGGGTTGGGTATGATTTGGAGTAAGAGGACTTTTACCAAGAATTTCGCAGAGTTATAAAGAAGTGGAGAAATTCTGATTTTCCATTGAAAATCCAAGAAGCAACCTGTCTAACTTCTGATGAGCTACAGGAACTGCAATGTTTTAATGTCAATTAATACTGCATCTCCTTAGTGCCTCTGTCTCCCCTTAAGCTGTTGGCTCTCATGTTGTGAAAGTAAATGGGAAGACCAACAAAGAGAGGAGAATGAGGCACACATTTACCAACTAGTCAAGTGACATTGGTAGAAAAAATATTCCTTAAAGACCAACATATTCTGGATACTGCTCACAGAAGTGAATGGTGAGCCCTTGGGAGGAGAGACAATAAAAATATTTATCAGTTATGGATTTTGGAGGAAAAAGAACTGCTGCAAATACATTAATTGTCTTCAGAGTCAAACAGTGGCAGAATACTTACATTAGAAGCACTAAATTAATTTTTGCATTGAACAAATCAAGACTTCTTACTATCTTATTAGGTTCACATACATAATTTTAAAACACCTATTTTGGTATTTAAAATATCTATTTTGGTATTTAAAATATTTGAGCAATTTATTTACTATGTAGCTACCTTTCCTTACCATTTTCATGAATTCTTTCTCTGCATCTTCTTTTTGCTGTCTGTGACATCAAATACTATGCTAATAAAAGCAAATTAGCTTGCTGAGCTCATATGCTTCCATAAAACACCAAAGAGTGCATTCAGAAGACAGGCTGGTAATTTGCAATATAAATCTAAAAAAAGTATTTTTTACCTCCAGAAGTGATTGTAATGGCTTTCTGAAAATCCCCAAATTGCAAATTCAGTTAGTTCAGAATGCATCCTGAATATGAGATGATGTTTGCTAATAGTCATGGTAACTACAGACAAACTCTTGAGAGATTTATTTTTTCTTTCTGCTTGTGATGAAGAAAATAGGGATGTGTATATCACAAGGGTACTAATTTCTTCAGCTTCTAACTTACAAATTAATGACAACGTGAAATAATAAAGATAAATCATAGCTACCCTGGAGACTTTTCTGAAAAGTTTCTTATGGTGAAAAGAAAATTAGCAGATTTTCTGTACTTACAAATACTGCTGTTGTGATAATGTTTTGTAAATTTTTGGATGGTTTGAATTTTTTTAATTTCAGACCTGAAGTGAAAATATTGTGCTAATCTGAGTGTTCAGAAACAAACTATATGTATATAGGCATTTTTAAAATAATTATAATTTATTTGAATGATTGAAAATAAGCTCTGTCGGAAAACAGAATTCAAGATCTTTAAAAAAAAAAATTAAAACTGACTTGTGACATTCTCTATAAGACAAAAGATATTGCCAAGGAAGCAGCATTTTATTGACAGGTCTATTTTGTGTAGACTAAGTGTCAACATGCTCTTGCTTCTGTGTAATCCGATGCTTATGAAGGTTTGAAAAAGTGGTATATACAACTGGAGGCAAACTGTTTGTGGAATATTTCTAGAATTACAAAAAATAAGTAGAAAAAGAGCCACAAAACATAAAGCAAGGAGAATACGAAAGGAAGTAAAGCAAGATAAGCTACACATAGCCACTAGAAGACTAAGAGTAATAAGGTCTGCAGCAAAAGACACTGCAGTAGGACATCAACTTTCTAAAACTGTTTGCAACTCTGAAACTTATGGAAAATGGAAGTATTAAAGAGCCAGCATCATCCTTATTGTCCAACAGATAGTTGAACCTCCTGGAATATTTTTCCCCCTATATCTCACAGAACATAACATACAAAAGTATAATGACCTTCAGGTCACCTAGAGAGCCCAACTAAGGCATGTTCATCCCAGACATCATCTATCAGGCTTTTCCTAGGTCTTGAGTCCCTGAAAAAGATCCTAGGAATTGAGATAAAGATCAGCCACTTTACTGAAGTATTGTGCCTAGGGAACACTGGTAGGGATCATCATTAGGTTACAGACTATGTTGAAAGCTTGAAAATGGAGATATAAAATACTATGGCTTTTTTTGCTCTGCTCTCATGACCCTTCTGTATCTATGGATGGAGATAAAAAGCCTTTATTTCTCTCTGAGGAGGGAGTATTTGCACAGTCTAACATTTAAAAGCAGAAAAGATACCTCTTCTTTCAATGTGGCATTCACAGCTCTGCAGATTACAAGTTTATTTGGTCTTCAGTATGTCCTTCAGACCTGTATGTCTTCTGTGGAAACCATATAAAAACTAAAAATCTTCTCATTCTTTTTTGGGAAAGATTTTCTGAGACATTTTCCTTAGTAACTCCCACTGGGAGGTAGGGGGTTGAGTAAAAAGAGTGTTGTTATTTTTGTTACTAGATTGTAAGTCTGTACAAATGGATCCCAACAAACTCCTTTCCTTTGCCTCCTCAGGTTGGAACCAACCAGCTGTGGAAACTCCTACTAATGGTTAGACTCTTGATTAGTAAATTCAGCTTTTGCATTGTTAGTTGACAGATGCTAAGCCTTGTTCATTAATTTAATTGTGTATACGTTTGATTGTGTCTTTAGTAACTCTAAAGAATTTCAGCAGACATTAACAAAGCCTCTGATTGTTGGGAATTTGGACATAAAACACCATGTCACAAACCTGTAGACACCTTTCTCTTTCCTGTACAGAAGCCTACACGTAAAGAATAATATTTAAACTTTTCTTTGTTTATTTATTAAAAGCCTTTCTATCTCTATCTAAATCTCTCATTTTGTAGGGAATGATGGATAAAAAAAGGTTAGTTGGTTGATGAGCGAGTCAAGTTTTTAATATTCTATAATATTTTTCCAGATAAACAATAAGATTTTTTTTCCCTGATGTGAATGTTTTTTAGTGTAACTCTACATACAGATTTTAGAAAACTAATCAAAACTTTATTATCTCTGTGAATCTGACCTTTTCATAACTGAACAGCTTAATCTCCCAGAATGATTTGTCCCTGCACTTTAATTATTTATCCTCAATATTTTTGGGACTCTAAGGCTGAAATATAAAATCAATATCTCCCTTGTATATTAAAACTAAACCCCAAAAGTGGTTGATACCTTGAATACCCTAAAAAGTTGTATCTAAATTTTTTCAATATAATTATTGTTTTGATCTTTCTCGTCTTTTCTAGTTGGAGATTCATTAAAACTTAGTCAAAAAAGGATCTTGGGATGCCTACAATTGGAACTGTACATTCTTAGAAATTATATTTCCTTGTGAAATTTCTGACATTCAGTATTAAATCAAACTGTTTTGACCAGTTAGGCAGAACACTGGAGTCCTGCAAAATGCTATGTATACATTTATATACACACATCATAAACACATGCAACATGTATGTTTGCCAAGTTAGTAAGTCTCACCAGTGTTTTTGCTTCCAGTTGAATTCTAGACCTTTGTTCATGTAGCCTAAGTACTGCATCATGCAGTCTACTTTTTTGCTCCTGCAAGACATTTCCCCTCTCATAAATTCATTGTAAAGTAACTTCTGTTAAACTTAATTTCCGCTTTCACATTTTTTCTTTTCCTTGACCTAAGTGATTAATTTTTATTATGTAATTAGACTCCCCAAGTCAAGACTGTTGGGCATGTGATGTTAGCTGGTAACTGATCTCCCTGCCTTTACCTGAACCTGTAAGATTTTCCATCTTATTTTTTCCCTCTGCCATGGAAGAGACTGCGTGGGTGTCTGGCAGCCCACCAAGGTAAACCCAGAACAATATTTTGATTCACTGATTAATATATAGAAGCATGTTTAATAAACAGTATTCTGAACTGGTAATTTCAGCCGTGCTGAAGTCTATACTTCTGATAGCACTACAAGTTCTTCCACTGAATGTAGTGGCTACAGAATTGGAGACTATTAAGTGTGTTTGCCTCTTTATCAGAGCTTTATACGTAGTAGTGTAGTTGTGATTTATCCCAAAGTGTCTTTCTTTAAGTCTGGTTATTTGCATTTTTTCTAACACTTTGAATGACTAATAGCTGTTTAAATTGCAAGCACTTGTAGGTCTGTAAAGGAAAATGTGCCGTTAGTCACAGTTCCTTCTTCTTTTATTCAGTGAACATAGTAATTAAAGTCCTGTTTGGTGGTATAAACATCTGGAACTACAATAGCAAACCTGATCTTCCTCAACAACAAATATTAAAGATAGCAAAACATACTGTTATTATTTATCATTATTTATGTATATAGTAAGGAATATTTTGTGAGGCCTTTTTCAAGCATAAAGGAAATTGCATTTCTACTTCAAAGAGAGTATTAAATATTTTGCTAGAATTATGTTTTCAGGGACTCCACTGATAAACTTGTTTATTAGGTTTATGCAGAGTAAATATAACAACAAAAAGGAATATTCTTCATATTTCTACCACATTTTCTTGAAAAATACTACAGCATCCATACTGCATACAGCATACTATAGTCTCTCTTGATTTATCAGGGGCTGACTTAAAATAAAACCCCAAATAATTAGTAGATTCTGTTAACTGAGGTATGAAAATAGTCAATAATTGCACAGAACAAAGAAAACCAAATCAAGTAATTTTTACTCATTTAGAAGACATAAGAGCTGGGGAACTAAATCTTTCTATTTTCTTTCTATTTATCATTATTTACAAAAATCTAGCCAACAATAACCTCTATTTTATCATATAACTTTTGTATTCTTAAATATTGCTTTTGTCCTTTTCACTTTTGAAATGTAATTTCCTCTGAATGTTAGATTTCTATTGACTATGAAAGCCATATGTGGTCAAGCCGCAAGTAGTAATAATACTGGTTTGTTCTGAACTGAGAACTAATAGGTGTTTTTTTCTACCCCTTATTTCTCATATTAGAAAATAATAACATTAATTTCCTCTTTGCTCTTGGAGTGTTAGTCATGGGTTTTTATTCTATTGTCTCACATCTTTTCTACAGCTTCAGAAGTTTATTTCATTTAGTCATTACCTGAATAAATGTTTACACTGCCTGTGGGTTCCTTAAATGTATGGTGCAACCTGTTCTGTCATCTTTGTTGTCCTTCTCTGTCTTATGTGGCTTCCAAGTTGCACTGTATCTTTTTGTGATTGAAAATGTGAGATCATGTTATGGCTTAATCTTTTTTTTTCTCCACTTCCTTTCCTAATACTCTTTTCTTGGCCAACATTCAGATCTGCCCTATGGTTTTTATAGAGATACTAATTCCTCAGTGGTGGAGGACAGGTCAGAGATCATTACTGTTTGTACAGAACAAGACAGTTTTTCTCTGTATAGAATTCTGCTTGCTGATATAATTAGGTCTGACCATTCACCTTCATTGCCTGTCTTCTATATGTTTAAACCAAATAACAATGAGTTTATGTCTTTGTTGCAGCTCAGTTTCCTCAAGAACCTCTTTGGAAACTTAAGTAGACTTTACTAAGTTCCTCTCCTCCACAGACTTCTTAATTCTGTTCTTAAATAGGTCCATTGATTTTGTGGGAATTAACTTTTTTAAGAAAAAAATTGTCTGTTCCTGAGCAAAGTGTATTTGTTCACATGCCCATCAATTCTATTTTCAGTCCAGTTTATACAGAATGCCAATGCAGAAATGAGGCTTTTAAGTCATCAGTTCTGTGGACCTTTCCACAAACCTTTTTTTTCAAACAGGCAACATGTTGCCATAATCTAATCACCTGGGTCTGGTACTTGAAAAAAACTCCAAACACTTCTATGTGTTAACAATTTGGCAACATCACTACTCTTCTTTTCTGAAAACCACACAATTCCTTATTTTGTAGAATCCTATTTATCCTATATTTTTGCTTATGACATATCAGAAAGAGTCAGACTGTTTAATAAGTCATCTATAGACCAAACTGTGATTCCTGGAACTTCCTGGCAGTCACTCTTGGTGGATGCAGCTGCAAAGAATACATTTGGTGTTGGTGCTGCTTTCTTACTCACCTTGAATGCTCCTTCTATACTTTTAAATCCTTGAGTGTATGACAACTTCCCTCTAGTGATGCACTTGCAAAAAGATTCTTTAGTTGGAAATGTGCAAATTGTATCTCCAACACTTCCAGGTCTCTTTGCTAAAATCCTGTTAATTTTTACAAAAAAAAATTTTTTTTTTTTAATTTATTATTTTGGTCTTACATCAGCAGTCCTTCTATGGATGTGTAGGAAATCTTCCTTCTTTTCAGATTCTTTGTTCTTTGCTGTCTGTGGTGTGTTGACCCTGGCTGGACACCTGGTGCTACCAAAGCTGCTCTATCACTTCCCTTCCCTGCTGGGCAGTGGAAGGGAAAGAAAATATAACAAATGGCTTGAGATAAGAAAAGGGAGTGAGTGATCACTCACCAATTACTGTCACGGTAAAAACAAACTTGACTCGGAGAAATTAGTTTAATTTATTACTAATCAATGCAGAGTATGATAAAGAGAAAAGAACTCCCAAATCTTAAAACCACTTTACTCCCACCCCTCCCTTCTTCCTGGGCCCAACTTCACTCCTGATTTTCTTTACCTCCTACCCTGCAGTGGTGCAGGAGGATGGAGAATGGGGGTTCTCATTTTCTCCTCTTCCTTTGCTAAATAAATGTAAAAATAAAAAAATGCTCCATGATTGCCATTGTGGAGAATTTTTTACTTTTCTTAAATATTTTATCCCAGAGGAGCACCACCATCACTAATAGCTTGATCTTGGCCAGTGGTAGGTCCATCTTGGAGCCAGTATTGTCTCTGTTGGACATGGAGGAAGCTTCTGGAAGTTTCTCACAGAAGCCACCCTTGTAGCCGCCCTGCTACCAAAGCCTTGCCAGGCAAACACAATACCCTGTCTCTCTGACAAATGACTAAATAATCAGAGCAGAGATGATTTCTGTACGCAGCACTCTGTGTTCTGAAGTCATCACAAATGAATTCTCTTGATCTCCAATTTCTGTCCAAATTTTGCCATGTTCTTGTACAATGCTTTTCCTAACAACAATAAGCAAGGTAGTTAATGGATTTTGTCTCTCATAACTTGCTTTAGTTGAGCAGTTTACTTAAAACAGGTTTTATTCAAACTGTAATGATGGGGGGGGGGGAATTCTTCAGGAAGAAATGTACTGTAGTGTACAATATTTGAGTTCTAGTGGATCAGAATTAAATAAGGTATAATCCTGTGGCAGGCCAGGTGGCTTAACAGCTGTTCAGAGTATTGTGGAACAGAAAGGCTGGTTTGAAAGCGAGCTCATCTATCTTTCTCTCACCCATTCACTTAGGTGGGAAAGCTCAGCCCTGCTGGTACTGTGATACAGTTCTGTGGCCTGACCTTGGCTCCTTTGCATGATAAGGGGAAATGACAGCTGTTGAAGGTGTGGGTACTTCCTGCTGGTCAGCTGATAAAGTAACATAGAAGTTACTTGCCTGCTGATTTTCTTGCTGTAGTTTTTTTCATAGTGACATGTACAATGATTTGCTCCTCCTGCAATCCAAAGACGTGTGTATACTGGCAGATGCAGAAAAACCTGAGATTGTACTGCACATGCTACGCTGAGAGTGAAAATGAGGGACAGAAAGACCTGAGCTTCTATGCTGTTAAATACAATATAGTTTTGCTATATGTGATTCTCTTTTTCAAACACTACAGGTTCTAACCTCTAAATTTCCATCTAAAAGAACATATGAAGCCTTTTTTATATGTACTTCACTCATTTATGCCTTCAGTTTACAGCCACATGAACCAATCTCTTTGGAGTTAAAAATTACACAGTGCTGGAATTTCATACCAAGAAAGTGTGTCTTAGGTGAGTTTTAGAGAAAAATAGGAGTCAGTTTATCGAACAAGTGATTGAATTTGTACCTACTATATAAGGAAGGAAAGGTGAAGAACTGAGGTTTATGTGAATACAGTATTAGCCCTTCCTGAGACTGACCAAGATAAGTCAAAAATAAACTTTGCTGACCTTCTTTCTGGAGACAGCAATGACCTCTGCAGTCTCCCTTTCCAGTAAAGAGACAAAAATAGATGCAGTTTAAAGATACAAACATAACTACGCTTACTAAGAACATGCATTGTATTTGGTTATTTGTTTCTGAGTTCCAATTCATGCATGTAAGAAGAAACACCTCTTAACCAGTATTTGTTGGGTTCAGTGACTCCAGGTGGCATCTCATAACAGCAGAGCAGAAGAGGACAGTCAACTCCCTCAACTTGCTGGCCTCATTTCTTTTGATGCATCCCATGATATGACTGTCTTTCTGGGCTGATAGCACAAATTACCAGCTCATGTCTGGTTTCTCATCCACTAGAATGTCCAAGGCCTTCTCCTTAGTGCTGCTTTCAACCCATTCATTCCCCCAGTCAGTGTTTGATACTGGACATTGCCCTGCCCCAGGTTCAGTTCCTTGTCCTTGGCTTTGTTGAACTTCACTGAATTTTCACATGAACCTAACCCTCAAAGCTGTGAAGGTTCTTCTGGATAACAGCCCTTTCCTCCAGTGTTATGAACTGCACCATTCAGTTTGGTGTCACCTGCAGATTTCTTCAATCCCATTCTCTATGTCACTGATTAAGATATTAAATAAGAATGGTCACAATATAGACCCCTGAGGAACAGCACTCACTACATTTTTCCGCTTAGACATTGAGCCTGTAGCTGTAAGTTTTCTGATATGATCATCAGCCAATTTCTTATCCACCTAGAAGACTCTGCATCACACCCACCTCTTTCCAATTTAGTGACAAGAATGTTGTGGAAGACCATATAAAAGGCCTTCCAAAAGTCCAAGCAAACAAGGTTTGTAGCTCTTCCCTTGTCCATTGCTGCAGTCGCCCCATCAGGTCACTAGATTAGACAGGCATGATTTGTCCTTGGTAAAGCCATGCTGGCTGTCTCTAATTCCCTTACTGTCTTCCATATGTTCTAATGTATCTTCCAGGAGGATCTGTTCCAAGATCCTCACCATGGGAAGATTTCACTCATTTTCAAGGAATTGGTGGAATTGGAGAAGGAAACAAAGTAGAAAGAGAGAAAAATGAAAAAGATAACAGTTGTTAGAGATATCCTCTTGCTTTGCTGTTCATTCAGAACCAATCTGATTTCTCTGAAAACTTTACTCCCAGCCCTTTGACAGACATCTTTGTGTGTTTCTTGTGTCTAGGGAAGAAACAAACGCCTTTACAAGAGTTTAAATTTCTTCATGACCTAAATTACAATAATACTAGGCCATATCATTGCAAAACATATAGAGGTGGCTTCACTTTTGATACCAGGTCATCTTTGCTGACCCAAATAAACATGTCCTGACAGAGTACCTAAAACGGAATGAAGCACTGAGAAAATGCCTGATCTACCTTGCTTCAAGTGAATACAGAGGCCAAAACTTCACTAACATTTAAGTTTGTCCTGCCTAATAGCTTGAATAGCAGTCATACTAGTACAAAAGTGAATTGTAGTCTAGTATCCCTCTGTAATCATGTAGATAAACAAGTTGAGCACATGTATGAACTTTAGCTGAGAAATCTGCTCCATGAAATGGGCTGTGGAGAGTATAGTAAAAATTAATGTAATCTGTTATGTCAGAGTGTGAAAAAAAAACAAAGGAAAAAATCCAGAAAAAGCTTTCAGACATTTTTATAAAGTATTTATGCTTTTAATCACAATATATCTGTTGTTTTATAGGTAATACCTTTCTCATTTTAGTTCCCTTTAGTTGCAGTGCCTCCTAAGAAAAATAAAAATAAATCATCATTAAGCACTACAACATTCTGTGTTTACTTGTTAGTTTTTAGTCTGAAATTTCTGAACTTGAAACTATTTTCTTGCTTCAAGCAAAACACTGTAGCAAAGCAGAACTGTTTATCGTATCACTGTCAGTGTCCACCAGGCCCCAGGGTTTCATTTTGTAAATTGAGTCTGTCTTACTGTGGTAATTCTCAGAAAGCAAATTAGAATTTATTCTTAATACATGAGGAAAATAAAATAAAATAAACCTTTGGAGTTATGAAAATAAGGCATATTAGGTAAATATTTTAATGCAATGTATCACTGTAGTCAAATTTGATGATACCAATATTTCAAAAACGGAAAGAAGTAATATGCTTATTATTTTTACTCCTTAAAGTTTCCTTTAGACAAATGTTTCATTTCAATATCAAATCATAAGGTACACTGATTTCTAAGGTGAAATACTTCAAAATAATTATTAAAAAAATAACTATAATAGAAAGAATTGTATAAGAGAAATTCAGGTACTGAATTTACTTTTTACACTGAAAATCCTTATATTCTAAAAAGTGAGTTAATACTATTGGAAATATTTATGACTTCTTAGATACCCCCCTCACCCCAAAAAAAAAACCCACACAAATTTATGTGTCAATTACAGTGCAATGACTAAAGTTGTGTTGCAAGAATCAGAACAAATTCAGGAAGGCAAATGATATTCAAAAAGAGAATTGGACATACCTTCCAATGACAGCAACATCAGTATTCTGTTCTGGGTTGCTGAAAATGAGAGAATATCCATTTGAATTAATATCCACCCTTTTGTTCTAAGCAATTAAAACCTGGACTGAAGCAATATTGCCATTATTGGATAGGTTTTGGCAATGCAGTTATATGTCATTAATGTTTTTAGTTGTAGTAAATTGCACCTTTTAAGCTTCAATTCACTGTATGTTATAGTGATGCAGTTGTAAATCCCTTTATAGGTTTGTCTTCCCCCTCCCCATTTATAATGTGTATCCATAATAAAAGTATCACTAGCAACAGGATTGTTTATATTTTTCTGAATATTAAATACAGACACAGGGAATAAAAATGCTAAGACATCAGTTTTGAAGTTCGTAGGCAAGGCGTGAGAAGGTAATTCCAGAAATTTGTTCTAGGTAGCTGAACTGGATCCTACTACAGTTTCACTCAGACGGTCCCACAGACCGTCCTGTCTGGAGCAGCCCATACTGAGTTAAGTTGGCTGCCTTAGGGCATAAGAATCTGAGGAACTTTATAAAGCTCTCTACAACAGTCAGCTAACCTCTCTTTCCTACATCTACTTTTTCCAAGTTTGAAACTGTCTCTCACATTATCAATCGTTTTAACTCCTGCTGAACAAAGGTGCATTTTCCCCCCAGTGTATATGTACAGATAGCATAGAAACTTTTCTTCCCCCCCACCAACACTTACTCACACACTATTAATAAAATGGATGAAAAATTTTCTTTGCTTTTCACTGGTACACTGTGAACTGCCCAAGCTACTCAGACAGATCTATAGATATTCTGACCCCCATGATGAAGGTGGCCCATCTCTTCATTATCCCTTCAAGCTCAAACGGGAGTATCAAAACCTCTGTAGAAGCCTTTTGTTCATGTTGGTGTTTCACAAACTCCAACATAAGCTTCAGGCATGTCTGTTCCTGTGAAAATTCATCAAAGGTCAAAAGTTTATTCATCTTTGGTAGGCATCCCTTAGCAAAGAGCTGTCTCATTGCAGCTCTGCCAGCTTCTACTTCTTCAATGCACTTGCAGATGTCAGGGTTTCCAGGTGACAGTGACATCAGTAGGCATTAAGAAAACACTAAATGGGCAGTTGTGACTGTTCTGATCAGTAATTACTCAGGCAAAATGAGATTTATTCTTCACTGATAGAAGAATATTTTCATCAGAAGTTTTAGGGGTAACTAAAGCAATAGCATTTCATTACTTCTCATCAAGGTGTTTCCAAACATGCATTAATTAACACAACTAACAATAAGAAC
>JAYRBT010000082.1:95049301-95073873 GCA_036023395.1 Myiotriccus ornatus | reverse complement strand
AGCTCCATCTGCCCGGGGAGTGGCCCTGACCAGGAATCGAACCCGGGTCTCGGCGGTGACAGCGCCGCGTCTTAACCGCTAGACCACCAGGGGCTCCTAGAAGTGTAACTATCCTGGCACTAAATCTTCAGGAGACGGTACTTGCTGAGAATTTTTAAGAATGTCTAAAAGCATAAGGAGAAAGAGAAGTGTGAAGAAGAGATCCTGGGACTCTTGGAGGTGAAGAAACATGAAGACTTTTGGAATCTGAGAAAGCAGAGCTTAAGAAAAAGACTAAAACTGTAACATGGATAACTTGTGCAAATCTAGATGGTAAGATATTTCATCAACTGAACTCTTCTGAATGGGAATCCCAACAGAATTGTTACAAAGGTGAGATCGTGGCTTGACCTGATGCTAGACTGAATATGACACGAACAAGAAATTGTCAGTGAATTTCACCTCAGTGTAGGAGCTTGATGATAAAACCCGTTCAAGATAAATTTCATGAAATTACAAAAAGAATGTTTTCTGAATATGAACATGATTAAGTCTACATTAGTTCAAGCCTGTTACATTTGTACAGTGCCTGGTAGAAGAGATCAGAATCACAGAATATGTTGAGCTGGAAGAGGTACACAAGGATCATCGAGTCCAACCCTTAGCCCTTCACAAGACCATCCCCAAGAGTCACTCCACATGCCTGAGAGTACCATCCAAACGCTTCTTGAACTCTGAGAGGCTTGGTGCTATGAACACTTCTCTGGGAAGCCTGTTCCAGTGCCCAAACACCCTTTGGAGAAAGAACCTTCTTCGAATATCTAACCTAAACAACTTCAGGCCATTTCCTCGGGTCCTGTCACTGGTCATCACAGAGAAGAGATCAGTGCCTGCCCCTCCTCTTCCCCTCAGGAGGAAGTTGTACACTGCAATGAGGTCTCCCCTCAGTCTCCTCCAGGATGAATAGACCTAGTGACCTCAGCCACTCCTCACCATCTCTGTTGCCGTCCTTTACATTCTCTAGTAGCTTAATGTCTTTCTTATATTGCAGTGACCAAAACTGCACACAATATTCAAGGTGAGGCCGCCCCAGTGCAGAGCAGAGTAGGACAATCCCCTCCCTCAACCAGCTGGTGATGCTTTGCTTGATGCCCTGCAGGACATGGTTGGCCTTCCTGGCTGCCAGGGCACTGCTGACTCATATTTGATCAGGACCCACAGGTGTATAAGGCTTAAGCTGTGAACCATTGAATAGGGTGGTGGCACTACAGTTTAGATGTTAAGGCAGCTGGAATACATGTGGGATTATACTACAACGCACATAGGTACATAGGTAGTGCTAAGAAGAAGAACACATAAAAAATCCTAATGGGTACTTCATATATTTTCAAGCAAATTCTTCGTTAAATATATCGCTGAGCTGAGGCCTACAAAATGTTAAATGATTTTTTGAAGCACATTTTTTTTCTTACTCCTCCCTCACCAAATGTCTGCAGAACTTAGAGTATCTTCTGACCCTTGCCTGGAAGGCAGTAAGGTTCCTTTCTGTTTTAAGTATTTACATGCCACCACCCTGTCCACAGTGTAGGTCTAGGTTTCTGATACCTAGGAGAAATGGGCAACTTTGAAATCCATGTGCTAACATGTAGAAATTTGGTATTGTCGAGATCCTGTATATATTTTTGATGCAGAATTGAATCAGTGAATTATGCTTTTATATTTTTAATATGTTTATAATCAAGAGAAATGTTGCATTTTGATAAATTATACTGCAAAAGGAAACACTGACTTGTCAGAAGAAAATCTTGTTAATAAAAAATGAGAAAAAATTATGTTATATCTAAATCAACTACCTACATAATATATTAAGTTCCGCCACAAAACCTTGACAAACAGTAAAAGTAGAAATGTTTTCAGTTAAAAGCTTTATCAAAAGCCTTGGGGCTTGTTGTGGAAACAAAACCCCAAACTGATTGTATTAAACTTGTGATAAAGAATAAAATAGAGTACAAATGCATAAATCACCTTGTTAGCCCAAACTGAAGTTTATGCTATTGGAAGAAAACCCTTCAGGTCTGAATAAATGAGACATTTGCTGAAAGATAGTTTTTATTTTTGACATTTGAAAGCCACGGTAGAACAGTTATGTCTAAAGAAGAGCTCCTAAGATATGATTAGATGTACAGAAAGGTTTTTTAGGATATCTTTTCAGTTTTATATTCCTTCAGGTGAACATGAATAGATATACACAATCTACTCAATTTTATGGACATACTGTTAACATTATAATAAAGTATACATATGTGTTATGGTCTTAGCTTGCTTTGAAATTGATAGGTTTCCTTTCTTTTTGTCTCACTACTATATATGAAACAAATAAATGGTTTTAACAAATATCTCTGTAAATTGGAAAACAAATTACTTCAAATTATGGCAGAGAAGCTAGTTTAACAGGGTCAAATCTAGAGTTCCAGAGCCTGGCCCTCTTCTGCATTATTAACAACTTTACTATTATTGCTGTGAGGAGGGTACATTTGTTTATTTAAGGAGTTTGTAGATGTTCTCAATCATGAATTTCAGGTCCAAACACAATCTACAACCAAATTTTGTGCCTCAAGCCCATGTCAACTGCAAAAGTTAAATTATATGCTTTCATATGAATATATACTTATCCTAAGTATATGCAATCTTTCATCTGCAATTCATTTGTTTTATAGGGTGCAACAGGCAAAATCTTCACACTTAGGTTCTGCACTGATAGGAATAATAGACTAATAACCCCTCTTAGCACTAGTTATTTCTATGAGGTAATGATCCCTTTCCTTGGAGAAAATCATCTTTTACAAGTTCTGTCACGGTCTTGAACAATTGCAACGTCAGATTAGGCTGTTAAACACTAATGGATTTACTGATTATTTTTTTTTTAAATTGCTTCTATAACTCCTGGAATTCCTGTTAGGAATATCCTGGATAATTCTGAATATTCCAAGCAAGCTGTTGGAGGAAGTTGTGCAATTTTTAAAACATAAACAGTAAACAGTAGAACAGCAACATTTTTTGTTTGCAAAATAGCCCTTCAGGATGCTTCTGTTTCTACTCCAACTAAACTAGTGCTTAGTTATGGAATAATGGAAGAGTGTTCAGTCCCTCTGGCAGTGAGGTGTTAGCTTGCCTCCTTTTTGTTTTATTTTACTTTTGTCTTCTGAATTTTGTACAGACTTTCTAGAAGGGGAAACTGACAATCACACTTATTATTTGTGCTAAGGATCAGATTCTAAACACTCAAAATTTAGATTCTTCAGGGATGATGATATTTACCATGAGTTAAAATGCATGAAATTTAAGATAGCTCCATGTCACTCCACTTCTCACTTACTTAATGCTGTAAATCTGGGACAAGATAGCAACCCTACTATGGAGTTTACTGAGATTTTTAAGAAATTTTTTTTCTCCCTTTCTGCATGAACAAAATTGTCTGTTTATTTATTTATATAAGTAGTTTCCGTTCTTATAATTTAAGTTGTGGAAGATTTTTAAACACAGAAACAAAAAGAAGAGAAAAAGAAAACAAATATCTAAGGAATACTCATGTTAGGGTCTTTTCGTGATTCTTTTAAGCCATAATGGTTACACAATCACAGGAAGCTGAAACTTAAGCACGACCCCTTAAGATGCTTGTTAATGCTGCTAGCAAAATACAGTCAGAACATTTGTCTTAGCTGCCCTGTGCTGGCTCTTGACCCATCTTGGGAATTAGGTGTTCTAGGATGGAGTTTGTCCAGTGTTTTTCTATAAGACTCAAGCTCCACTGTTTTTGCATCTATTGCTCAGTTTGTTTGTGCCTTGTCTTCACTAGTTGGCTATGTGCCCTTTCCTACTCTTCTGTTGTCAACCTGTTGGGAGTTCCTGGTGGGATGTGTGCTCAAATATTACATAGGCTTGCTGTATTTGAATGGCTTAGCTTTACTGACATGCTTTAAGCCAGATGATAAAGGCTCTAAGTAGTGTGTGTAGACGGATCATTTTATGGAAGATTGCACTTCCTATAACGCAGTACTGCATGTCTTTAACAATTGTTAACACGAGTATTCAGGCAACCCTAAATGGATTTAAGGTTGGCTGAGGTTTTATGTCACAGACCCAGCATTAAACTTCTATTTCCCATGGATTTTGCTGGAGTTCTGATTAAACCAACCAGACAAATAACCCAAACCAACCAAACCAACAAAACAAAAGCTCCTACACACAGCAACAAAAGCTAACAATCGTGCAGCTTTTCAGTGAAAAGAAAATATAAATCTGTGCAAGAACTTTCATAGTGGATAATGCATACTGATCAGAGTAAACCAAAAATAATACTTCTCTTTTTTTTTTCCTCACCATTATACAAATGGAATACTGAACAATCATAAAGGCCAAGAGTTGAGTATAACCACCCCAGTATAATACCTCACACCATTTTGTGTGGAATATAAAATTGTTCTTTTGGAGAATTTGCATGCAGAGACAGTGAATCAATTCTATTACATTAAAACATCACATTATTGTTCTTTTGCTGTATACATTACAACACACAGAACAAAAACCAAATATCTCACTCCCATTTCACAAAATTTCTGAACACAGGTACAAACCAACACATTATTATAGGTTTATCAAATTGGTATTATTCTTTTTTTTTTTTTTCAAATATAGATCGTTTTTTTCATTGCCCCAAGTTGCCTTAAATTGCTCATTAAACTTCAAGCATTGCAATGGAATGCTTGCTACCATTTATAGGCAATGCTCTCCAAAGTATAATTAGAGGAAGTATTATGACACAGAACAATGGAGACAATTATTTCTGAAGTTTATTAATGCTAATTAGCATATGGCATCTAAGACAGCTGCTGATACTTCATTGCTAAATACTGAGGGACTAATTAGTATTTGATGTTAATTAGCTTCTTCTGCATGTGCATTGTCCTTAGATGCATATGCACTGTCACCACCAGGCTATTAAAAATCTGGCCTTTGCCTTCTTGCAGTGACAGGATACAGCATTTAGGATGTTTTGCAGACTGTACGATATAGCTCTCTATGTGCCCTTAATAGCCACTATATGAGGTATAACAAGGAAAATTCACAAATTCCCACTGCAGTACATCAGAAAATTTATTTTAAAAGTGGCTGAATAGTGTATAAAATGTTTTAAAATGACAGTTTCTAGCTGTCTTATGTTGATAGAAATAGCAGCCTGAGAGAATAAAAAACAAAGTCACATCTAGCGACATCTAACTGAACTGAACTAATGAACTGATTAAGAGAGAAACAAAATTTCACAGGCTTATGCAACTCTATCTGCTGTTTAACCTCTTTCATTTTGAGTATAGGTAATCTTCTTTTTATTTCTTCTCTTCATTTCCTAGAGAGATCCCTGTTCTTAGTGTATTATCATGTCTGTCTTACAAAACATTTTTGGAAGGTGGAATGCTATTTGAAAACAAAGGAAAACAATTCGATTAGTCTTATCTCCAGCTAGCAAGAAGGAAATAAGCATATCTTCTTTCTTTCCTAACAGATTACTATTGTTTTACATGAGGTGCTGGTTTTTTGTTTGTTGTTTTTTTTTTTTTTTTCCCCAGGGCATACTAGCATTCCAAAGAGAATTTCCCATGTCAATCATAAACATAGTTAATAGGAATTGGCTTTAGTGTGGCCATTTTCCTGTATAATTAAAGAATATTATTTTCCTTAAGTAGTTGGAAAAGGGTTTAGATCACAGAAGAGGAAAGCAAGTCAAAAAAAGCGAAGTTTGCTAGTTAAATCTTTTGTGTTCATGGAGGTTGCCCTTTACTTCAGTGTGACAGCAAGTGTATTGGTTGAAACTAGAAAGAGGAGATATGCCAAAAGACAGGGGCCACCACACAAGTTGTTAAAAGAAAAATCAAAAAATAAGAAAAAATCCAAAACAACCAACCAAAGGATGATAACACATGACTAAAATGTGGGGAATATGTGAGGGGGATTCTTGATGACACGCAGTGGGGAGTTTGAAAATTATGGAGATTGAATCTTATTCTCCTCCTCAATTTGATTTTGAGCTTGGTCCTCTTTCTCACAGAGAAATGATAATAGACCTTGATAAAAACATTTGATTTATGAAATAATTTTAACACTACAGTTACTTTGTCAGATATTATAGCATAAATCTGACTTAACATTGTAGGCAAAGGTTCCACAGCAGCAGTAAGTTCCTTGGTTATACAGGGAGAGTAAATACTACCTCATCACACAGAAAGTATTGCTTTCAAACACCTTGGGTCTACTGTGATGCTTAAAATTTTTGGGATTAAGAAGCCTGGTTAAGAAAATGTATATTAAATACTGATGATGTCTGTGCTTTGTGTGAATTTTAAAGCCTCTGAGATTTGTTGAATACACGGGAGTATAAAAGGTAAAATTTTAGGAGCTTTCTGATCCATGACTGAAATATCAGTTTTGCTATTTTAGGTTGATAACCATGTCTTTGAGAAAATAGATTTTCAAAAGAAATAAAGTATTCAAGGGGATCCTTAGCAAGGATGATGCTACTGATATGGTTGGAAAAGCAAAATATAAGTAGTAACAAAAGGGACCTCTTCCAATGAAATTCAATTAAAAAATCTAGCAAAAATAACACTGAGGGTAAATATAATGGAACAACCACAACAAACAAAGAGAATATGAATGGGAAAGTTGCAAGAAATGTGGTACATCAGATCTGCACCTAAATAACACTGATAGAATGGACTTAGCTCTATTTGGCTCTTCATGTATTCTCGTACTATTTCCTTCTAAGAAAATTAGACAATGTTGTAGTATAAGAGAAATGTCCAAAGCCAAAGTGGTCTATCTGTTTTCAGTTGTACTCTGGTGTATTCAGTAACATGTTGCCATAAACAGTAATAGCTCTTCTAAAAGCCTTAAAGATATAATATCTAGAGGGTTTTACAGGGTAAGCATATCTCTGCAGAAGAACTCTAACTAGGCAGTTAAGTAGCAAACTGCTAAGAATTCATAACAGTCCCATGGAAAAGACTCTGCTTATGAGATAATCATATCATATCATACCTTAAGACTAAACAAAATTTGGATTTATTAAATAAGAAAAGACTAGATTAATTTAGAAACAGCCTCCATGGAGTTGAGAAGGTCTTAATGGACATTTTAATAGAGACGTGATATCCATACTCTCCCAATTCAAGTTCTTAGGAATGTTTTTCTAAATTATTTCTTAGCTGGGAAGGCAAATTGCATCTTTATTCATTCATCAAATGGATAAACTCATCAGGAATACAGTACTGATTACAGAATGAGTGAGATGGCAATCTTTCCTTATGTGTGGTCTAAAAAGAGTTAAAGGAAAAGGGGAATATTTTCTTAGGGATGCTGTGATCACAGAATTACAGAATGGGTAAAGTTGAAAGAGACCACAGTCGGTCATCTAATCCAACATACTTGCACCAGCTGGGTCATCCTAAAACACATTTCACAGGACTGTGTTCAGATGGTTCTTGGACAGTGCTCAACTAGAGAAATTCCTACCTCAGTTCTTCATGGAAAATGAAGAATATCAGTTTTATATCCCTCTAAAATATCACAGTATAGGCTATCTTCTGCCTATACTCATTGCCTGCATCATCTGTTGGTCCCAGCTAGTACGCAGACAGGTTTACCAATTAATTTCTCTCAGCAAGTGTGTGGAATGACTCCCTGAACAAAAGCAGTGTAGGGAAGTATTTTGCTTGCTTACAGGGCTTACACGAAGGGTGAGTTCTCCCATTGCACAAGTCCTATTTTTCTGGGGTCATTATAGTGTTCATAAAGACAGCAAATAGTGAGAGGGTATCCGAGTGTACCTCTCTCATGAAGTAATGAAGGTATTCTGAAAGAGAGATGTCCTATCTTCTGTCTCTGCTCCAGTGAATATGTTTACATATAAAACAAGGAAAATATCTTGTAACTTTCATGTTCACTGAGGAAAATTTGTCAAATAACTTTCAAGGATCCTGCAAGAATCAGAAAACATAAAGAAAATCAGAAAGCATCTAAAAAAAAAAATGTGAAAGTCAGCCTCCTGATTTTTTGAGGACCTCACAGATGTCTTTTAATAATCTTGGTTTCTTTCAGACTAGAAACATTGCAACTGAGGAAGAACATAACAGAAATTACATGAAAAAATCATGAAAACAATGGAAAAGTTGGTCAACTGTTTACTTTCGTTTTTGATACAAAAAGTGGCTAGTGAATAAAGCTGGAGGAACACAAGATTAGGTTCTATGCAAAGTGTAAATGAGTAAATTAGATGGCCTGGTTCAACCAAAATAGTTCTCTATTGCTTTCACCAAGATAATATCCCTATTGTCATCTTGTTCTGTCAAGCCAAAGTCCTTGTGAACATGGGATAACAAGTTAAAAATTGCAAGCAATGCTTTGCTTTGTGAAAATTCTTATTTTAGTTTATAGCCAAAATTCAATTTATAGTCAAGAGATATATTATTTTTTTATTATAATACTTTTATTGCTAGTGTTCAGAGTGAAGCCTCACAACACTGTCAAGTATTTGAAAAATTGTCTTCCTGGTCTAATGTAATTGATCTCATTTTAAATTAAACAAACAAAAAAACAACAAACTCACCACCCGCAAAACTATTAGAGTCTTTGGTTTTGTGTGTTTAAGTATTCGTTTGCACCACACCTTCTTCTCAGGTTTTAAACACTCACCAGAAATTAATCCTAACATCTAAAACTTCCCATAAACCGTTGTTTGTTTCTTTACTCTATAGACAATTTCATATGGCAGTTGCTGAGTCTTTTGAATTGTGCTGGAATTGCGTTAATTTTCTTCATGGTAGCAACTATGGAACTAAGACTTGATTTGTTCTGAAAACAGTGTCGATAACCCATGGATGTTTTTGTTACTGCTGAGCAGTGCTTAGAAAGAGTCAAGGCCTTTTCTGCTCCTCACACCACTCCACCAGCAAAGGGGTTGGGAATGCATAAGTTGTTGGAAGGGGAAACAGCTGGAAAACCCGAGGCAAACTGATCACAGGGACATCCCATACCATATGACATCATGCTCAGCATATAAAGCTGGGAGAAGAGGAGGAAAAGGGTGGTGTTCAGAGTGACTGTGTTTGCCTTCCCAAGTCACTGTTCTGTATGATAGAGCCCTGCTTTCCTAAGGCTGGCTGAACATCTGCCTTCCCATGCGAAGTGCTGAATAGGTACCTTGTTTTGCTTTTTGCTTACATGCATGGCTTTTGTTTTTCCTACTAAACAATCTTTATCTCAGCTTGTGAGTTCTCTCACATTTACTCTCCCATTACTCTCCCCCATCCTCCAGGGAGAAGTGGCTGAGTGCCTAGGTGGGGCTGAAATGCCTGCTGGGGTTTAACCATAACATTCATAATCTGGAGACTACAGTAAGTGACTGAGAGATGGTAACTCAACAAGTGATCCACAAGGCATTTTTCACCATTTAACTTTTAAAAATTATGCCCATCTCTTCTAGAATTATGATACAGTTATACCTATGTTGTGTGAAAGGTAACATCACACATAAATCTGCTACAGAATTTAAAAGGGAAATAAATAGTTATGTGTACCTGATCTACGAAGGAATTTAAAACATATTTTTAAGACTCTGAATATCTCTTAGTATAGTCCAACATATTTTTTCAAGGCACTTTTCCCTAGAAACAAGATATGAGGGTCAGGTTACCACTCAGTTTTTAAATCAGTGCAGACAGAAACTGTCCTACCAAGTTGTAAAACACTCTGAAAACATGACCTAAAGAAGGGCTGTCCTGATTATTTAATTTAATTCAGTGGAACCAGACGTTAAAATCACATCCTAATCCTGGCTGCAGCTAGAAACAGTATTTCAAAGAGTGGGGAATGTGAGGGAGGAGAAATGACCCTCTTGAGATTAGATCCACAAGTCATTCCTTTGTGAATCTCATTCTTGCTCTTGGTTTTATTTTGCCAATAATCTCACAGCCATTCTGGATTTAGAAAGCTTTTTATGACTCTGAAATGTCAAAGTAAGAAAATACTCAACTTTGACACCCCATTTCACTTCATTTATTTGAACAATGTCACCTGGGTTCATGTAAACAGTATGCAGTCATTAGACCATTGACATCTACCTGGAACAATAAATGAACAAAATTAGATTTTGTTGATATATTCCAGGCAAAAAAGGCTGAAGCATAACAACAGCACTTTTGTGCTATATACCCTGGTGATATCATCAACAAATTGACAGAGCTGTAAAAGGGAATACGCTAAGACTGACGGTTACAGCTACACTGATTGTAGTTGAAAACGGAGGGAAGCTTTCAGTTTTGAGGGGAAAAAGCATATTGGCAGCTGTGAACTAGTCCTGCAGAGCGCTTTATAGACGGCTTCCCATATATCTTTGCAGCTGGAAATAACTAGATAATGAAAAAAGATGCATAAACCAAAACCTTAGGGGTGTTAAAATGTCCAAGAAAATACCATTTAAAAGAAAGGGGTTTGTAATGGGGAATATTCTTTTCTTGGTTTCATGGATCTTGAAACAGAATACTTTTATTGAAAATAAAGACACAGATTTAAAAACCAAAGAGCAGTTAAAGAAAATTCAAGTTTTTAGTAATTCAGTCTTACTCTTCTATCTTATTATTTGGCTAAATTCATTGAGTCATATATGTGGAGAATATGAGGTGATATCCATACTGTGACTGATAGTGGAAAACAGATTATGAAATATCAGGCACTTTTGCTAACAGATGTTCCATAACCATTGCTCACTTCCCTCAGGATTTACTTACAGCTTCAAGTGGGTGGTTCTTTTAAAAAGTAAATAACAACAATGAAAAACAACCTTCCCAAAACCCCCCGAACTGCTACAGTTTTTCAGGAGAAAAAACTTCTAGGAAAAACCTATATACAAGAAAGCAAAATATATTTTTTAGAAATAACAAGAAAGCTAGCATTTCTAGACTTTTTGATGATTTAGTCCTAGTTTTCATCCTATGCTTAATATCTCTTGGATTTTTCCTTCCTGCCATATGTGCAATCCCATCCACCTGAAACTTTTTCCTTGTAAAATACTCAGAAATACTGGCAAATATTTCTAAAAATAAGATGCCCTCGTACTCTGCCATTCATCTCAATCAAAAATTGCTACCTCTACTTTTGTGTCTTCATCTTTTCCCTTTTTTGCAATGTCTTTTTCTCCTTTACTTTTATTTCTATTGGTTGTCATCCTTGCCGCTTTTCTCTGTCACCTTTTATCTTTTCATACTGACTTGGTCGTCCACCTAAAGTGAGAAACAGAGCACAGGGAGGATTGCTTACAGTAGCTGCAGGTTCTGCTAACTGTAACGTAGCAGATGGAAGGCCAGTGAAAGCCAAAATTGTGGGAAAGAAGATGGAAACAAAAAGTTCAGGGAACCGTAAATGAAAGTAAGCACTAAAAGCACGGCAATTTATAGGGGAAGAGGAAGAACGCTTTTTATATTAAGTCTCCAACAGACAATAGAGAGTGTTCTTTTGCCTGGTGGGACATCAGCAGGGAAGAAAAGGTTTTTAGAGTGTCTTCTATCTCTTCCTGCACATGTAGCTAGAAATGTAGCTATATTCCTGATTCTCTTTAGGGTAACATTAAAAATGGGACTACTGGAGATCAGTATCAAAACAGGCTGTATTATTACAAGTTTTAGCAGCAACTTCACTGAAGTTCTCTGCACCACAAATATAAGTTGTAAGTGGAGACTGACAGGCTAGTATTCTGTACAATCTCAACACTCATACATTAACAAGAAAGTAACTCTCATTTCGTTTTTTTTTCCTTGTGCAGTTTCTAGTCACATAGAAGATCACTTCAACTAAGGAAGTGGAAAATGTATCAGGTAAAGTTTAACTCTGAAGTCATTACTGCTCCTTCCTCATCCTGATATCAGTACTACTGGAGGGGAAAATAGTATCTGTAATGGAATATTTAATAGATTATATGCTAGAATAATTTGCAGAGCATAGTACGTCACTGGAAATCCCAGCTCGTGCTCATCCCAAAAGACTGTTGGACAAATGTTCATAAATTAGCTTGACTTAATAAGAAGGCCCACATTAGTAATATAAGCAGCGGAGCTAACCCTTTTGCCATTCACAGTATGGAAATGCAAATATGTACAAAATATCTTGGATATTTCCTGGAGAACACTGCATTCCCTATATAGATGTCATGTTTTGAATGCAGATTATTTCACAGTTGGAAATTCAGGAGTTGTAATTAGCTTTAGTGAAGCTGGTCTGGTAGGGGAGGCTTAGTTCATCTGTAATTTTAGTTATTTTTAGCATGTTGGGGTCTAGAGGGGAAGAGGAAACCATTCACTGCTCTCATGTTTATCTTTATTCAATAATAAAAGGGACAGTAAAGTTGTGTTATATGATTATCTTAGTTTTTTCCACAACAGAATTGGTAACTTATTGCTGTCCTTCCCCAAAAGCTAGAGAAGGAAATTTGATTTATCACTCAGCCATTGAAAGAACTTATTTTTAATCAGTATATTTTATAACAGATCAAAATTCTTCATTAAAATCACTCCTTTTCTTGTAACTTTACTCAGATTGTGCCCTACAGCTGTAAGTAATGAGTTTCAAATAAACTCTCTCAATAAAAAATGGAATTACATAAATATCTAAATTTTCCAAGAGTAATAAATAGTCAAAGTGCCTGCAATTAAGCTTAAAAAAATGTGGGATTTTTTACATGAATACAAAAGGAGAAATATTTTATACGTATTGATCAGCTGCTGCTGATCAACTGAAGCAGCAGCAGCAGCATGAAACACCTATGGAATGCACCCACACTCAGCTTTTCCAAGATTTATATTTCTCAGACAAACAGTAGTCTAAATTTTTCTCCCTATTAAAGATTGTTTTTAATTTTGTCTTCTTCCTTATTGAAGTTTTTGTTTGGTTTTGGTTTTAGTGCTGTTTTTTTTTTTTTTTTTTTTAGTTGTGGTTATTTGATTTTTTCTGTTTTGTTTTTTTTTTACCTATTTGGAAATAAACAATGAGAAAATAATAAGGATGGGAGCATGCATTCAGCAGACATGCATTCAATGACAGAAACTTCTCTTGTGCAAAAGTTAGTTATCATACAGTGAGTCTAGGAAACTGGGAGGAGGAGGTTAATTGTCTGGCAATCAGTGCAAATGAATAATAAGAAAAAATAGTTCTTTGGGGAGAACATGAAATATTTATTCATCTTCCCAGATACACATTCAATTCTCATTCTTATTTTCATTAACTCTATACTGAATCTATCTGATTGTTCTTCCCAAAGGACATCCTACTGTCATGCTCTTTTCTGATCAGTATCTGGTGAGTTTACAGTCTGAGGAATGCTCATTACTGAGAACTGTCTGATATAAAATTATTCTTCTCTCTTTTTTATAATTGGCAGAATCAAGGGTAAATGATTGTATTTAATTGTTCAGAATTTCCTAGTAACAGAAAAAAAACCCAGAGTGGACACATTTTCATCTGTCATGAAGGAACTGGACTTGACTTAAGATGTTTTTGGTCAGTAGGAAAACAGTGAGTCTGGAACTGTCTGTGTTCCAGTGTTAAGGCACTAGTTTGAAATACTTTTATAACAGCCTCTAAATTACCTAAAAGAAACAATAAATAAAGATGTTAGTACTAAGATAGATGAACATTACACTTATAATACTTTTTGAAGGAGAAAAGGGTAAAGAACTATAATCTAATAAATGAGTTAGGGGTATACCTTAATTTCAAAGTACAGTCATTCTTCTGTCTCTTGAAAGTGAAACTTATTTTGACATGATACTAACAAACACAAAGTCAGGCTTTAGAGAATAAATAAAAAGAATCCACTGAAAATGCCGTTTGCTTTACAAAAGCACTGAGAAGCTAATAAGAGCATGTGCTGGGAGGTTGAGATATCTGGGACTGTTCAGCCTGCAGAAATGAAAGGTCGGGGCAATAGAAAGTAGCAAAGCCAGGCACTTCACATTAGTGCCTAGTGAAAGGACAAGAGGCAGTGGCATGAATCAAAACACAAAAATTCCACCTGAACGTAAGAAAACCCTCTTTTACCCCGAGGATGATCAAAAAATGGTGCAAGTTTGTGAGTCTGTGATTTTGCTTAGATACTTTTAGAAGCCAAATGCCCACAGATAAAATGGATTTTACTGCAATTCCAGAAAAGGTTAGAGAAGAGGCAGAAGTGAGATCAATACTTTAAGAAAATGCCCCCATGGCCAAAAAAGGGAAAATTTTATTTATTTACAATCCAAAACCCAGCTGGCAATTCTTGAAAAGCTATGACCTGACCAGCTGATCAACTGATCAACTATTCCAGTTGTTTTCTTAGTGCTTATCATCATTAAAGCTATTGGATTTTTGTAGATGAGAGAAGTCTACTTATAAGAAGTTCATTTATGTCAATAGGTCTGTAGTAAATTATGAACATTCTGGTCCTTGTATAGTTTCATTTCCTGTAGTTAAATTTTTCTATCTCAATTTCCTCTTTAATTAAATTATCAGAATATTATCATGTGATAATGTTTTCCATGTGTGAATTAGTGATTAATTAATGTTTATACATTTCACTAACCTTGGTAGTATACATAACAGTACAGAATATTTATTATTAAGTACTTCAATAGTTTTTCCTGTATCTCAAAAAACACAGAAATGCAACTAACTTGCAATGGCTTTTCTCTACCTCAGGAAAAGCAGTTCAGAAATATAAATTAAAAGCAAAAATTGTCAAAGAAGGCACTTGTCTTTATTTTCATGAAAAGTCAATAAAATTTAATGTCCCCACAATAGAAATGTTAGAATCATATTTGTGTTTTAAGATTGCTTATAAAAATCTTCCAGAAAAGACACCCAGGAAGAAAATTGTTTTTATCATTCTGTTAAAATGATGCTTCTTTTAAAGTTGTTAAATATTTTTGACATTTTATATCAAATTTTGGCAAATTCTATCAATGTGGAAAAACCTTGTAGTAGTAGGCAAAAAACATGCAGAAAGCATGACTTTTACCAACATCTGATTCAAACTAGGAATTCCCAGTGTTCACAATGCCAACAGATTAATATGAAGCTAGCACGACTGATATAAAACTAGCAACATTTGTACTTGTTAGAAATAACTTGATGTTTACAAAAGGCTTAACTGAGCCAGCGGTGTCAGTCCAGTCCTCTCTGTCTCATTGTGACAAAGAATGGTCTTCCAGATGCAGAATTTAATCCAGATGTCAGACCTAGGCTGGAAGAACAAGAACGGCACATGGTACATGCTGATCCCAGTGTTGCCCAGATCCAGGCACTCATCTGCATGGTAGCGGGCTTCCTTCTGGTTGAGGAACTGCCAGGTCCTTTCTGCTTCCAGGGAAGGATAAACCCTGTCTCACCAACCTGATGCACACCCAGGGGGCACCTAAGGTAAATGCTGAGGAAGGTGGCAGTACTCCAAACTGTGGTTCAGATGCAGTTGCTTTGTCTGTGTGTGGTTTTTCTTTTCTGTTGTTTGTTCTTTTAGCTGTCTTCTGTGAGCTGAGTGGGAGCTCCTCTTCCTGTGCATTTAAACCACTGAATATACTTGTTAACTGACTAAAATAAACCTGATGGGACATTTTTGTACTGGCTTATAAGTAAACAGATTTTGTGAGATGTTTGGTATGCAGCTCAGAAGCGTGGTTAACTTTTGATGTCCTTTTTGGCGTGCCCTCTAGTTTGAGGAGAAACTGGATGCAACTGGAGTGAGACATCATTGCCGTGTGTACCACAGAGGAGGAAAATAAAATAGAGATTGATCGTGTCTGAGACTGTTCATCAGGAGCTAGGTGTGAAACTTTAACTGTGTGTAGCTATGTTGTGCAAAAATCTGTACAAAAAAAAAAGTATTCCCTAAGGAACCCATTATTTCCACATTCACTTGCAAATGTTTCCTTATGTGTACAGCAATTTACAGTTCTAAACACAGCATTTGTTTGGGTGTGGGACAACTAAATTGCTATCAGGGGATTTTTAGTTGAACTTCTAGTTCAGTCTCTAGTAAATACCATAGTTTTCAAGGAAAAAATAATAGCACAGACTTGATGCTGTAGTCCTGAGATTTGAAAGATTTCACAGCATAAAGCAATTACAGAAAAAGGAATTGTCTTCTAAGGGTAGGAATCATTTTCTCTAGGGATTTTTCTTAGCAACAGTCCTGCTTTAATTTAGGGTAGATTATGATGCAGATAGAAAGTTGATAAAAGTATTCAAATATAGACATTATTTGGCTTCAGACACATCAGACACTGCTCTCTCTCCCTCCCCCCCCAAAGACAACATTAACTCTGTACAAAACTCAAATTTTGCAATTATTATTTTTTTAAAAAAATTTTACTTCTTTTTTATTATTCCCTAAATCTAATGCACTGAATGCATCTCTGAAATAATCAGTTTCTATGTCCTACTGTATTTAGGAACTATTTCTTTCTGTATAGTGTTTGAAAAATAAATACAGATGCTTCTTACCTGATATTCCCTCCCATGGCCAGTTCTGTGCTGCTGTTTCTATTTTTGTGCAGAGATAACTTTGACCTCACTTCTGAGTATCTCACTTACTTATTTATTTATATTCCAGTTTTTTAATCCCTTTTGGGAAATGGAGATTTTTTTTTTCCCCAAACTGAGAAGAAGCTACCAGGTAGCTTGTAGTAATTAATACTGTCTTTGCTAAAATCACGAGGAAACAAAATCAATCATCTTTCGTTGCTATAATTTATTTTGAAAAAGAAAACAAACTAATATTTTAATGCACTAGTTGTAAAAAATATCATTTGCAAAGCACTCTTTCAGCTTTCCCTGTGAGTAAACTATTCTTATTGCTTTCTCACTTCTGTCTTTGTTTATGGGGGTTTTTTTTGTCTTTGCCTATTTGAGAGCTTTGTATATTCAGGCTAATGTTAACATCAGTGAATCTATTGCTGTCATATTATTAAAAGAAATTCTCTGTATATCTTTCATTTACTGGATTTTATACTGACATATTCTAGGAATAAATATGCCGATGTACACTTTAAAGGTAACCTTCCTTAAAGATAACCTGTTTGAAAACCAAAAATGACTCCAACTTTTCTCTTTTTCCTCCTGTAGCATTTTCTAAAATGAAAATTACCGACCAGCTCCTTCATTCTTGAAACCCATATTTTCATTAGTTATTAAAATATGAAAAAACTCAACTACTTTTTGCACTATTCAGCTCAGTCAGAAATAAAACCAGAGTCTGATGCAGGAATAAATATTCATAATGGTTTCTTCTGAGCTTACTATTTTTAAACAATGAAAGAACAATCATCTTTTCGGATGCGTAATTTGTATTTTGCTTTCTATTTTAAATAGTAGAAGACTTATTATCTTTTTCTAGTGGATTTGATTTTTAATAGCATAGAGCAACAGGGCATTATTTCCATTCTGATATTGATTTTTCCTTTTCTGAACTAAGTTACAGAAGGCACCATATGCCGCTGCTATCCTTTCTTTACCTAATCATTTTAAAGTCCTGTCCCTTGATGCCATCCACCTTCTAAGAAAGCTACAGATTCCTGACTTTCCTGTACTTTTGCAAATTATTTCTATCCCTAGGGAGCAAATGTGCTTTCAAACTGCTATGGATATTATAAAATTTTAAAATTTGAATATCTGTGCAGTGAGTCTACAATAAAGTATTCTGTATTTTTTATCCAGTTTCCTGGATTTTATCTTTGCTTTAATATCAGTGGTTTTGTGCCTTGGGATGCCTTCATGCTGTCTTCTAACTAATTCGGTCAGTTTTCACTGCTACCTTGCTAACTTTAAATTCATTCAGTTCTGTAATTACAGTTCTTCATTTGAGACTAGTCCCAAGGCGGTTTATTTTGTATGTGTATGAAAACATTACATTCAGTTTTACACCCAGGGGTGTTTTTGACTGCAACTAATATCACTTATTCTAGACTTTTAAGAGCCCAGTTGCATTCACATATTTAAGACACACACACACATCCAATTTCACAGCTGTCAATTGAGAGGACAGAACAGTATCTGTAGTTCAAGGATACAAACAGAAAGATATCTTAAAAAACTGCTCCAGGGATCCTGTTATGCAAAACAGTCCATAGGTGGTGTCTGTAGAACTTCATTCTGATCTGATTTTGATCATTAAAGACACATCTAAAGCACTGTCTAATCTAAGTTAGACAGTAAGAAAGATTATCTAGAAGTTTAGTGAAAAATCTGAGCTTTTAGAAAGCACTTGGGAGAATCTTCCGTCAGAACGCGTGTATGTGATTAAATCTGTGCTGTAAAGCCTGAATAAAAGCAGCAATATTGCTACCCTTCCCTTTAACCCCCTGGGAAGGAGCACTTGGTGTGGAAGGAAAAAGATCAAAACACCCAGCAGAAGCTTTATAAGACTGGGGCAGGAACCTGAAAAGGAAAGATAAAAGATGGAACAGAAAGGTGATGATAACATTGAGTATTAAACTACAGCCAAAGACCTTTGTAAAAATATGTGACTCGGTAAGTGTTAAAGCCAAATTTCCTCCCCTTCCCTCTCACATAGGAAGATGTAAAGAAAGATTATATTGGACAGATGAGAGATGTGGCTCCAGCAGCCTTTTCTTGTGAATCTTGTTATCCCAGATTGGAGGAGAGGCAAACAGCAGCGATTTTGTGACCTTTCTTCTCCTTACACATATTCTTTTGTGTACATTATATGTAACTTGAAAATAAACGTGTGTATATAGCTGAAAAATAAATATGACATTACAACAGTATGCCAATACATGTAGGTAAATAGCTGTACTATGAATTGTTCTACAGTGTAGCACCTATTAATTGATTGCTCAAAAATATCCAGCTTCCGCACTTCCTAAGCCCTATTATTCAAGAAAGTTCCTCCAAATATGACAGTGTGATCTGTTCCTCATAATAATAGTTTCCATATGCTATAACTGAACTGTCAGTACTGTCAGTTCATTTCAGACCACTCCTTCCCATCAGAACCTTTGGTGGTGCAGACACATAGAGTTCATGAAAGGATCACATGAAACACATGAAAGAGGGATTCCACATCAGCCAGCATCCCTTCACAGCCAGTATTCCCAGGAGGGACAGGATAAGTTTCCATCTGTGGGTTTTCGGGTTGGTACCTTGTTTGTTTGTTTGCTGGGGTTTTTTTGTTTGGTTTGGGGTTTTGTTTGTTTGGATTTTTTTTTTTTTTTTTTTTTTTTTTGGTGTGTGTGTGTTCATTTTTAGTGCTGCAAGCTTGGACAGACACATATACTTGTGATCAGTATCCAAAGGTGATGTGACACTATATGAATTACTTTCTATGTTGGTAAGATACTTCTTTTGCTACAAAGAGAGATGCAGATTGTCAGCAAATGACAAGATTATTTGTTCAGATCTGCTATGGGCAAGCTGCAAACATCAATAATCCAATTTCCACTCTTATGGAAGAGTGTTTTTATGAAAGATGTGCTTAAATGCCTATATGGTAACAAAAATGTTGCTGATATAGAGATAAGAATAAGCCTTCCTTAGTCATCTAGTCATCTATTCTTCCCTTATTTAGTGTGTTTCTATATCTACTTTTTCTTAAGATACCAGAGGATAATTTACTTTATATGAAGAATACAAAAGAAAGAGGCAAGGGGGCAAGGAGAAGCAACAAGTCCACCTAAAACTCAGAGAGCAACTATCCAAATGTTGAGAATCTGCACTGTTGAAAGGACAAAATTCTTTTACAAATTGTGCTAATTAATGACTTCATTACCAGGACAATCATAAGCCTGGACTTATGAATGGGAGAAGGATTTTACTAATAAGCAGGTTTTTTACTTATATCTTTAAATAAATGGTACTGGAGGTATAGTTCATGCCATACAGTAATCACAACAATTTCCTTTTTTTTTGTTTTTTTCATAGAATAATTTACACCTAATTATACTATTTGGTTTTAATCTTATGGTATTAGACAATTTTGTTTTGATTATTGTCAGTTATTTGATTATATATATAATTATAATAAATTATTTGTTTATTTATAGACAAATTTGATTTTAAATCTATTAATGTAAATACAGTTTATTAGTTTCATGTTTATATTTACAGCTTGGATGAGACAAGTGTCTACCTATTTAGAGAGGCTAAATACTAGACAGCCATGTGGAAGTGTGAGCATTGACATTCAGCATTTCATGACTTATTAATTAAAAGGGAATGACAAAACTGAGAGAAGATATTTGCATGAAGTATTAACTTTGATGTTAGGGCAGGAAATAAGACAAATGGAGCAAGAAGTTTAATGTCCTTTTTGGAAGACATGATCAGCTAATTGTGTTTAAGAGTCAGCCAACACTAATAAGAGTCACTGATTCATTGTTGTTGTTTTGGGGGTTGTCACTGATTCATTGTTGTTGTTTTGGGGGTTTGGGGGAGGTTTTTGGAATATTGGTTTGGTTGTTGTCATGGGGCTTTGATTTTACTTTGGGGGGGTTTTGATGGCATAGGGTTTGTTTTGAATGGGAGATGAGTTTTTTGTACAGGATTCAACATGATATTTTTGTTGATGACACAGAATTAGTTATACCAGATAACTTTTAGCATGACAGTGCTTTTAAAACATTTAAGACTCTGTTTTGGGCAAGAATCCTCTTGCAGTATAAAATGTTCATCTGGAAAATTTAACGAATTCACATTCTTGTCCTTTGTCCTGGGAAAGATTACATTGTGAAATATACTGTGTTGCTTAATTAACATCTGTTCTTAAAATCAAATAGTTTACTTGGGGCTGAAAAGGCTGTTGTGGTCTATAAAAGGTGTTCAAATACATATTAAAAAGAATATTCTAGCCATGATAAATACCTGTAAAACTTTTAACTTTCCTTAAAGATGTTCTTATGAATTTTCTTGAATATACTGACTGTATGGGATTTATATCCTCTATTAACTAAAGAAAAAAGAATGGCAAGGAGAAAACCAACAAAAAATATGGAGGCCTACAATCTACAACATCAGAAGCTGTCCATAGTTGCTAAGCTCTCACAGACATGGGAAGGCAAGCACACCAGAGAGAATGTTGTACTAATCCTTTATATTGCAAACAGTTTTCTGGTTGGGTTTCTGGTTGGTTTTTTTTTGCTCTTCATAAAAGGTATTTCCTTTTTTAAACTTCCTCTGCTGATGTGAGCCATTCTGATTGTCCCTGCAAGAAGCACTTTAAACTGACTATGCCCTCTAAAATACAGTTCCTGAGAGGAAATTGAAAAACTTGATAGCAGATCTTTCTTTACTTTGTATGGTACAAGTAAGTTATTTTATCCCAAGAAATTTGACTGTGCATTTTTCTTATTACACTATACAACATTTCTTTTTCTAGGAATCAGTGTGGTTTTTGTATCTGAAACATGTACTTATGCTCAATATAAGTAACATCATTGTTTTAGAGTATGCCTCTACTTGATTTTGGAAAGCCCCTCAGTAAAATATGCTAAATTTCTCTCAATTGACTGAGTAGACCTAATGTAATAATCCCAGATGGTGGGATTATATTTCCAACAAGAGAATAATTTGAGTACTTCTTCCAATTTATTTTTTTAAAAAAATGTACAAGCAACCTGAAGTATGAACAGTAGACTCTGAAAGAAACATTTGAGTATCAGTATAGCCAGTGCTGTGCATTGAAGCAAAGTTGCATCATGATTTCTGTTCTGCAGTTCCTTTCTGTGTATCCAGGCATCATATCTGTCTTGGTAGCCACCGGATTTCTGTGTGAGTTCATGTTAAGTTGTCTATGATTTTATGACTCATTTTAACTTAAGTTTTAGCTTACAAGACAAATTATTCTCTTTAGTAGGTGTAGGCTGTATTCTTTATGTCCAGGTCTGGATTTGATTAGACTAGATTATATTATAATGTTATTTTTTTATATTTGGATATTTGATATGCATAATCATAAGAAGTAGAATGTGGAACAAAACAGAATGAGCAAGATAAACCACAAAATATTACAGAAAATTTTTAATACTTGAAATACTTGTGGGACAAAAAAGTATTTTTCAAAAATTTTGTAATCAGAGCGGAAGAACATGCACATTTCACATTTGGTGAAAAAAAGAAAGAAAAAGACAGGAGACACTAAAGAATTAATATTCTTCCTTTGGTTACATATATGGAAGAAAGATATAAATTAAAGATAGGGGGAAATATTTATTTAACTAGCTGGCAGTTACAAGGAAACATTATAGCTCTCTTCATCGAAGGTCCCCATTGTCAGTGTTGGTTTCATTACTAATTCCAGATAACTGTCTTGAAAGATATATTAGTAATATCAAAATGATTCTGGCTGACCCATGATCATATTTTTCACCTTGTTGAACAGTCTAGCATCCACCTCCCTATGTTTCACATACATCTGCTTATTTTAGATCTTTGGTTAAACAGGAAAATCAGTGCCATTTTTTAAATATGTTGGTTTAAGCCCCAAGTTCTGGCCAGCAAAAAGCCCTGAAAATAAATAAATGAAGATGTGCCTTATTGCCAACACTTTCTTCTCCAAAGTTTTGTTTTTTGTTTGTTGGGTTTTTTCCCCTCCTGCCCCATTGTCCCAGTTTCTATGGCAGCCTATTTTAAGGCTATTATAACCCATTGCATTAAGTAGGGCATAATATTTTATCAAGACATTATTACAAGCAGCTAACAATTCTTGGAAAATATCTGGTAGAATTTTATTCTAAATCAATTTTACATTCTATTGTGTTTGAAGCTGTTTTTTTCAAGTGTTAGGAGGAAAGAGTTTCTCAGTTTAACATCTGTTTATGTGATTTCTGTTCTTGAGTTCATTTTTTGTTTTATTTCTATAGGAATGGTGTCACGAAAACCTATGTTAAATGCCTGAATATTTTACTGGAACAACTTAACTTTTTTTTTTAATAATGAAAATCTTTACTTTAATTCCTCTGAGGAAGTGAGCTGATCTTTAGAAGCACTTAAAATAATTTTATTGCACCATGGGGTGTGAAATGCTGCTCTAAATCTGTATTGCTCAGCTGAGAGCTAACCGATGATGTCAATGTACATTTGCATCAGTTTTTTAAAAGTTATACTGTGCAGTGCATGTTTCTCACTTATGGAAACTTGCCTTGAGGAGCAGATAATGGCTGGTATGTCAGCTCTTCACTTGCTGATGGAAAGATAAAATTGATTTTTCCTATGTGCAAGCTAGCTCTATACTTCTTCTTGTACACTGAATGTGTATAACACAACACACTGGATAAAACATCCATACAACTACACATGCACAAGCATTATGTGGATGCACAAGCAAGCTCAATTTCTGGAATCTATAGAAGTGGCTAGTCTGGGGCTATGTCTTGAATTTGTGCTGAACACAGGATTGATAATATAGAGATGTTTTTGTTATTGCTGAGCAGGGCTTACACAGAGCCAAGGCCCTTTCTGCTTTTCATGCTGCCACACTGGCAAGGTGTCTGGGGGGTGCGTGAGAGGCTGGGAGGAGACACAGCCAGGACAGCTGATTTCAACTGACCAAAGTCATGTTCCGTATCATGCAACATAATGCTCCATCTATAAATTGGGGGGGAAAGAGGAGGAGCATTTGGAGTGGTGGCATTTGTCTTTCCAAGTAACTGTTTGTCTCAGTTTAAATGAGACACAAGTGTTTTGCTGAGGATGAGTTATGAGGAAGACCCAAACTCCTCTCTCTAAGCAATTGCAAACCCAAAATTAGGAGACTCCAACTGAGAGAAAAAAAAAAGTCGAAAAAGGAATAACAGTCCTTTATTAAAAGACATATGTGTATTGGCAGAACACAAAAAACAACCAAACAATAATTCTATACCCAAAATAATCCCCTTCAAAACAAACAAATAAACAAACAAACAAAAAAGTAAACAGTTCAGTTTGTGCCCTTTGGTGCAATTCTAATCTAATCTGTTGGATTACTGGTGGTCACCATGTGTGGGATTTCCCCCCTAGGTGTGCTGGAGAAGCCAAAAATGGAGGTCTTCCCTACCGCCTCAAGATGAAAGGGGACAGAAAGGAGGGAAAGAAAGAAAAAGTCCTTCCCAACAGAAACTCACTCTGTTCTGCTGGCTGAGTCATGTGGCACAGCCTCCCCTCTCCTTTGATGTGCACAAGAACTGCTGGAAAAAAAACAGAGGAGGAGAGGTCTCTCGAACAGTTCTTTGCCCATGAAAATCCAAGCAAAATTCCCAGCTGGCAGCCAGGCTGAGACCAAAGCCACCCCCGAGCTCCTGCCACCCAGATCTTGTCCCAGCTCAGGCAACAAATGAACTACCCTCCCTTCCCCCCCACCTTCAGGAGAGGTGTTGGGAGTGACCTGGAGGGAACCTCCTATGGATTGTGGAAAGCACATGTCGTGAAGCAGGAGAGCCAGGGAAAAACCTGCATGTCCTTTGCAGAGTGGAGAGCCAGTGCAGTGAGGGACATATGTGAAGGAGATAACACCGACCAGAACACTATGCCCA
>JAYRBT010000082.1:95017191-95048108 GCA_036023395.1 Myiotriccus ornatus | reverse complement strand
ACCTCCACCTCGGAGGCTAGCGCAAGAACCCCTGACGCTGGTCTGCTCCTTTCCAGGACAGCAAAGCCGCGTCAGAGAGGAGAGAAAAAAAAGTAAAAGAGAACTTCTTATGCCTCCCCACAGACAAGATCCTGAGGGCCATCAACTTGGAATGTGGTTTTATCAGCCACTTCTTTTGTGTTACTCAATTGCCTGAGCCACAGTCAATCTGCCCATTCAACATCCCCTTCACACAGCTGGCAGAGGGAAAGGAAAAATTCCTGCTTAGTTTCTAAGAACCAGCAAAACTGTTGCGCATGATGGGGGTCTGCTCTCCTGCAGGTGGCTGAACACCTGCCTGCCCAGGGGAAGCAGTAAATTAATTCTTTGTTTCGCTTGCACACGCAGCTTTTGCTTTCCCTATTAACCTATCTTTATCTCAACCCATGAGTTTTCTAGCTTTTACCCTTAGATTTTCTCCCCCAGTACCACTGGCTGGGGAGTGAGTGAATGGCTGCATGGTGCTTGGTTGCCGGATGGGGTTAGACCACCACAAGATATTTTAGAAAAAGGAACATTGATTATTCTATTCATAGGGGCTTTACATTGAAACTACTCAAACAAAATAGATCAGTTAGCAACAACTGAATATATAAAGGAGGTAGAAAAAAAAAAAAGGATAATGTAACCAGAGAATAATGAAATATAAACTGCCTGCAAAGTTTTGCAAAACTGAATCTGAATCTATTCTATTGATGGTCATAGACCACACAGCTGTAGAAGGAAAGAAATAAAATGAACAATGAACAATTCTTTAAGAATGAAGTGCTGATAATGTGTACCAGAGTTTTTCTGCTTTGCTGGGATAAATGTTCTATATGAAATTCACTATGGAGAGAGGAAAATCCCAGTAGCTTTAATTCAGCAGGAAGTAACTTGTCTATAGGTGAGGCAAAGTAGTGCAAAGCAGTTACATCTTGAAGCATAGGCTTGCAACACACACATGCACACAAAAGGCAACAAAAAAACCCACAACCAAAACACTCCTCCTTCAAACAGCTACTTCGGAGATGACAGTCTTTGAGAAGAAACCAGGTTTTCTCTACCAATTTATTTTCTTTTAAAGTAGTTTTTTTATCATGCCTTTTCTTCACTTGAAGAGAAATTTATGTGAAATACATAATTTCATAATATCTTGTATATTTATTAATTATATAGATACTGCACACCTACACTTCTGACATAAGCTGTTAGCTTTGTCTTCAAGCAAACCTATTTTAAAACACTTCCTAGAAACCTAAAATGCCAGTCCTGATATTTTCTGATTTAGATCAATTTATTTGGCAGTTAAAATGTGGCAAGTGTCTAGACATCTTCCGGTTGTCCATGGACACTTTTAGTTCAATTGTTTCAAAGCACCGTTTAAAATGTAGTTTATCTTCCATTTATGAGTGAATTCTTAGTGTTAAAAAAAATACTCTATTTTCCCTAGATCTTAGCTCTTACAATTGCTCTTTAACTAAAAGCACTGGGTATGAATTATGTATCTAATAGCCCAATAACACTAGTTTCCAGTTTGCTGTGAGATACTGTTTTTACTTATGGGAAAATTGGAGAAAATCTTATATAACACATGATTGACTAGCTTAAGTGTAAGAAATGCCTAAATAGAAAGCAGGTCCTTATAGGATATAGAAAATACTGTCTAAAGTTGCCTTTTGGACATTTTATATACTCTAGTATTTACCAGTGGACTGAAAGAGATTCATACATTTCTTTCCTAAATAAGGAACACTTTATCACCCTCTCTTACTCATGAAATAGCTGATTCACACTGGTTTAAGATAAGGGAAAGATAATTCTCCTGGGGAAAGAGTCTTTGCAAAAAGATTCAGGAAATATGACATCTTCTCATCTCTGCAACATTCTAGTAGTTTTCAGTTTAGCTTTTCCACATTAGCACCTCAGATAAAATTATGGTTTCATCTAAAGAGAGAAAGTAATTCTGCAGTGATATTTGCAAATAATTGCATTTATTGATGACAGTAAGATGATAAAAGAACTCCTGTATTCATAGGATAGCTTGCAAGTGTTGATTCTTGAATGTTGATCTCCACTGTCAAAAAATCTACCTTTGGTTTGAAAAGAGTCTGTCCATGTCCACAACATCACTGATGGATCATCAAACAAAGCCATTCTGAAGAGAGAAATGAAAGACAAAAGTTTCTCACTTCACTCTGTCTGAATAAGTCTACCAAATATCCATATAATGCCTTGGCCTGTGTTATTTTCTGTCCAGACCTCCTCTTGGCATGTATGTTATACTGCACATGTACAGACCTGTGGTATAAGATACATATTCAAAGTTTATATTTTTCCAGGTACACTAGCCATATTGCCCACGCTTTGACACAGACTGCATTCAAAATTTGTGAACATGTAAACTTATTTCTGTCCTGTCAGTCTAAGAGGAAAAGACAAGAGGTCTGTAAATCAGGCAGTACTAGAAGGCATCAATAATTACTCATCAGTTTACATTATAAGAATTCACACTTAAAATATCAGACAGGTAAGAAAGAAGTGGGTTTTTTTATGTATTTTTTGAGGTACTTAAACCCTTCTCATCCTATCCAGAATCTGAAAGTTCCATATTTCATATCTTGATTGAAAGGTAGAAGAGAGAAATGGACATTATTCAGATTAAAATAAAAGGTTGAAGTATTTGTGAAAGTAGAGTGGCAGATGCTTTTATAATGCTCAGACTGCTTGTCACTCTGGCTACTATTTGCACACTAGGAAGAAGACACTTTTTGTCTTTTTTCTGATGGCTTGCATAAAAACAGGTGAGTAGTCAGGCAAATTGTCAGCATTCCTTTATGAGCAAATAGTCTCACATTACATTAAACAGAGGAGAGGATATGAGGGGAATTACTGATCAGCAGGTGACCACTGAAACATTTAGGTTCTTCTTTTCCATATAATACATTGCAATGTCCTGCCGAGTAGAAAAAAAACCATCCAGATTTCCAGTGAAAGGCTTAGAAATCTTCAGATGAAGCAAGCTGCACAGATTTGTTAACTGTTCCACTTTAAAAAAAGGTCTCACAAGTAATAAAACTAATAAACAAGAAAAGCTTACCTACTGAATATTTAAAAGGCCCTTACTAGTCATTCAAGTTCCCTTCCAAAATAATCTACATGTATTAAGACTTTTTTTTTTTAACAGGTTCTGACCTGTGAGAATGTTTGGTTTTTTTCCTATGTCCAGATCCAGGTGGGAAACTGGAGTCTGGTTCTACAATATTATTTGTAAATTTGGGATCATGGACTAGAATAAAAAGAAAATACCAGAAACTCTTGTCACTCACTAGTTGGACCAGGAGTTGAGGCACAAAAGTTTCTGAACTGATGTGAAGGGATGTCAGGAGGTCTCTAGACCAACATGTTTCTCAAAGCAGGGTCAGCTTTGGGATAAGACTTCAGCGTTTGGGGTTCAACCTAGCAGATCTTGAAAATCTCCAAGGATAGAGACCACACAGATCCTCTGGGCCACCTTATTCATTATTGTGGAACAGGTTCCTGTGGGGAAAATGTTTCTTCTTACATCTACATGAAAACTTTCTTTGTTCAGTTTATGCCAGTTGTCCCTCACACACCCATGTTTTCACCTTGCATACATCTTGTGAAAAGCCTGGATCTGTCTCCTTCATAACCTCCTTGTAGGCATTCACAGACTTCAGTTACTTGCCTCCAAAGCTGTCCTTATTCCAGGCTGAATTATTAGCCTCTCTTCCCAGAGTAACTTTTCCAGTCTCCATTGTGTTTGCGGCATTCTGCTGAACTCTGGTTTATGAAAGTGTTTCTTGCATTGGGGTGACCAAAACTAAGTACTTTGTTGCAGATATGGTCTAACAAGTGCTGAATAGAGGGGGATAATCACAATCTGATGGCCATTCTCCTCTTCATGTGGCATGTAATGCTACTGACTGCTTTTGCTGTGAGGTTATACACCTGACTCAGGCTCAGTTTGCTGCCACTGGGGCCTGAGATGTTTCCCAAAGAACTTATCCCATCATGTTGATCCCCAGACTGTGTTATCGCCAGGACTCCTCTGTCTTAAGGACACGAGTTCACCTTTCTCCAGGTGAATTTCATAAGTTTCTTATCAACCCATTTGTCCAACCTGCCTAGGTCCCTCTAGGTGGTGTCCCCATCCTTGAATATATCAACTGGTCCCCCACCCCAAAGTTAGTGTCACCTTTAAACCTGATGAACATGCACTCTGAAATCTCCTCCAGGTCACTGGCAAAGATATTATGCCTTAAGACATCTCTTAAGTACTTCTTATGTTGCCAGTCTCCAGGTAGAAGGTGACCTATTAACCATGAGCTTTTGAGTTCAGTTGTGCAACCAGTTTATTACCTTTCTGGTTATCCACTACGTGGACCATACCTTTGAAACAAAGATACTATGAGGGACAGTGATGAAAGTCCTGCTAAAATTCACGTCAATTATATTAACTTTTCCCTAAATCTCATGATTTTGACACAGAGATCAACCAAATTGGTCAAGCATCATTTATCTTTTACCAAGTCATGCTGATTGTTCTCATTTGCTTTCTTCTCCTTTATGTGTCCATCGGGATCAAGTACACCCTCAGTAAGTTTATGAATGACACCAATCTGAGTGGTATGACTGACATGCCTGAGGGATGGGCTGTCATTCAGAGAGATCTAGACAAGCTTGAGAAGTGGGCCCATAGGAACCGTAGGAGGTTCAAAAAGGCCACTTGCAAGGTGCTGCACCTGGGTCAGTGCAAACCTTGTTTGATATGAGCTGGCAAGGTGCACTCACAGCCCAGAAAGCCAACCGTATGCTCAGCGACATCAAAAATGTGACCAGCATGTTGAAGGAAGTGATTCTCCCCTTCTACTCTGCTCTGGTAGGAATCCACCCGGAGTATTGCATTCATCTCTAGAGTACCCTGTACAAAAAATACACTGACCTATTAGAGTGAATCCGGAGAGGGACACAAAAATTATCAGAGGGATGGGACGCCCATATTACAGTGAAATATAAGGAAGACATTTTTTACAATGAGGGTGCTAAAACACTGAAACAGGTTGCCCAGAGAGGTGGTGGTATTTCTGGAAACATTCAAGATCAGGTTGGAGCAACCTGATCTAATTGAAGATGTTCCTGTTCATTTCAGGAGGAACTGGACTAGATCACCTCTAAAGGTCTTTTTCAAACCAAACCTTTCTATGATTCTAGCCCCCATCTTAAAAAATAATAACAAGGAAATATGGCAGAGCAAAATCATACAACAGACTTTTCCAGCAAAACTGAATTATAATTCCATACAGCAACAACTATCTAACTGATCTAAGCAACTGTCTAAATGTTGGGGGGTTTTTAACCAGTAACGCCTCTGTTCTTTCAGAACCCTCTGTCCCACATGAAATCACAATTCTGAACATTTAGATTTCAAGATTCAAATCGTAATGTAAATCCTTTCCGAATTTTGCTCTCTTAGAATTTCAAGTTTCCTTCAAGTTTCCACTTATTTTTACTATGATAGCTAGAGTACAAAGAAGGGCGGATCTGAGCTGAATCTGCCTGATCTGAGGTTTTGATATGGGATGATAAGGAAAGTCCCTGAACTGTAGAGAAAGTAGTGCTTCTCTCTGTTCAAACAAAGCAAGTTTATGGGTGCCTTGAACATTATGCCTCGTTTCTACACTGTCTGTGTCAAGAACAATACCCTTGATTGTTAATCACTGGCTAGGTGCTCCATTTTTGTGGTCAGGGATATCTAAACAAAAGTACAATGTTACTGGATATTGTTTATAAAGGTCAACAAACTTTGAATTTTTGTTACGCTACTGTAGTGGGTTTCTCTGACTGGGTTTTGGTAGCGAGGAGGAGGGGACAGGACAGCTATAGGGGTGACTTCTGTTAGAAGCTCCCAGAAGCTTCCTCTGTTCAGTGGAGCCAATGCCAGAGGGCTCCAGGATGGGATTCCTGCCGCTGGCCAAGGTGCAGCCAATCAGGAATGAAAGTAACGCCTCTGTGATAACATATTTAGGAACACAAGATTGTGGCACAGGAAGAATTCCAGCAGGGAAGAGCAGAGTGAGAACATGTGAACAACAAAGTAGACACCAAGATCAGTGCAGAAGGAGAGGGAGGAGGTGCTCCAGGCACCAGAGCTGTGCCCCTGCAGCCCATGGGGGACCATCAGGGTGCAGAGACCCACCTGCAGCCCATGGAGGAGTCCATGCTGGAGCATGAAGGAGTCTGTGACTCTGTGGGAGGCCCAAAATGTATCAAGGTCCTTCCAGACACCTGCAGCCTGTGGAGAGGGAAGGCCATGCTGGAGCAGGTTTTTCTCGGGCAGGACTTGTGACCCCTGTGGGGGACCCACGCCGGTACAGCTCATTCATGAAGAACTGAGCCTCATGGAGAAGTGACCCACGGGACAACAGTTTCGTGAAGAACTGCTGCCCAAGGGATGGACTCACACCAGAGAGGTCCATCAAGGACTGCCTCCCATGGGAGGGACCCCACAGGAGCAGGGGGAGGACTCTTCTCTCTGAGCAGCGGCAGAAACAACAACTGCCCGTAGGCCCCATTCCCTGTCCCCCTGCACCTCTGGGGGAGAGGAGGGAAAACATGGAAGGAAGGAGGGGTGGGCAGAAAGTGTTTTTAAGATTATTTTATTTCTAACTCTTTGGCTCTTGCCCGGTTAGTAATAAATTTAAGTAATATCCCCACTTGAGTCAGTTTTGCCTGTGAATGTAATTAGTAACTGACCTCTCCCAGCTCTTATCAAAATTCATGAATTCTTAGATGTTTTTTATCTCTCCTCTGTCCAGTTGCAGAGGGGTGTGAGAGAGTGGTTTTAGTGGGTACCTAGAATCCAGCCAGGTTCAAACCACTACAGCTGCATTTCTCTACTTTCTGGGAGATTTAATTTCCTGATCTCAAAAGCCTTGGATGGGGAAAACTCAACGATGACATAGGCTTACTTGCACTGTCTTGACCTCATTAAAGAGTTTAACATCCATATACAGTGCAGTAGTTGTTTCTTGGCAAATGTTTATACAGCATCTGACATAAAGGAATACTTGATTTTAAATCAAGCCATTAAGGCTACCATGAAGCAATTAATTGCAGGTTTGCTCTATCTATAAAACCGAGTACAGAAATTTAACTGGCAATAAAAAGCTGAAAAATACTATCTTAAATACCCAATATTTAAGGTTTAAATAAAGACATTTATATTTGAATTAAAAGCAAATCAATAGTACTCATTCATTACCTACATAAAGCCTTCCTTTTTATGTCAGAAGGTCAGGAACTGATTGCATATTGATTTTAATGCAATTTAGATACAGTCTTTTCAGGATATTGTTTACCATAAACTTGATGATCTGGTGCAATTGCATTAAACATTTACCTGTAAATGTTATCATACAGATAGAAAATTCTTGAATACTGTATCTTCCTTATAAATAGCTTATTTTCATTCCTAAAATGTATTACAATTTTTTAAAATTATTTCTTGGTACTTGACCTTTTATGAAAAAGTCATGGAATATTTCATATGCATGATATCAAATGGGCATTGTAACAGTAAATTCATAAAGATTTTTAGTGTTTTAATGAAGTGGTTTATGTCTGCCAAAAATTCCATTGTTGATCATCAAGTTTTTGTTTAAAACCTAATGGTGCAGTGGACTATTCCATTACCCATTGTTCCTTTTGTGGTTTTCAATTTTCTTAAACTAATGTTATTTGTTTGTGATTTGAGGATCAGTATGCTGTCCATAGGAGCAAACTGAATGTACATAGGACTGTTTGCATATTTTACACATCATAGTGTCTGAGTTTATTCGGATTTCTTATCACAATTTCAATTTCCAAGATGTCTTGTAAGTAAACTTATAAGCAAATGCAAGAAGGAAGAAATTCTAAGAGAAAACTCTCTCTTTGGAAGTTACTTTGCAACAAATTCACTTGGAGATCGAATGTTTAAAAAAAGACAACATAGTAATAGGGAAGGCATTAAACAAAGCCATTGTAGTAAAGACCTGACTTGAGGACTTTGAAGCCAACAAAAGTATTTACAGTGGGAATGGATGGCTAATGGGTAACTGCTGTAAATTAAATGCATAAGTGGTACGAGTTATGACTGTATTCAAGAGAGTTAAAAAAATCTTTTCAGAAAACAAAAAAGCCCAAATCAACCAACAAAAAAATGCTGTAGAAAATTTATACCTTTTCTCTCATTTTCAAGTTTCTATTATTTCATTATAATAATTGACTAGAACCTAAATTAATAAATTCTATAGCTTTTCTCTTATAATGAAAAAAGCTCAAAGAAACCACATGAAACACACTTTTCCTATTTCTTTGCATCAGGAAATGTTTCCCCTTTTTGATAAAAATGAAGACATTTATAGCAAATATTCCAAAGGAAGGTATGGATAGGGCTAACTTTCTCCTCTGCTTGAAATGACTTCAGTGTACAAAATTCAATTTAGTACTTTTGCAATGAAACAATCCGAGAGGGCAAAGGCCTTAACAAAGTGGAAAAAGATTTGCTTGACAGTTTATGAATTACAGTGGAGATGCACTTAGAAAAATACAGTTTCTTTTATAAACTGTGATTAATCAGGACAAAGGGGCCTCACTTCTACAACACACAGATTCTGTGGTAAGGAACATGATGTATGAGTTATACAGGTTGATTACCATTAAGGCATCATTTACCAACTGCAAACTGAACAATGAAAATCTAGATCCTAATGATCAGAGGAACACATATACTTTTATTTAAAAATATTTTTTTTAAAAAGTCTTTGTTAAATCCATGGTCTAAAAAGAAAAAAAAACAAAGGAAAACAAATGCAAAAACTGGAAATTATCAGTTTCACCTGACCACTAATTCTCATTATTTCTGAGTAAGCACACCTTGCCTTTATGCTCTGGAAATAAGCTGCTGTTACAAGGAAGTCTAAATATAAAATTGCTATGCTATCTCTTTGTTAATGGATACCACTGAATAATTAAACTCCAAGAATAATAATCATAATTTGCCTTGTTATTACTGGAGTATTTTGCTTCTAACATCTAAGGTAAACTCTCTTCCTTCCTCCTCAAGAAGACCAAGAGATGAAAAATCTCTAAGTTGACAACATTCATTATGCCTGACCAAAAGAAATATCTGATGTAGTGTCAGATAAGGATTTGTTGATGATTCAAATTCTTCTGTTATACAATGTCTGAAGATATTTCTCACCTTGCACTGAACAAAGTGTACCTTGGGTTGGGACTTCTAACATAGATCACTGAATGTTAAAAAAAAAAAAAAAAAAAATAGTGTTTAACTAGGTAACCTTATAAACCAAAACCAGCTGTTTTGATTGTATTTTTTTCCCCCGAAGCCTCTAATAGTACGGTACTCATTTATGGATGTGTATATTTAAACTGTCTTCTGCCTTTTGAATGTCTTCTTTCCTTATTTTTTTTACCCCTTTTTTCTTTTCTTTTTTCTTTTTTTCCCCCTAGCCAACAGTGAGAAACCTGTCATTTAAGATTCTTTACAAGTTTTCCTAAAACTGTGTAAGCAGATCATTGTATAGAGGTAGTACTGATCCTTTAGATAATATCCTACAGTCTCATTTCTATTTTTTTTTTGGTGAAGTGTAAAGGTAATACTAAAGAGGTAATATTTTAAAAAAATCTCTTTTCTTACTCTATTAATGACTCAATTATTTTAAAATACTATCTTTGTATCCACAGTGACATAATTATTTTCTGCATTTTAATACAGTGAATTATTAGGTGCAATGCCCTTACATAATCCAGGGGTTGGTGTTTAGGTGGTTTTTATTTTTTGCTTTTTCTTTTTTTTAAGGATGTTTACTGACAGAGAAAACTCTCACTTTAAAGAAGCACTTTGAAACTACTTGAAAGTATCATTTAGAAGAGAATTATTGGTACTATATATATGAGGAAAAGTATACACCATATATTCAAGTATCATTCTTTTAAATTAAACTAGGAGGATTATACTCTTTCACCAATAAACATGGCAAGAAAGAAATTTTACATAATAAATGTGGGGTTTCTAGTTTCCTTTTAAATTGATATATGCTTGGAAAGTTTCGTAGTTCTAGTATCAGGACCTAAATACAACAAAATTGACCTGAGCCATATTAAAAATTTGGGATTTAAATGTATGTCCTCGCAAATTTAATTAAGAAAAACAAGACGCTTGTTGGGCTATAATTTTTTTTTTTGTCTTACAAAAATAATGTGAAACACACAACTGGAAACATTCTTGATTACGCCATAGATAATTTGGCAGAATAATTTGAGTAAAGTTTTAACAATGCAAAACAATGCAGCAAAGGCAGGGTAAAACCAGAGCAAGCAGCAAAGCGAATAAGTTGAGCCATCAAACTTGTATGTTTTAATAGATTCTGAAATTCTATAAATAAACTTTTAGGAAAAAGAAGAAATACGTGTATTTCCCCAAGTTGAGAAAGCTATAAATTTCTCATTGACTCTAGCTTAGATTCGGGATTCACTGAAACCTAACAGGAATTCAGAGGATAAGTGCAAAGCAAGCCAGCTGCCTGTCTTCTCCTTTTGCTGTCTTTCCCCAAGACGTAAGGTGATTGAAATCTCATAAGGCACGAGACACAGCTAATTAAAGGGAAGTGTGATAACACTTAGCTATTATCAACACCTCAGTTGCTGTACATTATAAGAAACTGTGTTCTGATGAGATCTCTAGGTGTACTGAAATTGCCTTTTCAGCTGATGTGGGCTAGAGACCTGAAGTTAAAGCATCAGACACAAATTGGGCTTCAGCTTGTTTTAAACAGCAACAGAGAAGGTTCACTTGTTCTTCAGCTGCAATATTTATGATGGAGACCTGGGGAAAAAAATTATTTAGAGTATGTATGTCTAATTTATGATTTTCCCATTTCACATACTTGAGTGTGAGGTTATAACTTAGGATTTTATTAACTTTTTTATTAATTTAGTAAAAGAAGAGTAAGGTGTAGTGAGTTTTAGTGAGTTATCAGCTTTGGTAATTGATATAGATGGAAAGATATGTGGATGACTTACTACTGAGGTAGGAGGTGACTGGACTGTTAATGAGGTATTAAACTTTGCAATGTGAAAAACTGGTAACTTATGCCAGGTTAATAACGTAGCTTTGACACCTATTTTTGATAAGGTGCTTTATAAGGATAAGTAATTTTGACTTTAAAATCTCTTATGTGTATTTGCAAGGCTATGTTAGCCTTAAATCTGTTCTCGTGCTATGATTGAAAAACAGATGAGGTTATGCTGAATCAGTAAAACATTGTTCTTTAGATTTGTTTTTCAACAAATATTTTAACTGACATATTAATGCCCGGCATCTGTCATGTTTGTCATGCGGGAAACTTAAGCATGACAGAACTTATTTGTTCTACTGCTCATCATGACTTTGAATTACAGCAGCAAAGGTAGTTGACTTACATTTTTCTTTTGGTTTATATAATTTTTACTTAACCCTTTGAACTAGGGATGAACTAAAAAATTGAATAAAACCTAGATCTGATCACATGAAACCTAGTTTCTGAGATGTCGTTTTATAATAACTTTTTTACTGACAATAACTCTAACAAAGTTAACATATTTTCATATATGCTTTTAGTTCCAGAAGTTTCCACTACTTACTGGAGACAACACTTCCTTTTTCCTAGGAAATATGCATCAGTCAGGCAGCAAAAAACATACAGAATGGGTTACTTAATTGAAAAAAGCTAACAACAACATTAACGACAAAGTAGTTAACAACAAAATTTAGGCAGAATTCAAACTACTAATGTGTGTAGTGAACTTGGTTTTTTTTCAGCTTTGTTATCAACTTTTGAGTTTCTTCATTACAATTAGGCACTAAATTTAGTATGTTCCTCTGTCCCAATGCATTTTTAGCTGGTTAAAGAATTCCATAACTTGACCTGTGACTCAAAGGGAAACTAACTTTAATTTTGGAGAATAGTGGGCTCAGCAATATGAATCTGAAACTAGGGTATATGAGGAAAATATAAACTAAGAAAATGAGACATCAGACTTATTTGTTCCTTAAAGAAGGGACTAAAGAGTACAAAAGCATGGCTATGGCTACTGAAACAATAAAAGAAATACACTAGCAAACAGATCTTTTTTTCCCTCCTAGTCCCATAGTTTTTTCCCAGATTATTTCTTCTTCCAGTAATTGCCTTCAGAAAGCTGAAGAGCAAGGGAGCCGAATCAACTGATAAAAGCCATAACTTTAACATTTAATATCCATTGTAAATGTACAGTGCTCTTAACCTTAAGTGCCACATATGTGCTCCCTACCTTTTTTATGCATACATTTTCAGAAACTGATTAATCTGCATCTTTTATAGTCCTGATATCTTTCCTTTTCTGTTGAAAAGGAATTTGATACATCCCATCATGGCAGAAGTCTGGAAGAGAAGGTTGGTAAGCAGTCCTTGGGACAGGATATCCTTTTTACTCTCTAAACTTCCAGTTTTTGCAGAATCACCCAATAAATGAAGAAGCCCTAGTTGACTGCGAATGCTGTGTCGCTCCTGGGAGCTAGACTAACTCCTCCCTTCCTTCACCTTTCAGCTGCAGAAAAGGTCTAGGGCAATGGGAGACACAGTATTTACTTGGAAAAAATAAACGGGGAGAACTATCACCTAACGGGCAACTTGTGGTAGAAAAGAAAAAAAAACAATATATGAAACATAGATTATTAGTTTAGTGTCCTTGAGAAGCAAATGGGATAAATAGAAAGGTAACAGTGTGAAATGTTCAGCTTGGAGAATAAAAAAGAAAATGGAAACTCTCAATTACATATGATTCAGTAAAAAAAATGCTGAAACATAATAAGCAGTTCCAGCTTCTTCCAGTTTAATGGTATTAGACAGGTGGGAGAAAGGAAAATTCTGTGTCTGTTTTGTGTTTCTTTTCTTTTAAGTGCTTCTCTGTTCCTCTCTGACAATGTGATAGACAGGGTCTTAGACTTGCAATATGTCTCATCTCACACAACAGCTCTTTGGAGTCAGTCTCCACTTGAAGTTTGCCAGGAAGGCTGGAGTTTAATCTTTTGCCCAAAACTTCATTCTTGTCTCTCCTTAGGTAAGAGACTGTCTACTCATTTACTTATTGGTAATTTACCTTCTATAGCTGTATAAATGTCTTTCTTATACTAGGAATCATCTCCACATAATTGTCTAGTAAACAGCTCCTGCCCATATAATTTTCTTGACAACTAAACATTCTTCCATGCATAATATTGTCTCCTAATGGGCCATATAGCAGATGGGGCTGATTAAAGTCTCAATGCTGAGACCAATTACAACAGTTAATAGTTCCTCTGAGGGGACTAAAAGTCATGTTCTTCCACATAGTCACTCTGTAAGAGGTTGTCATGTTTTTATTGTTTTTGAATGATTTTGATATTGAATATTGACATTGTCTTATGTATCACTAGGTTCATGGTAGTTGACTAGGGTAAGCAAGGCATGTTTTAATAGCAATACCTATTTAATTTTTTTTTCTTTTAATTTTCATATTGTGATTGTTCAGATGCATATGGCATTTTATACAAAGGGAAGCATAAGATAATGACTTTATGTGGAGTGTTAGAAATGATATTCAATATTCAATAATATTTCAATAACTTGCTAGATATGCAACTCAAAAAAAAAAAAAGAAAATACTAGCAAGTTGCTAACTAAATGAACACCAACATATTCAGGGCATCTTGTTGAGAGGAAAAAAAGAGAATTATCATAGAATAGGAAGTAAGAATTCACCATTATTTGTACATAGTAATTTATAATTGTTCAGGCACATTTTGCCCCATGGTAAAGCCTTATGTAAGTATATATTAATCTACTAAAAATATATTTAAAAAACATTCATAAAGTTCTATTGCAATGCTCTACTCAAAGCTTAAAATGGTAACTTATCTGAAATTCTTCCATGACATTAACAGTACTTTCAGAAGTTTTATAAGGTTAGTGTTTAGATGCTAAATGAGAAAACTAACAATGTTTTTGTCTCTAGTCCAGTTGTGATGACAAAGTTTAATTCTCTTCTCTGGGCTAGCAAAACATAAATACTGCGTAATAAATTTTCTGTGCAATAGCTGAACTTTCTTCAGTGTTCTTGGACTTCTCTTAAACAGTGAACACTTTGTGATTCCTCTTCATAACCAGAGATAAAAATGTTCAGTTTTAAAATCTATATTCCAGAAATCCTAATATAAAAATGTAAGGTATTTATAAATCCAGGTAAAATTCTGTTCCAGAGCTGGCTGTGTTTTCCGATGCTATATAAAGCATCCTTCATGTTCTGCTCTGCGTAGAAGGACAGACACAAGTCTCACTGGACAAATAAAGACAGTTGCTTAGAAAATGTTCTGGAAATTGAAAATCAATTATGAAACAGGTGATATAGAAAGTGCCAAAGAAGCAAGGTGAGCAGCCTGCTAACTTCATTTCTGGATAAGCAGGGGATGGAGGTTGGACCTTCTATTGACATAAAAAGACTTCTCTGTTTCATTTTTCTCATTTCATATTTGTAAACTGGAGATGTGCTAATATTTCCCTACTGAAATTCTTATAAGGTAACACCAGGCAGAACTACTGTAATCTTACTGATCTGCAAAACACATGCTATGAGATTCTTCTAAATGTCTGCATAAGCTCCAGCAATTTCAGTCAAGCAAATATTCAAAAATATCCAATCTTGGTTTTAAAAATGTCAGCATGGCATAATCTTTCATAAATTCCAAAGTAAATTCTAATAAGTGTGTCATAAGTATCCTAACCTTTACAATTCCCATGTATTTTTCACTTTGACACTGTGTTCTTTAAGCCTGTGTTTGCCTGCATAAAATATGCAGTGATTCTAGAGTATTCTTTTGTTATCTATATCAAAAATGTTGTAAGCTTAAATATTTATTATTAATTTTTATATAATCGAACTTGCTAATAAAAGTAAAGAAACTACAATGATTCTGTGAAATGCATGTACTGAAAGGATTATAACCAGGTCAACTAACTGGTTTCAGGATGTAACAATTGCTGGTTTCTTTTATTTCACTTCACATGTGGTAAATCATGTAGTACCATGGTGGTGGTCTGAAAAACATTGTCTGGGAAGATGGAAGCCTAAGTACTATTGTTTTTACCTTTTTCACTGTTCAATTTGTTGGGGTTTTTTTCCCTTAATCCCAGATATATGAATCTAACAAATTTAGACTTTGTTGAATAGCATTAATTACATCCTCCTTTTGTTCTCACCTAAGGATCTGCATAATACTTACGTACTCTAACTGCTCACAGTTATTATTTTCCCATTTCAAAAAGACAGCACTGTATCAAGAATTTTTTTCTTTACTTTTTTTTTTTTTTTCCCCTCCCCATTCATACTTCTTCAGGATTCTAAAGTGTTAGAAAATTACCATTAATGGTTCATGACTATGACTTTGGCAGTTAGCAACGTAGAATACCTCGGGAAACTTGGCTAAGAGATTACTTTTCTCCAGTTAAGTTGCCTTATCTATTGATAGTACTCATTGTCAGAAGATAAAAAGTAGAGTCAGAAAAATCTGTAGAACTGAGACTGCAAAATGTGCCCCTCAAAAGAGAACTTCACTGGGTCAATGCAGGAGAGCAATTTTTTCATCCAGATAGAGAACTAATCTCATCAGGAAAAGAAATAGAGTGTTCATCAGTCTTGATTTAATATCAAAACTTGATTTGGATTTAATAATTAAGCGATAAATAAGCTGTTCCTGGAATGATTCACCATACATTTTGATTTTTCAGGTATTGATTTATATTTTACTAATTGCTGTACTAATTGTTAAAATATTTATAATTCAGAAAACTGTTGCAACTATTTATATTGTGGCAGAAATGGCCTATTAGTGCAGGCTTTACTTTCTCAGCTGATAAATTCCAATCTGTTAAAATAACACTAATTTTTATATACAATGTGTAAGTCAAGGCAGATGTTGCTAGAATTTTGTCAATGAGTTGTGCTCTCTCATACCCCCAGGTCCTTAGCAAAAGCACTGGCAATATGGTATACTGCAAGGCAATCTGCAGTGAGTTAAGATATTGGCTCCATCCCTGCCTCTCAGAAAGTTTCTTCTGCTTGACTGAAAATGAATACCATTAGATTCAATGTTATTCAGCATATTCTTCAAGGCAGCATGGACAGCTGGTACTTGTAGTGATTAAGAATCTTCTGACCTGTGGTTATGACAAGCTGGAAAAATGTTTCTAGTTTGGATATTCAGCTTTATTATCCGTGAGTGCCTTGAGCTGATACTTTATTTATTAACAAAGATGACTCCCTTCAACAGGGCTATCGATCATCGTAATTTATCCAACATATCTAATGTTACACTGCTATTCAGCATAAGAACTAAAGATAAATTATTTCCATTGGAAAGCAAAGCTATACTTTGTCATCTCACTCACTATGCATGGGTTAAATAGAGAGAAAAACAACTTCAGGAAATATATTGATAATATAATCAAAGCAGAAAGAAGCAAAAGCTGAAAAAATAAAATACATGATGTGAGAGTAGTGACTGACACTACTATAATTTCCAGAAGATCTAACCAGGTGCTCTGTAGAGGTTTTGAATGTTTAATCCTGCTGTAAAGTTCTGTTCATGGGGAAGAAACTTGTATCTGTAACAGCAGTAATGATGACTCAAATCTATAAAAATCATGTTTTGTAGAACTTCTAGTAGAACACAAAATCTATTTTGACATATTCACATATTCTTTATAAGAATATGAACACATTGTTAAAACATTAATAATATCTTATTAATTATGATGTAGTACTTGAGTTGCTAAGTCATTTTAATAGAAATAAAAATGCTGTTGAAGCTGGTCACACGATGACTAAAATGTATCTAATGGCAGTGTCAAAGATGTGTGACACTATAAAAATGTGTTCAGTTGCTTAGAACTTTTTCAACTATCATCTTCAGTGGTTAGATATTTGTCTTAGAGAAATCTTATCATACATAATATCTGTTCTTTATCGGTAGACTTCAGCTGTATGTGGAAGTGAAGCTGAAAAAAGATGCCTTTTGTCAATATCATAAAGTTCCAGAAACTTTCAGTGGATGGTGCTAGCATGTACATTCTTTGGGGCATGAAACTATTCTTTGTGACAGATTTGGTTTGCTGACATCTATGGAAACATCTGACCATATGGTGCCAGGTTCCACCTTTTGAACAATTCCACTCTGCGTACTTCAGAAGCAGTTTCTTAGTCTCTTGTATTCCCCTAAGACTCAGTCCACACCTCATGTGCCCCAGTTTCTGACCTGAGTTGGATCCAGCTACCAGAAGAAATATTGTTTCTCTATTTGATACTAAGCATTATTGAAAGACAAAGCTATCAGAACCAAATTTAAGGAGTACTGGAGATGTTTGTTCTTGTCTATTTAATGGGCTACAAACAATGAAAAAAAAAAACCTTTGAATTGAAGATTTTGGAAATGAAATGGGGTCTCATAAACTTGTGCCTGCATAGCACAAGGAATTTGACAGAACTTATTATCTGGGGGAAAAAAAGAGTAGATTAGGAAGTGTGTTTGGGCCTGCAAAGCATGGGAACAACTATTTACTGACAGGGCCAGAAGTATGGGGAATGTGGAGCTGGAGGTTGTGAGGAAACTGGAAATCATTTGTCAAGGAAGTAGAAAGTGTGTCCAACACTCATTTTTAAATCTCTTTTTGCTCTATGCCTCAGTTTCCTCTTGGTCATGTTGCATGAATGCATACTAATTGCCCACTTCTCAGGTAAATTCACTAGTTCCTTCCCAGACACAGAGGGATATCTTTGTCCTAAGATCTACTCTGAACACTTTGTGTCAGAATGATTTTTTGATAAGACTAGCCTTGCAACATAATTACATCTTGTTCTGCACCCTAGTAGACATCCATGTACAATCAGGTTGTTCCTGAGAACATGAAAAAAACCACCTGAATCCATACTAATAAAAGGAACTCTGTCAGGCAGCATCACAGATGTGTTGTTATTTCAGGTCCGCTAAACTGAAAATCTGCAAATATTTCTAGAAGACCATAATGACAGCACATAAGACAAAGAGTATCTGTGTCTGAACAGCTCATTGCTTCATACCATGAAAGCTCTAGTCAACCCAAGCTGTTCTAAGCCTGAAACAGTCTGCAGTGACCGAAATGAAGAGTCATTCTGCTGTGCAGTCCTCAGCTATGTAGTGTAACAATCAGCTGACGAACTGGGGTCTAGAGAAAGCAAGGACAACACCTGGATTTTGGCAAGGAGGAAGAGCAGGCAATATAGAACCTAAAAAGGTTCTCTTCCAGAACAGTAGGTTTCATTCTTCTGTTATTAGCAGGTGTTGATACTGAACTGCTTTACTTTCCTTACTTATATGTGTGGAGATATTTAAAACCCCACTGCACCCCATCCTGAGCAATCTTCTCTAGCTGACACTGCTTGAACAAGGGAGTTGTACTGAATGATCTCAAGAGGTCCTTTGTGGACTAGACATTCATGTGATTCTCTGGTTCCTCAATCCATCTTTGCGCCCTACTCTGCACCAACTATAATCAAGGCTTTTCAATATCAGACAGTGTTGGGTTTGAGACTTCTAAAATTATGACAATTCAGCTTCTTGTATATGTACTTTAGTTTGCAATCGTGAATTCATTATCACGTATGCATATTCAGTGCAATGAATAGACATGATCTAGATATGACCAAAAACTATGTAATGAAATGCTTACAGGAATACTGCTTTGCTTGTTCAGAAAGTTGTAAACAAAATGAGGAAAGGCAGAGATGGAAGAGATATAGAAAGTCTTACACATAGACATTTAAATGGTGTTATGTGGAAGCAAACTGTCCTTCTTAATACCAATCCAATGGTTTTGGGAAGGTCATGTTAGTGAAACTTCTTATAGGTCACCAAACTATCCATCCTTCACTTCCTGAGTGTCTGAGGATTGTATGTGTCAAAAGTCCAGGCAGCAAGGGTAGTACAGAGCTGTACAATCAGAGTTTTTTATTAAATAGATAAAATGCCATGCAATGTCATGGTATAAAAATACATGTCAGAATAGGAACTCCAAATTAATAGGTGCATCTGACCTTCTCTTCCTTCCTATGTAAAGGAAAATAACATTTTGTTTTCCAGGGGTATTGTAAAAATGAACTGATTTGTTTGTGCTATGGTGTAATATCAGTGATAAATACTGTAGAAGCATACAAACAAATTAGTTCTGCCTTCAAGGCAGAGTTGAATAATATTCATCAAACAAGCCATATGACCACACACTGAATAATGAAGATAAAGATGTTGTGCGGGAATGGTACAGAGTATGAAAGGCAGCCTGAATGAGATGTGGATACTCAGAAAATTGTGTGAAAGTACAACATGATTACACATTGTACAAAGGGGGTAAATTAGGACAAAATAAATACTGTCTGTAGTAACTTCCAACTTTTCAATGTTTGGTTTTGCACTGCAGCATTGTTAGCAGAAATTTGTGAATGTTACATTTGTAGAGTTTAAATGGAAGAACACAGACTTTTGAACACTAGCTGCTGTTAGTGCCCAACATTAAATTGCAATGTATCTGACAATATACATTTTCTCCTTGGGCTGCTCACACATACTCCTGATTTCCTTCGGGCTAAGGCTTGTAATGAGGTAACCCCAGCCGAGAGGTATTACCTCACTCACTCACACCCTGGGAGGTTTGAGGATATAGATGGGCATAATCATTACACTCATGTATGCTGACCTACTGATCCCTTTTTGAGAACCAAAAGAAATTAAAATTGAAACTCAGCAGGTACAAGGATTGGGTTCATAACAATCTTTATCTACTTGTAGAATGGCATTACTTAGAGAATCACCATTTTTTTCATTCGTAGCCACACTGAGCAAAAATCACTGTAAAAGCTAATACTTATTTAAACTCTGGCAGCAGAATGACTTTTTTCAGTTGCTGACAGCCCTCACATTACACTGAAGAGAACCAGATCAGAACAGTGTGCCAGAATGAAGAAAGGCAGTTCAAAAAAGTGAATCTGCAGTTACAGTCAATTATTTCAGCATGCTGTCTCAGTGGCAATTAAGACACAACTTTAATGAGCTTGATGTCAAAACTGGCAATGGCATCCTGGTGCTCATAGACAGTCTTTAATCTTTATAATATAACTCTTTCCCATTAGTATTTCATTAAAGCTTTTTAGGTTTTCATTTGGGAAATGAAGTGTTCATTTTTAACGATTTCTCTATTGAGTCATACTTATTACTAATCTATCCATGAGAACATGAAAGAAGCTATATGGGGTCAGAAAAAGGTCTGTATAGCAGATCTTTTGTCTCTGTGTAAAACACATGGCTAGGAAATAGGAAAATAAGCGCACAGCAATGCATCTCTAGAAGACTCTTGTACCTCCCACCAACTCTGAGCTTCCCCTTCTGGTCTGGGGATGGGAGAGAGGGGGAAGGAAATGGTGTTTTGAGGGGTGTAATAGTCCATTACACAATTTCCTTCTAAAATATTTGACCTCATCTGGTGAGTGTGACCTCGGACCTGACTCTGCTTTAGGGAGAAGTTTGGACTAGAGACCTCCTGAGCTCCCTTCCAGTTCTATAAGCCTGTGAATCTGCAGCAAGAAATTTCACCACTTTGTAATACTCAGAGAAGACATAAAGTTCTTTAATTTTGAGCCTGACACCTCCTAGCTTTACTTACTGCATTAGAGGAGAGAGTGAATAGTAATTTACCATTTAATTTCTATCTGTCTCATTTATTTTATAGATATCTATCATTATCTGTTCAGTCATTCATTTTTCAGGCTGAAGAATCTAGTCTGTTTAATCATTCTTCACATGAAACATTTCTATGGGTGCAATTGTCCTTTTCCTATTTTATAACATGTTTTTCACAGATGGGATGGATCTGGGACAAATCTGCTGGGAGTATTCAAAATGTAACAGTACTTTTAATTTATTAAGTAGAAGCATGATTCTTCCTGTATTGTTCCCTTATTTTGATTCTTTGTAATAATTTTGAATATTCTAGCTCCTTTTTTGACAAATATGCATTTCTTAATGTTGAATTTATTTCACCTTTTAAGTCACTCAGTATTGTGCTAGTCTTCTTCAGTACTTAACAGCTAATCCTTGTCTTTACAACCTTAAGAAATTTGGTATCAAATGGGAACATCATCATTTCATCTCTTTCACCCTGATCATTTTTCAGTATATTACATCTAGTTGATTGCACTACAATCCCTGTGAGTCTTCGTTGATCATATCCATGCTATCTGCATCTGGCCATTCTCTACCATATATTATCTGTTCACATTTCCTTAATCCATGTGAATATCCTTTTTCTTATCCCCAAGCAGTTTCTCTCCTTTAAAAAATATTTGAGAGACTTTCTTTTACACTTTTCTTAAGGATATCAATAGAATGCTTTCTGTCTACCTGCTATGTTTTTTTAACAGGGCCGGGGAAAACAAAAACAAAAGAAAAAAAAAAACAAATAACAAAGCCCAAAGAAACAAAAGTTTTTTTAAGTTTGGGTTCATTATTGGTTTGGTTTCTGTCCTCACACCCAGGACTCTCAATCACCCATTGTGGAACTCCCCACCCTAGGGGAGGTGCTGGACATTCCTGCCCAAACCTGAGTGTATATAATCTTGGTGTCCTGGGACTGCTGATACCACTTGTGGGATCCAGAGGAGGACCAGAACCTCGACCAGACTGCAACCACCGCTCTTGACCAGACTGCGACCATCACTCGCACCAGCAGGTTCTTCCCCTCCTTTTATGTTTGGACTCAGGGAGCCCAGGTGGGGCTCAGCACAGGGGGCCAACAAACACTATTCTGTTGGTGCCCCAGGGTGCCAGGTTATACATCTGGGGTTTTGTGGGTTAAAACCAATTGTTCGTCTGTATAATTGTATTTATTGTATTATTTTTATTAAATTGTAATTCTGACTTATAATCTCTTTCGAGTTGGGTTCGTTTCTCCTTCCGGTTTGCCTTTAAACCAGCACATTTGGTTACCTCGGATTTAGGTGAAATTGATAACATTATTTGGCATTAAAATAGGAAATAGATATCTGTAATATGAACTTCAAGAAGAGTATACTTACTATTTAATGAATTCTATGGACCTTTAAGAGATTCTTTTATTTTATTCCAGCTCTAAACTGCCTTGTGCTTTATCAGGGCAGTTAAAGCACTTCAGCTGCCTCATTTAGTTACTCCTATTTCACCCTTCATATACTGCATTCCCTCTCCAAATATATCACATTATTTGCATTTTTGTTGGGATATACTTAGTATTTGATCAAATACTTCTTAAATTTGGACTGTTTCATTTAAAAAGTTTTCTACTGAGTACATTGCTTTTTCAGGATTAAGAAACCATTCAATAGAGAAACATTAGATATTTACAGTAACTTTATTGTAATTTCTGATTATATATTATAAAACTGTAAGGTTAATGTTTATAAAGTTTAAAGCTTATAAAGTGAAAGGTCTGATTAATATACAAGGATCAAAGCACATACAAGAAAGAAAATTACAAATCCTATCTAAGCACATATATTGGGTTTGCATAGCAAGGCACTTGACAGCAGGAGAAGCAGGGTGACCTCTGTGAGGAGAGTTCAGGGTGGCTTCGCACTGTACTACCCGTTCCCAGCTGGCTCCAACCTCCCCACCACAGGGCACAGCTGATCTCCTCGGCTATGGGTGGGGTACCTCTGGGAAAGTGTATTTAAGAAAGGTAAAATGGTATTTTGTAGCAGCTGTGAGAGAAAGGAATAAGAAAAATGTGATAGAAACTGACCTGCAGATACCTAGGCCAGAGAAGAAGTGTGAGGAGATGCTCCAGATGCCAGAGCAGACATTCCTTGCATCCCATGGAGAGGTTTGTGATGAAGCAGTTTGTCTCCCTGCAGCCCATGCAGCCCCTTAGCTGCACCTGATACCCTTGTGTTCCAAACCATTCATTAGCTTCGCTGGCCTTCTCTGGATATGCTCCAGCACCTCAATGTCCTTCTGAACATAGGATTCAAAGTGTGGCCTTGCACAAGTGCAGGGAGTTCCAAGCACAAAAGGGAGATCACTCCCCTGGTCCTGCTGGTCACACTATTTCTGACTCAAGCCAGGATGCCACTGACCTTCTTGGCCACCTGGTCACACTGCTGGATCATGTTCAGCTGTACTCATACAACTGGACTTGTCCAGTCAATCCAGCCTGTCTGGATCCCTCTGCAGAGCCTCCCTGCTCTCCAGCCCAACTTGATATCGTCTGCAAACTTATTGTGGGTACACTCGATCCCCTCATCCAGATCACTGACAAATATGTTAAACTGGAATGGCCCCAGTACTGATCCCTGGGGAATCCCACTAATGACTGTCCACCAGCTGAATGTGGTACCATTCCACACCATTTACTGGGCCCGTTATTAATCCAGCCAGTTTTTAACCCAGCAAACAGTGTAGCTGTCCAAGCCATGCACAGCCATTTTGTACAGGAGAATGTTGTGGAAAGCTGTGTCAAAGGCTTTACTGGTGTCCAGGTAGACAGCATTCACAGCCTTTCTCTCATCCCCTAAGTCATAGGAGGAGATACAGTTGATCAGGCAGGACCTGCCTTTCATGAACTCATGCTGTCTGGGTCTGATCCCCTGGTTGTCTTTTATATGCCACCTGATGACACTCAAAATGATCCATGACCTTCCCCAGCACCAAGGTAAGACTAACTGGCCTGCATTCCCTGGATCCTCCTTCTGGCCCTTCTTGTAGATTGCTGCTATATTTGCTAACTTCCAGTCAACATCCAGTTGGCTAGGACTGCTGGTAAATGACAGAAAGTGGCTCAGTGAGCACTTCCATTAGCTCCCTCGGTACCCTTGGGTGGATTCCATCTGGCCCCATAGACCTGTGTGTGTCTAAGGGGTGTAGTAGGTTGCTGATCATTTCACCTTGAATTTTGGGAGATTCATTCTTTTTCACATCCCTGACATCCAGATCAGGGTCTGGGTACCTTGAGATCAACTGGTCTTACTCCTGCCCCTGCCCATATCTTATCAGCACTGTATTGAGAGCAAGGGTTTCCTGCTGGATATCTCGGCTTCCCCCTGAGATTCCCCTGGTTAGGGAACCTCACTGTGCCCTGTGCTACAGCTCTCTAATCACCTAAGTGAATGAGTGCTCATTTCTGTTACACTGCATTTAAAAATTTGATTGACTGAAATGTACTGCAAGGAAATAGATAACCTGCTATTGCAGCTCAGCTGAGCAATAATAACTCATTGACCATGGCAGGTCTGCTCTGCTCACGTGCTGAATCACCAGCTTCCTGGTTATAAAGGGCAGTCAGAGGACTCTGGTCTAATTATCTATCCCAAGGTAGATACGATGTCTTATATATAAAAATATGACTTTATTTATTCTAACCTATTCATTCAACTATGCTTTTGGGAGTCTGTATCAGAAAATATTATATTTTTATGTTATAATATGTATGTTATTATATGTATGGACTACAAAAAATTGATGCTGATGAGTAAATCTATGTTCGTTATTTAGAATGAAGTTAGTCACCTGGTGCCAATAAAAATTCATGACTAAATAACAAAAATGGCAGCTGGAACCATAATTATGATGGCAATGAAGCCCTTGTGTTCTCAAGGTTTATATCAAATATGATTACATTTCAAAGTAGTCAGTTTCCTCCTCTTTGCTCTGAGCCACTTCTTTCTATTTCTCATTTATTTCCAAATTTTGAAACACATCTTAGAAGTGCTTATGACAAGTAAAATTAACACCAGTTCACAAATGCTTCTGATTACACTTAGTCAGACCTGTTTTTGCAAACAACTGAGCCAGAGGGTTAATGGTAGCACACAGTGAATACATCATCGTGTTGCTGAATGTTGATTTTTACATGAGCTTGATGAAAGATACCAGTTACTGGGGATAAGCTATTACAGATGGATACTATAATGTTCTGTAAGTAGTCTTGGAAGAAGTAAGTACTGTTTGGCTACAATGACCTGCATATATTTCACCACCCTTTCTCTGGCATATTTAGACTTCTAAATCTGCCATGATTTGTGACTTCTCTATCAGGAAGACTTTGTCTCAGATTTAAATTTTAAGAGCTAGTGTCTCTCACTGATAACAGGATATTGTCAGAAAAGAAAGTTTAGGATTATTATTCTCCTGTTAGCATATAACAGAGGAATCATTACATTTAATAAGTGGAACGCAGTGCAGTGCAACTTTACACAGAAGAGTATGGCAGTGTTAGAGGCAAGTAACCAACTCTAGTATCCATGTGTAGAAATTTATTGTGATATCAGATTAAAAAAATATGAATGCCACACTTGGGATGAACCTGTTTTAGGCATAGCCAAGCATGAATGAAGTATGTCTTGCCCATCATCAACAGTGGCATAGTTCTGTATGGCAATATCAGTAGAGGGCTGGGACTCAGGCAAATGTGGAATCAACTGCCTGTGTCTTTTCAGCGTAGTGGGAACAGATCAGCCACTGGTATCTCAAATAAAAACAATCCATCCATCATTCAGTCTTTTCTCATCTTTTAGGGAACTAAACCTATAAAACTACTGCTTATCAGCTAAATGTAAATCTAATCCTAAGGGTATAAGTTCTATTTGAACTTAGTATTTGGCCCTTTCACCTGCTGGAAACATATGGTTTCTGTTCACTGAGTCAGTCATGTCTGATTTTCCCATTGGCATTGTGCACTATGTATATATATGTCTAAGAACAGTACATGTATGCAGATTTTCAGGTGATCATACTCACTGTAGCTGACCATAATAAAGTGACATTTGACTACATCCAGATCAGGATAAGAGTCTACTTTATGGGCTCAGTCTAACATTTAGTCTGTATGAACTACACGCTTACATTTAATAATTCATTTATTCATGAACAATCAGTAGATAAGACCCTTAGTCTGTGTTTCAATTAAAATAAATAAGTGACCATATAAAGTGTGTCCTAGAATACTGAAGACAAATTATTATTCTTCCAAGAAACTTTGGAGGGCAATGGATATTGCAAACTTGTACTATTGTGTTTAGAGGATGTACTTGTACAAGGCCTCTGAAACTGCATACTTTCAGAAATGGATTTAATAGAATCTTTCATTGTTCCAATTTATTAGTGGGCTGACACTGCAAAATGGTATCTCCTCTATTATTTGTGTTCAACTTGGCCAGAATCCCATCGTGCAATTACACAGGGAGAGAAAGCATTCCCTTCTCATTCCCTTCTGATACTCTGCCTCCTCCAAGTATTAGTTTCAAATGTGTGTGGTTAAAGCAGTCTAGACAGGTATGAGAGCTGATTGACTGGGTGAATCTAAATTAGAAGGAGAAGATGTAAAAATAATAGGATAGGGTCAGAGAAATGGACAGAATGTTATAGTGTATAGAGATGGCTATATATAAAAATACTGTATGTCTATTAAGTTCTCTCTGATGATGGCTACAATGCTCTGCAGCAACAAATCTCATAAAAATGCTTTCTACATGCAGCACTCTTCCAGAAATGTGCACTTTCTTTTTAGACTTTGAAAGATGATATGCAAAGATAGCAATTTCAGCAACAGAAATTGAGGTCAGATTGCAAAACGTGAAGACGTGTTTTGCTTGGTTTCTACCTCCAGCATATTCTCATAACCAAATAAATAAATAAATAAAATTTCAGTTACTGTGGAATTTGCTCTTTCCATAAAAATGTATAAAATGTGTTGATTATCGCAGCTGCTTTATTAGGTGGGAAATATCACCTAAATAAGTATTATTTATCAATGTCTGTCTTCTACTGAGTTAGAAAGGGTCCAGTGGAGTGCTTCTGACCATTTTGAATGCATGGATTGTAGAGACCTACAGAAAGTTTTGTGCTATGTGACATGCCTCACATCTCTTTTTTTCTTGTTGCTTTTATATAAGCCTTATAAAAAATGAACACAATGTCCTCCTGTTTAGATAAAGGGCAGCAAAGAAAAAGAGATGTGGAAATTTCTGGTTTAAGTGTTCTGTCACACCAAGTCTGTGGTAGATGGTATGGCAAAATAATTTAACCAGTCACAGTAAAAGGATTGTATTCTACCTCTTACTTCTAGGCAAGTTACAATATTTGACACAGTGTTATCGTATCTGGTGATAGACGAGGAATGTAACATGGTGAGAGAGGGAATCATGAATGATCAGGATGGAGTTCCCAGTCAGCTACACCTTTGGATTATCTGGGTAGTGGTGTCCCAGCACAGAGCTGAGATGAGCAGTTAGAGTGAGAGGAGAGAGCCTGCCTGAGAGCCATCCAGAGCTCCTGAGATCCCAGGTAGCCTCAGAGCAATTGGGACTTCATGAAGTAAAGTATGTCTATTTTTAAAGGGAGAAAGGTTTAAATGGGAGAAGGGAATACATTAGTGAATCTTGGCATCCACTAAATCATGCAGTCACCTGATATAGTCAAGCTATTTTCCCTACTCTGGTGTCTTCGTGTATTGAATTTTTTACTCTTGAATATTTTCTTTGTACCCCCGCGCAGATACAAAACATGCTTCTGAACAAAACCTCTTCTATGCTCTGAAAGCTTTACTGCTCTATTTCAGCATTAGATTTTGTAGTCCTTTATTCTACCTCAAAGTGGGTAGATATGGAAATGGAATTACCCACTATATTAGAATGTAGACTTGGGCAAATCATTTACCTTCATCATGCCCCATTTCACTAGAGGTATGTACCAATGCTATGCATCTCAAATTGATTTGAAATGTTTTTACATCCCATCCTCTGTTTCTTCATTTTCTAAATGAAAATGGAACCATAAGTATCCCCCACAAAAACATGACACTTTCCTGTACAGTGTTCAAACTCTTCCTGAAAATCCCAAACCTAAGATTTTCTGAATCTGTTATTTAAACTTTAATCACGTGTTTTTTGTTCAATACCTGCTTTCTATTTGTTTGGGTTGCCATTAAACAATAAATTTTTTGAAACACAAGCATGTTGCATTGCCTAACATAATAAAAATACTAATCCCAAATTTTCTCATATAATCATTTAAAGTATAAGCCTGGCTAGATCTCAAGTGGGTGGAGGGAGAACCTGCACTCCTCATTGCAATTTCATGAAACTGATATTGAAATTATTATCTGAGGATATGATTTAACTTTGCATTTATTTCCAAGAAGTAGTAATATTGAAGGTGTGCAGGATTTCATGGGATCATAAAACAATTTAGGTTGGAAAAGACCTTTCATCAAGTCCAGTCATTAACCCAACCCTGCCAAATTCACCAGTAAACCATGTTCCTAAGTGCAACATCTACACATCTTTTACATATCTCCAGGGATGGTGACTCAATCACTTCCCTGGGCAGCCTGTCCCAGTGTTTGAAAGGTCATATAAGATCTTGGTAAAACTAGACAAGTTATAAGCAATATTCTGTCTGTAAACGTGTCTTTAGAAAATACAACTTCTAAAGACCTTCTTTGTCTTGTAATTAAGTTTAAAAAAAAAAAAAAAGAAAATCTATAAAAGTAGAATACTTTTCTCAAAATGGAATAACTTAGAGTATTCCGTGATGTTATCCTGCTTCCTAAGGTTTGGGAAACATGCAGTATTTAAGCAGAATAAAATTACATGCACATATGGTTAAGTGAATTTATCTAGCCATAATAGCAGAGTCTTATTTTATAAAAGTAAATGTGCACATTTAGACCAGAATGATGTCTCTTTTAGTGCAAGGGAAATATTCCAAAAGGGATTCTATTCCACATTTAAGGCTGCTGCACAGGAGGCAGCCAACAATGCAAATCCAATAATGATTTTGAAATTACTCACACAACCCTACTGGCAAGTGATCCAGAAGGTTTTATTACTTATGTTGATTGTGTTCATGCATTTTATCTCCCTCTGTTGGCAAGTCACCATTTAAAGCAGAAAATTATGGCTTTCATGTCTGCATTATGTAATATCTAATTTTAAGTCTCAAACCTGCCAAATCCTCCTTTGTCAACTTGAGCATGATAACTTTAGAACTTTAGACAGCAGAAAAAAGAATCCTACTTTTTTTTTTAATTTTTCCCTAGATGACAAAGTAGGATAATGTAACAAGAGTTAGAAATAACAGCTAATCCTTCTGTTCTATGTGTGTAACAGATCTGCTCATCTCTAGATCTCCACTAAACTACATTTGCTGAAAATACAGCCTCATTTTTTTGTATTACATTATATTTTATTTATACATTTATATATTATGCATAAACTATTACTCTAGAAGTTTAATGTAAATTATGAAACAATTTTTTACATTTTTAGAGGAAACTGGGAGGGAATCCTTCTGTTCAGTTCTATTCAGTAAGTTTTATAATTGGAGGGTCTCATTTTCAGTAATGTTCTTGACTTTCCATATGTTGCCATTGAAGAGCAGATTTTTTTTTCCTGTTTTTTATGTTTGTTGGTGTTTTTCTTTTTAATTAATTAGGAATTTTCTTTTTCATTTTTTTGAGTGTGTGTGGGAACATTATTATCACATATACTCTGAAAGATATACAAATTAATACTGAAAACAGTTATCTTTGAAGCAAATAATCTCTTCAGAGCAATAATTATCTTTTCATTGAAAAATGTAATTTGTGTTTAAATATGGTGAAAAAAATATTAACTCAAAGACAATAACTCTTTCTGTGAACGTCAGCAGTTTGGTGTCCTGCAAAGTTCAGGATGTATTGGTTTGGGAGTAGTAAGAGAAGATGTTTGGGTATGAAGGAAAGAGATGAGAGCAATGAAGCATAGGGTAGAAGAGAAGCCTTTAATATGGAAAGTGTAAAACTATCCGGAAAGGAATTAAAATAAAACATCATTCAAAAGAAAAATATGTAGGACTCTTACCTATTCTTAATTAATGCCATTTACAAGCTGATGTTAAATTGTTTCCCATTCCCTCACTACTCTGTTAATATCATACTACTTCTCCCTGTCAGCACCTGGCAGACTGGATGCATTTGTTTTTCCCATGAGATTTTACTGGCATTATTTATTCTGAATGATGTTTAAGCATTGCAATTCAAAAATATACAACAGAAGTATAACCTAAAACCTGTCACTTTAAATTCTCAGTTTATACAGTCATAGAAGTGTTATAATTGTATCAAAATTATGCTTTGCTATACAGTGAGTTTAAAGGAAACTTTATAATTTATGAAAGCCTTGATAGATAAACAATTCTAGATATTTGTTGTACACAGTTATTTTCTCTGGGAAAAAATTTGTGAAACATAAAGGTAAGGACAGTGGAAAGGCAGGGATTGCTGCAGGTCAAGTTAGAAGAATTTTATTTCAGTTGTCTAATTTTGCTAATCTATGATTTTAAAAAAAAAAATTCTAATATATCAATCATGATCCTGTCACTTCCACATTTCTTATCTCACTCAGCTCTCACTTTCAACTTTCTTAGGAGAGATGAGCAGATTTTCTCTTCACTTTGGGAAACCATTTGTAGAAAGAATTTATATTGTTAACTTTTTGTGTGTGAACATGTAGTGTTGACATGATTGAAAATGCAACCTCAATTATAGAAAAGCACACAATTTATTTAGTTATACAAAACAAGTTAGTTTTCAGAACTGGAAATTTCTTTGCAAAACAGTTTGCAACTATGCTATTTACACTTTCCTTTATTCTTTCTTACTGCTGTCAGTGGGCTTTTTTCCATTGATAGTCTTCACCAAATTCATGGAGGTGCTGCAGAGCTTGTG
>JAYRBT010000082.1:94991477-95017091 GCA_036023395.1 Myiotriccus ornatus | reverse complement strand
TCTTTCTTACTGCTGTCAGTGGGCTTTTTTCCATTGATAGTCTTCACCAAATTCATGGAGGTGCTGCAGAGCTTGTGCTTAAGAGTTGCAAACATAAAGTGCTGCATAATGGTGCTTATATTTTATATCTGCTATAAAACTATAAACTCACAAATGGATCCAATAACCTCTGCTGGACAGCTTTGTTGTATGTCCTATATGTTTTAATGTTATATTAAAAAAAAAATCAAAGTTCTGTAGTTATTTTTCTCCTACATTTCTGATTTGTATTGAATTGCAATAATATATTTTCATCATATTTTTACATGATCCTACCTACTTCAGAGCTGAGACAAAGATCTGTTTTTTTTAAACCTTTTAACAATGTTTTCTGAAGGTCTTTTAGCAAATATTTACAGCTACTGTCTTTGAAACACATTCCACAGCTGCCAGCTCTTATGTATGACAAATGGATATTGCAATGTTAAGCACTTACTTAAAAGCTCTAAACCTATGGGCCACTATACTTGGCTTTCATTAAAAGCAGCAGTACTAGACTTCCTAGTTTAGAATGTCCAGCTTATAGTTACTGTAGTTTCAGGGCAAGAGAAATTGCAATTTCAATTATGACCTGAAAAAACGAGAAATTATTGTCATAACTGTCAGCGTCTAGCAGACAAAGCCATCTGTATGACATATTCTCTTCGATTCTCAAGAAGTGGAATGATGCATTTGTTTGGTGGGAGGACAAAGAACAGCTAATATATAAAGAGGGTATGATCTGCAACCTAATCATGTTGATATAAAGGATACAATTCCTCTGTGCTGATTTAAACTGTACCTGATTATTGAAAAATCCAACTGCCACTGCAATATGAACTGCCATTTACATGACTCTGCTAATTTCAGGACTACGTCCCATACGGAAAGCAAGGATTTTAGAAGGTGGAGGGAATTAGTAAATTGCAGCTCAGCCTGGGGATCTGATAAATTCATAGAAGAAGAAAAATGGCAAATTTAGGACAGGAAGAGTCAGCACATTTCCCAAAGACTGCAATATAGGACTCAGACATGGAAATTATATTCCTGGGGGGTTTGTGTTTGGTGGGTTGTTTTGCAGTGTTTGGTTTGGTTTTCTTTGTTTGGTTTTTTTTAATCCAGTTAAAATCCTTAAGTTAGTTAAGAAGACTAAATAGATTCTACTAATTACAATGAAACCTACTTGTGAGGAATATGTTTAGTAAGAGATTACTCATCATGTAACTCAGCCAAGCAGCTGTTCTTTTTGCTGACAGATGTTAATTTTTCCAGTCTTGTTAATCTTGCAAGTCATTTTTCCCCAAAGACCAATGGCAAAATCTGTAAGAGTCACAGATAATTCCCAAAGACAGATAAGAGTTGAAGGATTTGATGGTGTTAGATTAGAAAGGAAGAGTAACAAATAGCAAATCTAATGTTTTAGAGTGAAATTTTTTCTATATCTGAATCCTACATTGCAATCTTTCCTTCTTCACATCTTTTTCCACCACCACCACCACCACCCCCCCCCCCGTTCATTTAGCATTATTATTGTCTGCTTATTTTCAGGAATATCATTCATTTTTTATCCCGTGAATGCTGACAGCAAATGCATTTACTTATTTTATGTATGCTTTTCAAACTTCCAGTGCAAGAAAGGATGCTCTTCTCCTTCAGGCTAACAAAATAATGAATGACATTTGAGTGAGACAAAGATTTGTCTTTAGGTGAACTCTGGAGCTATATGTCAACCTCTGAATTCCCACAGGAAGAAAAGTTATTCTTTCATCATCTTTCTGTAGCCTCTGGTGAAGAGGACATCTTGCTATGAGCAGGAACAGCTGTTATGCTACATATTTATTATATATTTCTTTTTGGATTAGAACTACTAGAAGTTAAGATCAGAATCAAAGAACAAACACTTTCAGTGATTTGTTAAAAATCGACTACTTACTCCAAAATTTTAAGAAGAAATGGTGACCTAGTCAATGTTGCATCTGTATATTGGGCATGCTCATACCTGTGAGGGAGAAAAAGGATGGCCAGTGACATTTATCTATATGAAAAAGAAATCTGCACCCATATATCATTCCAAAAAATGATAGCTTGAGCTGCAGATTGGACTTGAAATGTTACTTTGAGGAAAGACATGAAAACTTCTACAAGGAGATATTTTGCTGTAAGCATCAGGCTCGACTGCCACCCAGCACAGGGACATCTGATGTTATTGCTCAGACTGAAGGAAATCATATCTAGTCTCCAGTCACCAGCACAGACTGGGTCTCCCTTGGCATGTATGTCTTACTTGCCAGCTACAGAAAGATGGGTTGCACATGGTAGGGTGCTTCAGATGTCAGCAAAGGCACCTCCTCTGATCAAACAACAGACCCATGTCCATGGCAATGAGCTTAGCACTTAGAAATGTGTGCTTACTGGACTAGTTTTAGTTTCCATTAACATGGTATAAAGCCAAAGATCATATAAAGGAAATTGTCTGTGTGGTCTTAACAGCAAATTTGTTGGGATTTTCTACTAGAAAACAGACTGCATATAACAACTGATTTAATTTTCAGTCATGCTATAGTTGTATTTATGGAGTTTATCTATGCAGGTAGTCCCCTTCTTTTGCTATGTTTTTGTGTTTACATTTATTTCAGCTTTTATTGACAGTACTCTCATTATCTGTTATCCAAAGCATTTAGTATTAGTATCACAATAACTTCACATTTTAATTGTAAATGAACACAGATTTCCATATTTTTATACTACTACTTCAAACAAACAAACAAACAAACAAATAAACAAACCAAGCCCACCAAACCCCCTAAGAAGCATCAGCAGCAAAAGCCCCAAGGTGTTGGCAGAGCATTCAAGTGTAACAACACTTGAATGATGAACCATGATTTGATTGAGTGATTGAGTTTTATTGAGATAAAAGGAGACATATGTTGACGAGAACGTTTCATGAAGTGGAAATCAAAGGATATTAGAGTAGCTAAACTCATTGAATACCTTTATAGTGCCACTGCTTGCATTACTCTTCTTTTTCTTCATCTTTTATGCATTCTTTTTAGTACCTCTCCCTCTCCTAGAGTACTACTGTCATCCTTGTTCTCAATTTCTTTTCAAGATTTCTGTAAATTCACTGATTCTTTTCTCACAGGAATGTGTTTAGAAAACACTGTGCTTTGCTACATTAATGAGAATGCCTAGTCATTTTCTCAGACATAGTGACAAAATATTGATTATGTGTTGCATACAAAGAATATAGAAGAGTAGGTGGGACATTGAACTGTTCTGTTAAAAAAATTCTGCTCAGTTAAGAGATTGGTACAATCACCTAAATATGCTGAAATGTACCATAAATACTAAAGGAAAAGAACAAAATGCTGCAGCACAAAATAGAGAACTGTTTTCACAGCTGATTGTAAATGATCCTATTTCTGTGTAGAAAAGGACCCTTCCATTTTGAAGAGAACGAATTGGCTGGGTCACCTCTAAATGCATTTTGAATGCTGTTGGAAACTTTGAATAATATTCTGGTTTCTCTTATAAACAGAAATTAAGATGGTGTTACAGCTGTAAATCTATGCGGGATGACAGGAAGGAAAAAGATAAGGTAAAAGAAGCAAGAAGACGTATTTTGTAAATCAGTCTAAAATGTGTCAGAAGTTACAGAGAATTATATTTCATAATTCAGCTACTCTGTTTCCCTAAAAACCGAGCCTGTATCTTTATTTAGACTCAGAAATTTTCAAGGTGATTGGCTGCTTTAGGCAATATTAAGGCAATTGTTAGAAGGTTTCCCATTGTTTAAAGTGAAGTAGATCAATATCTCTGAAAAGATTTTCAGGAATCTTTCAGACACTCTCATTAAACATTGCAGTATTTGTAATACTTAACTGACTGTCTGAGGGTTAGAAGCACTGATAATAGTGTAAAATTTCTAAAGTATGTATCCATGGGTATTCTTGGCTTCCTTATTTATGGACTCTTTCGGTACATTTATTTAGGCACCATTATTTTCAGAATAAGGTTGGTTTTTTTTCCCCAGAATCTCAACAAACAAACAAACAAATTTAGATACCTTTAGTGGTTTTGGGGAACTGATTGTTTAAATATTTGTCATTAAATTTTATATAAAATGTTATGTTTTAGTTTACCTATTGACCAACCTTGATATGTATTAAAAGAAGAACTCTTACAGCACTTTTTTTTGACAGAGGAAAACAAAGTATTAAAACAATATTTGATTTTCCAGCTTTTTCTTTTATTCAGTGTGTAGTGAGGGATAGCCTCTCTTGTGCTGTGCATGGTATTGCCTAAGCTATTATTTCTGACCTCCAGTAGAATTTGTCATATGCAGCTGTTGATTCATGGAAACTTACGCTGCATAATTAACAGTTTCATATCCCTTTAATCATCCAAGTGCTAAATTATTGGGAACTGTGTGCCTCAGCTTTGTGCTCTGTTTATTGGCATTTGCTGATCTTGGTGTGAATGCACAAAGCTTCATACTTAAGCAATTATGAACATAACCCAGTGTAATAACAGTGACAAAAAAATAAAAAAGAGTCAGCTCCTTGAAACCGTTCTAATTATTTAGTTTGTAAAGCTGAAAATATTCAAGTAATGTTTCCGAAGGCAAAGCCTACCATTTATTTTCCTGCCTACAAAAGCGGGTGCCTTATAAGTGGGATACAAAAACATATTCTGTCCAAAATATGAATGTCAGACGGTAGGGGCCTGAGGCTGTCCAACAACCTGTGTAAGTCAGTGGAAGAATTAACATCTGTTTCTAGTACCATTGTTAAAGCTGAGGAAAGTCAATCAAATCCCAAGGGATTTTGAGAGCATCCAGATAGGGAACTTTTGAATTGGCTATGCCTATTGCAAATGTTTTGACATCACTATTAGCTGAATAAAGAACATTATAATATAGAAGAATCACAGGTATGAAGGTATTTCCACATTACCTGAAGATCAGTACTGCCTCCTCAAATGCTAAGTCTTCAAATTTTACTGCAGGTTTTAGAGCACACTTGAATATTAAAAGTTAAGATATATTATTCTATCTTTATTCTCAAAAAGATTAATTCAGTCTTTATTTAATCTCTTTGTCCACTGTTTTTGAGTTACTGAGAACTCTGACCACGTTGAGTATTTTTCTGAAGTATTAATATGTTTACTTTTCTCATCATTAGACAGTATGTTTTCAGGTTGAGTCAAAAAAAAATTTATTTCTTTGGTCTCAGTTATACAGAAATTAATGTGTTGTTTCATCAATTATACTTTTTAAAGTATTTTAGTATAAAACAAATTCTCCTTTCATTCTCATCTGTTTTAATATAGAATAAAGTGCAAGACTGTAGAGAATTAGGCACTTTTTCCTTTACAATATGAAAAGTGAAAAATCCCTGCAGAAATTATATTTATAGACAATGAGCTGTGGATATTGCTCTATTCTGAAGTGTAGCAAAGCATATTCAGCTAATAGGAACATTCCTTTGCAGTGGTTTCTCAACAGTGAAGGTAGCAAATATGGACTTCTATTAGAACTTACATACTTTTAAATCACTGCCAGGAAGAGAATAAACAAAGTTGATCAAAAAACAAAGCCAAGAAAGACTGATCTAAAATCTCAAAGACTTCAGCAGTTTAATGTTTTGTCTGAGAAACTTGTTCTGAATTTTTAAAACTGTGAAAAATTGGTTTATCACTGAAACAGTACACAAGGACTGTTTCCTTATACAAAAGCCCTTATGAAACCTTCTTCGTATGATGTAGCCTGGGTACAAAACCACGTGTCTGTGTTCTGGTTTTGTCATCCTTTGCCTGTGGACAACCAGTAGACAAATTCATTGTCTTCACATCCTAACTAATACTGCTTAACTATTTTGGAGTTCTCAGAGTAGGAAGAGGCTTCTCAAGTGTTCCTGCTCAAAAAGACTAGACATGCTTATTCCTTATGGAGTATCCTTATACTGCTTGTACTAATTACAGCAGATTGAACAGACATTTTACACAACATCCCTATTGTGGCTGAAGCATTACCTCAGTGTAATCTTATTATGAGTCTATGAAGTTATAACTTCTATCCTAAAGGAGTTAAAGTTAGTACATTTCCTGCATGTCTGAGTTCAGAGATAACGGGGGATTCTTCCTTAAGAAAGCTCACTTTTTAATGTAGATGAAACATTAATAAGCAGAATCTCATAATTCCATTTATTCATCAGAACATAATCAGTGTATTTCCACTATTACTGGACAATCTTTTACCCTTCTGTCTTTTCTGTGGTTTTGATTTCTTTTTATATTCTTCTTCTGATGCTTACTTGGCAATGATACATCATAAGACACTAATAGAAATTAAAATTAAATTGAATGAGAAATAAACAAAAAGGAATCCAAACTGAATACAGAGAATTATCACTACATCAAATGTGTGGTGATTCACCTCAAGTTTTATTCCTCACACTTGATAGGGATTTACACACATGTAAGTCTTTATATTACTGTAATTTGTTTAAAAGAATACTTCTGATATCTCACAAAATGTTTTTATACATCTAAAGCAGTTCCAGAAATTTACAGTATATTTACAATGAAATAAATTATACTTCATTAGGAAGGAAAAAGGGATGATGTAAGATGTTCTTTAAAAAAGAATGTCACTGTAACAATGTGGTGTACCCCAAATTAAAAAAAAAAAAGTGTCTTATTTCACTATGGAGTAATGGCAGCAGTAAAGTTTTTGACAGATCCATTAAAAAAAAAATAAATTGTTGAAATGAGCTTATTACATGCAAGAAAAGATTTTCACAAAAGAATTCAGATAAACTTGAATGAATCAAAGGATTTTCTCCCAAAAATTATTTCTCACAACAAGCTTAATTTATTCTGAAAAGCCTTTTGCTCATACTGTAATAAATACTAAGCTGTACAGATTAAGTTTCTGAACTACTTGAGCTATCTTTGAGAGGTTTCAAAACAAGTTACTGAATTTTCTATAGCAATACTTAGCAATCTTACATTTATTGAAAAGAAAAAATGAATTAACTAATTCATAACAAGAAAAATTAAATTTTTAACTTGTTAAGCATGATCATTAAATTTTCCAAAACATGATGGGGGACCTGGCACGTTATATTTCCAGCAGGTCAGTTGCTAAGCAGGACAAATGATTAATGAAACATCCTTTGGGACAGAAGCTGAGTGTTATACCTGCAATTGTTTTCTCCCATTTTATGAAAGGTACATGACTACAGACAATTATTTGCTTGAGCTCATACATTAAATATTGGTCTCCAAAAAAAACATATTAAGCCATAAAAGCTTTTTTTTTTTCTCCCTGCATTTGCATATCTCACTTTTAATTTAACACAGCTCTAGAATAAAAGCCCTTTTATCTTTGTCAGGACCACTTTCTGGCTAAAGAATGATTTTTGTGACAGCAAAACTGTACAGTCTAGGCAAAAGGGAAAAAATTAAAGTCTTTCTGTAAAACTTCTGAAAGCATATTTAATTTGAAAACCAATTCTTAATCCAAGTATGAGGTTTCTATATTTCTTCAGTATTTTTATGTATTCATTAAGTGGTTGTGCAAACTCACTCAAATATATGAATTCTTTACATATTGTGGAACATTTATGAATTTGGTTCGCTCCAGTATAAGTTTTTGTGCTAAGGAATCTACCAAAGACACTATACACCTCTGCTTCTTTGTTCTAGGTATCTCTGATTTCTACTTGGGTGCTAGAACTAGGCTTATTTCTTGTTTTTATTTTGGAAGGAAATTTATATTGTTAGCATTTACTTTTCCTCTTACCATCATTTTGTCCTATTAAAGAAAAAAAATCTTATATAGAAATTTCAGATACTTTAAAATGTATTTTCAATTCCTTGTTTGATTCTGCCAGTGTTCAATAATGGAACACAGGTCTCATCTTTCCTTACTTGCTTTGCTGAAACCATTTATTCTGCATTTTCCTTATAATACTCTAACTAAGAGTATTGGCCTGTTTGGGGACAACTAAGGGATAAAGATCTAAGGATGGACCTCTAATAGCTGCAACTCTTTTAGGATAGGAAAAGTTCCTTGTCAAGGGTGGGAAACAGAACTCATCATTTCCCCTCAGTACTACATCAACTATAACTGTAAGAAAAATAACCTTATTCTAGCTGTATATTTATCTGTTGCATTGTTCTCTCCCCTGAGAATTTCTTTTGTTGCTTCCCCTTAGATATTTAGATAACTTCTGCCATGACGCAGTACTAATGAATTCAACATTTTTTCCCCAGGGAAAAATTTGACCAAAAGCGTGATTTCTAAATTTAAAATCTTTCCCTTGAAGCCTTTTTTTTTTTTTACTGACCCTGCTAGAAAGCATATTTTTAATATCAAACTTAAGAAGCACAGTAGAAAACAATTTAAGACACTGATGTGAAATGCATACATGAGAAACAACTTAATATTTTCCTTTTATTTCAACTTTTTAAAATTCATCTGCATGAATGTCAAAGCTCTGATCTTTTGTCAAATGTCGAATTTAGCTGTGCCAGATTGTGCAACTGAAATTTGATTAATACTAAATTGATTAACCTTGCTAAATACCATTTATTTTACTAGAAACAAGGTGGTGAATATTTACATCATTTTCCAATACCTTTTTTTCTGCATAGTCAAAGGAATTGTCTATCTGCTGAAGCCATGAGGAAAAGAACAAATAAAAGAGAACTAAAATGTTCTTCACCTTCCATATCTAACTTAATCCTTCATATTCTTATATGTACTATTGTAATAGGCTTTGTTATGATGAAACATATATTACATTATCACTTTACTAATACTTCAGATTTTATACTTAATTTTATTAAAATCTGAGAAGTAGAACACTGCCTGAATTACCGTTCTAAAATTCTGGTCAGTTCTGATACATATTTTCAATTCTATTTTTTTATTTTTTCAATTCTAAAGGATTGTTTTAGTAGTATATGTTTTCTCAAAGTGTTCACGAGGCAAATAAAAGCTTTCTGTGGGTTTTTTTGCAAGGCTATGTTGCAACAGACTATTTGAGTTTTCTGATTGTCATTTTTCCTTAGACTCCCCTTCATATACATGTGTAAAATATATTTTTATGTAGTTCCCAAAGTCAAGTTTCCAAGCTATTTTTTTTTCCTTATATATGTAACAGTTATGAGTTTTTCCTATGGAAAAACTGGTCTCATCCTTTGAAAAGGAAAAATGTGAGGAAAGTGTGAAGTTATTTTAAAAATGAAATTCCATTTAGTTCTTCACTGAGGGAAATAACTATTTAAACTGCCCTGCATAATTCACTAAGTAAGTTCTGCTCAATCTAAAATACTTCTCTGTCCATTTAAGACATGTCAGGGAAAAGTATGCAGTTTGAGTAATATGAAAATAAAACATTCTTTGGAAGCTGTTATTTTCCCTTTGCTTTTACTGATTCCTTCAGTTTATGTAAGCTTGAGCTATTGGCATTGGGAGAATTATGAGTTTTATAGCAGATGCATCATTTACCACCCTTAGAAATCTATGGAAATTCCTTTGATGGGATCCATGAAGATTCTAGAATGTAAATGCGAAAGGATGAGAAAAACAGGATCAGTGAAAGAAGAGAATTTTGAATATTAAGATACTTTCCTGTTTTGTACACAGACATTCCTGTTGTCACACAGAAAAAGGTAAAAATGGTAAAAAAAAAAAAAAGCAATTGATTTAAAAGGAAAAGTATGTTTGATACGAAGGAGCCAAATCTCTTTGTGTTGCAGAAGGCAGACCCACACTGTGGCCAACAAATTAAATCACTGGCAGAATATCCAGAACTTCTCACAGCAAAAGCAAATTACTCAGCACTTTAAAATGTGGTTTTTTAAAGTCTTGTGCAAATATTTTCTCAGATGTATCACACATTTCTGTGAATAGCAGTTTTTGAGCTAAAGCTATTCTTTTATTTTTCTATTATTTTATTTATTATTTTGTTTTATTTTTTCCCTGTATTTGGTAATAAGAATTTACTTGGTTGTTTAACATGCTAATGCATTTTTAGGAAAACAAGATCAGGGAGTCCATATCACTCCCAGATTAAGTGAATTCCTAAAACAACTGCTGTTTTTAAAAATAGGAACTGTCAGACTTGGCTGCTTCTTATGATAGTGTCTCAACATCTGCAGATGGGTCCCTTTGCCTTCTATTTAATAAAAACAAAATAAAATCAAACTTTAATGAATTACTTAGCTGTATTATGAATTTCTAAATAGAAATTAGAGCTGCCAAGCTGTTGTAACATAGGTGGCTCCATAACAGAAACTTGTGCTAAGGCTGATATGTGACCACAGGGCAGGAAAACATGTCTTGGAATCACGTAGAAAATACACCAAGGTTTATAGCTTTGGGCTCTGAATGCAGTTGCATTGAAATATACTTCAAATCATAAAAATTAGATCTTATTTACCATTATAAAACTCCGAGCATCTTTGAACAACTATAAATCTATTTTATTTGGTTTTATTTGTATTTCAGGCAACCCTCAGCTTCCAAGTAAGGAATTGTTAATAACTGGAAGAAAACTCTTATCTATGTTTCATGGTACACCTGTAAACAAACGTAAGAAAACAAGATATGAAAAACAGCAAACAAAAGATACTTATTTTCAAAAGAATGTGCATTATTCATCTCTAGTAGTGAAAAGTTGGAAGTCAACACATCTATATTTCAGTATCTTCCATTGGTTACAAATTTACATTGGTTGTAAATGGTTTGGTTCAAATACATTTCTCCTTTTAATCCACATACAATGGAGAGTTTCAGAGGTGGAAGAATATAAAACAATAGCCCCTCCAAAAAGTTTCTGAACCTGTCTTTAAATGTATCTGTTTTCTCTAGGGTAAGATAATGAATCAATTATGATGATTTTATTTGACGTGTAGCTGTAGTTTAAACTTCCAAATGAGTTAAAAATATTTAGGAGCCCATTTCTTTTGAAATCCATTTGCCATTTTCTAGCTTTTTATCAGTTAATTTATTTTATTCATGCTCAAACCAATAACTTTATTTTTTTCTTTGATTTGTAAATTTTAGTCTCATAGCACACATTATGATCATTTAGTCTGATTTCCTGCTTAATATGGGCCATAAAAGTTCATTCAGTAATTTTATAACTCTCCAAGTATTATTTTGATGGCCTCTTAAAACTGCTCATGGTACAGGTAGATTTAACAACCTTATCAGATATTCTTCTTCTTTGAAGAGTAAAACCAGTTGAGACATATATATCTATAAGTACCAATTACAAAATATATCTAAACTGGATTCTACATGAAGCATGAAAGCGGCTTGTTTACCTGAATTTCTGTTGATCTTTTAGTCACTCTTCTTTATGTCCACGGTGCCATAAAGAGGTGCTATCTTGAGTTGAGATTACAGTTTAGTATGAGATATGAAGATTGCATTTTCTGTAAATAATGGACCTCATGTTTTCAGGCCATAGTAGATGCTTTTCCCCCTTTTCTTTTCTTTTTTTTTCCCTTTTTTTCCTTTTTTTTCTTTTTTTTTTTCTTTTTTTCTTTTTTCTTTTTTCTTTTCTTTTTTTTTTACCCTCTACTGAATAGCATGTAATAATATAAAAATATCCATGAGCCATCTGACTACTGCTTAACAGTGAAATTCTCTACATCTCTGTATATCATATCCATTTTTTCTGAAGTTAAGTAATTGCTACTTTATATAAACTTTTATAGATCTTGAACTATAATACAAATTTCTGAAAAAATTTGTAAGAAATAAAATTCAGAATCAGAACAAAGCTACAGTAGCTGTGGAAATCTGCTGTAAAAGCATGGATTGGAATTGTTTTAGAAAAAAGGAAAGTTTGACAGCCTGGACAGGATTAGAGTCGTATGTTATGGCAGGCAAAATAGGGAGGGAACAGATTACTGAGAGAACACCAGATAATGGCCACAGTAGGTGAAAATCATGTTCCTGGCTGGAAATAGCATATCCCAAGAGCAGAGTTCTAAAAAATCAAAATATGAAGACAACTTAAAAATTCAGTTTAATCAGTTTTATGCAAAATGCAATGGAAATTCCAGAATTATGGGCACTTTTTTTATTTCCCCAGAGGAGAAAGAAAGAGAATCTATAAAGTTACTGAAGACTTTTTTGTTGTCTTTGATATTTTATATGAAACATCTCTGATTGGTAGATAGAAAATGCTAGAGGTCCTTTTTCCCTCCTTTCCTTTCCTGATAACAATAAAGAGAAAACATTTTACTTTTTGAAGAAACTTTCTCCTTTAGGTCACATCTGCAGACAGTGATCTATCTCACCTAAAAAAACTTTAAGATGTACTTGATGTGTTGACAATTGTCCTGGCAGTACTTATGGATCTGAATTGCACTGCATCTTTTCAAACAAGGAACTATTTTGCAACAAAGTCTGAACAATTCATATTCCTAATTTCTTTTTCTATTTTCCTTGTGCCAAACTGTAGTAACCTGTGATAAATGGATTTGTTTTAAGAAAATAATTTTCTTTCCACTGAATGTAAAAGTGATATCCACAGAAATCAGGGATTAATTCAACAGAAAGCCAAGTGGTTTAGGAAAGGATGTGAGTTAGATTATTTAAAGAAATAATCCATTTGTAATAGGAAGGGGCATACAATGAAGTCCAAATGATTCCCTTCAAGTAGTTAGCAAAAGGCTTAAAAGCATCACATAAGCATTGTGGAAGTTTGCTCAATAAAGTTTGTTAAAAAGCACTGAAAATAATATTGTTGGTATAGAGAAGCTATTCTTGTAGCAATTATAGAACAAGCAGCGAAAGGTAAATACATTCACACAGCTGGAGATGAAGTATGCCTTCACCCTCCAGCATCCCTTTGGCCTCTTTCTCATCTTTCCATACAATCAGACTTTTCCCAGAGATAGCTTTTTTGTGTACAGGGGGCTTAGAAGGGTGCCACAAATCTGGAGGAAGAATATGAACACAGGGAGATTGTGAATGAAAAGAGAAGAATTTATTTGAGCTCCTGGTGATTACTTGCAATATTTTACTTTCTTATTGATAGACCTTGGGATACTGTAAAGTTCATCCAAACTCATCTGAGTGGACAGATGATCCTTAAGTAGGCAACTTATGAATCTTGGGAAGTCTGAAGAAGAGATTCCTCTTTGAGATAGACTGGGCTACCTTATTAAAGGCTTTTAGCATCTATAAGGAGCTATAAGATCCCCATAGTAGAGACTTCATAATTCTAGTGCTATTTCTAATTTGAAGTTTGTTTATCAATAGATAAATGTTTTTCATTCAATTTTTTTGAAATTTTTCTTTTTTAAAATCATGAACATTCATCCTGTCATTAAAAGTTATACATTACTTGATAATTACCTATATGGAAAAGGAATTTTTTTTCCCTTTGTTGATATTAGAGTGGATCAATCATCAAAGAAATATATGCTGGGTGATAGCAGGGAGACTTCACAAACTAGGAACAGTTCTCAAGGGATTTGCAGAAGTGCTATTATTTGACCCATTTAAAAAATGGTTAACATTGTCTCTCAACCATCCTGAAGGGAAAGTGGTCCTCATATAGAAAGGACTTAAGTTGTTTGATCTTCTAATACTGTGATAAAAGGCAAAGGCAACTGAAGTTAATGACAGTATATAGTTCTGAAATGCTTTTGTCTCTCTAGATAACTGAAAAGGTGACATATGGAAAGAGTTTTTACTTTCAACAGAGTTTATTGATATTTTTATGTCCCACGTGCCCGTGATTTATTCTTTAGTTAAAGATATTGCTTTATGAGAATATAGCTAAAAATTGATTTTTAATCTAGCAGTTATTGGCAGATGGTTATTTAGGAAGAAGTCTGTGAAAATCCATGCCTCGGGTAAAGGGAAACCCAGTTTGATTGTCATTTACTTATTCAATAAAACAAAATTAAAAAAAAAAAAAAAAAGAACTTCTGCAAGAATTTTTTCTCATTTTGTTATTGCAACTCCCTTGTTGGGGGGAAGGGTTGGGGGGAAGCTATCTGTATAATCTTATCTATTACTCTGTTTGTCTATTTTAGCAGTAATCCTTTTAGTCTTTTTAAATTAAAGGAAGAGATGAAGAGATTATATGATTGCAACAATAACTGGGAATTTTGCTTTGTATTGGAATATGTCTAGACAGAATATTCTGGTTTTAATATTTTCATCTTGGGATAAGATTATCAATTCATGATTTTTGTTTGAAAGAAAGGGGAAACTAAAATACTATTTGATCTGTCCATTTTACCAGTAATTCTTGAGAGACTGTTCATTGTTTAACCAGACTCAGTGCCATCTGGACTTTATTAAGGTTTGACCAAATGCATAGTTGTATTTAATGATGGTTGATAGAGAAGATTATAATTCAGAAGGAATGTTTTGGACATGATACCTCCTTGATGCTGTTGGCTCCAAAATTATTTTCCTTACAAATTCAGTTCTAGAATTACTCTAAGATTATAACTAGTAACAAAATAATGTAGTCTGTAACTCCAACAGTTAACATTAAGTGCCTGAAGTGTTGAAGTCCCTCTATAACCTGTAAAACAAACACCTTACACTGCATTTTCTATTCTTCTATTTTTTTGCAAATGATGGTAAATTTAAACACTTTTGATAGGTACTTCCATTGTGGAAAATGCTTAGGCTCTCCATAGCATAACATGTTTTTGTTCCAGAGTATTCCAAATTACTTTCTGAATCAATACATACTTTGCTTTCCCACTATTTTCCAGGGATCCTGAAAATATTAAAATGCATTAAAACCTCTTGGAAACATTTATTGGAATACTTATATTTTCTGGTTTTATCTTGAGTACGGTAACACATACGCACCTACACCTGTCACATAAAATACATCTACTGTTTGCAGTTACCTGGTTTTCTTTAAGAGTGCAATTGGTAAATACCAATTCAAAGGAAGGTAAAGAACCCTAAGTAAAATGCTGCAGTTATGATCTTCTTCAGTTATCAGTGGTTCAGGGGCTGCTTGTGATGCTGTGGGTAAGAGATGTAAAAAATGGGGACCATATATAGCAATTAAAGGTAGAATAAACTGCAGTGTTTTTTCAAAATCTTTACTGTATTAGAATGCTGATTTATTTAGATATGAAGCAATTTGTGCTGATCCTTTTTTTGCATGTGTGGAAAAAAAGACTAATTGTAAAATTCTGCCTCAAAATTTGTCAACTTTATTCTGTGGTGTTTCTTACAAGCATAGAATAAAAACAGAATACAAAACACTTTTTTCTTCATGTTAATACATTTTTTTGTTGACCAAGGCAGAAATTCAGTTTACTGTGTCACAATGGACGAATGGATAATATTATCTCTGTTTATCATATAATATCTATACAAAGGGCTATAATTAGTATTAGTTGTAATTCTACCCCTAACTTTTAGACTTTCTTCACCACTTAATTCTCAGCCTTCTAAAGTTTGGTTCTACCTTGTACTCATACCCACAGACATGGGAGAATTTTGAGGCAAGGTCCAGATGCAAGCTTTGAAATATATCACCAAAACCAATATACACACTGCTGTTGAATTCTGAAGAAGTAATATGCTTATTGTTTTATTTATAATCTGAGAAGAGGAACTTCCCCCTTGGAATCAGTGATGCTTTTGAAGAGTATCCCCATAAGGATACTCACACCATTAGGGTATGAGGTCAAGTTTCTAATCTGGTTTTCTGTTTCTACCAAGTTTGCATTTGAGCTCTGTCTGTTGACATTTTGCTTGAAAATGGACACTGTGCAGTAAACAAACAAATCAGCCAGTGAACGTCTTTAATATAGTTTAGGTTACTGGTTCAGTGAGTCAGAACCTGGGAAAGACTTCTATGGACTGAAGACTACAGATTCCAGCATGCTCTTTCCAGCAATGGTCTACTTATCTTCAAATTCTCTTGCCATACCAGAGGTTATGTAGTCAGTTGAAATGTCTTTCAGTTCCTGCAGATAAGGGTAAAGAGTAGTTTACCTTACCACCCTAGACATGACAAAACAAGCAGTTAAAATCATGTTGATGCTCAGAAAAGGTGAGATAATCTTGTCAGCCAGAGATAGAACGTGTTGCTTGCTTCTCTTGGGAGGTCTGTGGACAGAGATGTAGTGTTCACTCAGTTATATTATTATAAAACTTGAAAAGGGGATAGATAACCTCAACACAAATTTAGCACTGCTTGATAAGCAGCCCTCACTGTTTCTTTTTCCTGCTTTAACATGTTTTCACTCTTCAATTTAACCATATGGAGTCAATGCACTCATCATTTAGAGAAGCATTTGAGGATCATTTGTTTGAAATTGTTAGATAGCTACACAGAGCTTTGAGTCAGTGGTTACTCTGGGTGCAGCACATAAGAACTCAAAATGTTGTCAATGGTTGCTCACAATGATGAATAAATCTCAGTTGAACACTGACTAGTTAACTGACATCCCTATCAAGCTATGATCATTATTACATAACTTAATAAATAACCAAAAAGCTGTTCTGATTATTGAAATGGACTTTATAAGAGTAGAGAATTATTATTTCTGCACTTTTTGATGACCATAAAAATTAAAGACATAAATTTACATTCCCTTTGTCAAGCTTCTTATCGCACTTATTTCCTATAATCACAGAACATAGCGCAGCTGTCCCATCTTCCCAAATTAATATTTCAGGATCTATTATGTACTATGAGCTTTGTTAGGTAGGAAAGACCTACCTAACAGAGTCCTGAATTTCTTCTGTTGAGAAAGAAAAATTTGTATAATACTTCAGTATTATACAGGCAACCCTTGTTTGGAGATGACTGATCTGGTGGTGCTCCTATACTATAACATCCTTTGTCTAACAGAAGTTTGTTTCTGATTTCCAGGTAGCATTCTTGAACCATCACACTCAGTAAAAGCTCACAGTTTCATTAGTTTCACTAGGAGCATTTTAACAAAGATTTAGGTTTGATCAGGAGGACCTACATAACAATATGTAGCAGTGCCTAAGTTAGACAGGTCTGTTTACCAAGTTGTTATCCCCATTCTTAAAATATGGAGTGCAGCACAATTTTTATATAAAGTTTCAATGCCACAACCTACAGGTTACCATAACATAACTAGCAGGCTATTTAACATAGTAGCATAGTCACATGTGATAATTGTCAGTGCAAATCAGACCACCAGTTCTGGCCTGACTTTGACAAGTACACTGAATTGTAAGCTGCCAAACCTTAAATTTCCATTAGCACTATGAATGCTATCCTGCTTCTTCACTTGCCCCTCAGCAGGACGGCAGAGAGAACTGGGAGAGCAAAACCTGAAAACTTGTGGAACTAGATAAAGACAGTCTAGTAAGTGAAAAAAAAAAAAGCCACACAGATAAGCAAAGCAAACCAAGGAGTTTATTCATTACTTCTCATCAGCAGGCAATTTTGTCCTTAAAGCCACAGACTTTAGAAAGGTTTAAGCAAAGGTCTAGATGTAGCCTTTGAAAATTATCATTAAAAGTAAATATCTGCACAATTGTTGAATTCCTAAAGAATTGGTACTTCCAGGGAAGCACACACAAAGGTTCTTGGGAAGACAAACACCATAGCCAGAAATATTTTTACTTCCTCATCCTTTCCCTCAGGTTTTCTTGGTAAGCCTGATATCATATGGCACGGGATGTCCCTCTGGCCATTCTTACCAGGTGTCCTTTTTGTGATCCTTGCCAAAATCTAGTGTATCCCCAGCTTCCTCACTGCAAGGTAGAGTGGGAAAAAGAGAAAGTCTTGGCGCTAAGTAAGCACTGCTCATTAGTAGCCAAAATATTGATGTGTTATCCACATGGGTGTAGTCACAAATCCAGAACACAGCATCATGTGGGCTACTACGAAGAAAATTAACTTCATTCCAGGCCGATCCAATGCATCAAGGTCTTTGGGATTTTTTTTTTTTCTCATCTCTTTGTTTAAAACTTTTTTCTAGTAGAAGGATACTCTACAGAAATAAACAGAAGGAGAACAGGGTGCTCACAAAACAGTACAGATTACTGAAAGAAGTATAGAGCTGGTTTGTATACTATCAGGTTATACACTTAGCAAAGGGCCAGAAATGGGTGGTGTAACCTATTGATAATAGGAATAGCAACTAGAATCCAAATGAGGAATCAGTGTTCAACCAAAAGGATGAAGCAGAGTTGAAGTCCTTAAATATAATTAGTGACAAGTCCTTAAATATAATTAGTGAAAAAAAAAAAAAGTATTTTCATATCTATCTGCTCTGTTGTGTGCTGTATTCTTGAAAATATTGTAGATTATATAGTGAGTATATAGAGATAATGAAACTGTTATTATCCATGGATATATTTACTGAAACAAAAATTTACCACATGATTATTACTGTGCACCTCTAATCAGTTCAACAGATTCAGCATGATAAAAGAAGAATAAGAATATTCTTATATAAGAAAAGAAATGTTAGTGAGGAAAACCAAATGAAATGAGCTTACTTTTCTATTTTATCTTTTTTTTTTTTCCTTATCAAGGACTTATGGTAAAACAGAAAAATTAAAACTTCTTTAAACTTGTTTAACATTGAAGCCTTTCTGAAATTTGTTAATGTGATTTCCAAGTATTCAGGAACATTAGGCATTAAAAATTGGGTTGTATGTCCTTGGGGAAAGAAATTAATAGACATAAAAGATTCTCTATCTTAATCTATATATTTATGATATGTACATAGTTCTTGTCATTGCTTTAAGCATTAATGAATATTAAACAGCACTGAAATTACAATTTGCAGAACCAACCTTCTGGGACTTTATTAAGTAGTCATGAATAACACCAAGACTTCCTCCTCAGAAGATCTAAGCTGCATCTTCGAATGCCGGTGTTCTACTGCAGGTCATGCTGCTGCAGCTGGGCACTGGCTCAGTGTCTGTACTTCCAAAGTCTATACCTCAAGCCTGTTCTAAAACCTTGCAACAGGTTATGAAGATCACTTAACAGTATCAGATGCATTCATTGTGGAAGGGTACATGGACATACTAGTACGTTTTGGTAGTGCACAGTGGCAGCCGTGGTTTTTCTGTACACACTGGAGTAAAACTGTTCACGTGCTGCTGTAATTTTCTCACCATTGCATTGGGGTGGTCACATCTGCTGGGTAGCTGCTTTCTCAGGTCGGCTCCTCCCCAGTCACAAGAAAGCACATCCAGTATAAATTAAATAGTCATGCTTGGGAGGCAGCACCTTTGCTTGGTGACCTACATCAGATCCTAGAAAAGTGGGACCAAACGGTTGTGTAGCTAGTTTTCAGTGTGGAAATCAGGCTGTGATGATGGTGGCACTAGGTGGAGAGAGGTGGTTTCTACCCTCAATCACCCACCCTCAGTCTCTGATTCCCAACCCCCAGATAGCAGGATCAGCAGCCTCAGTACTGTGGCCATTTCCTCCCTTCTACATCCCTACTACATTTTCACCCTTCCTCAAAGCCTGTTAAGTTTCAGAAGGAGAGAAAGGGAAAGAGAAAAGGAAAGGGAAAGGGAACAGAAAGGACATTGGAATAAATTCAGTGTATAAGAGGATACAAAGAATGCTGACCTCTGTAACATCACATGGGTATCATCAACCTTATGTGACTCTGACTACCTGTGGTAATTGAAACTGAGAAATTAATTTGATCCCCTCAGTGTTTCTGTTCTGCTGCACACTCTTCCAATGAATAGAAATCACCACTAAGCTTTGTACAAACAATACAATTTCTGTGATTTGTTTGTGCTTGCATCTTCTCTGCAGGCACTTTATGTTAGGTGTGCTTCATTGTGCACATCCAATTTTGGTCAATTACCCGTTGTCCATGTGGAGACCAGTGATGAGTGGTGCCCCTCAGGGGTTGGTACTGGGGCTGATACTGTTCAACATCTTTGTTGGCAACATGAACAGCGGGATTGAGTGCACCCTCCGCAAATTTGCTGATGACACCAAGCTGTGTGGTGCAGTCAGCACACTGAGGGGAAGGGATGGCATCCAGAGGGACATTGACAGGCTTGAGAGGTGGGCCAGTGCAAACCTCATGAGGTTCAAAATAGCAAAGTACAGTGTCCTACACCTGGGTTGTGGCAATCCCAGACACATGTCCAGACTGGGTAAAGTGATTGAGAGTAGCCATGCAGAGAAAGATTTGGTGGTGAAGGCTGGCGAAAAACTCAAAATGAGCAGGCAGTGTGTACTTGTGGGAGTGTCTAGTAGGAGACGTCCTTGACAATGGTAGTGGGGGTTGGGTGATCTTTAAGGTCCTATCCAACCCCTTAACATCTGAAGATTCGATGATTCATTGCCTCCCTTTTACCATCACTTTGGGAACTGCAGTTCACCAACAATACAAATATATGTTTCCCTCTGTAAAGTTATATTTATTCTTTTATTAACATAGTTATCTGTTATTCCACAGAAACCGTTTGATCTTCAATTAGTCCACCTGTTAACTGCTCAGAATCATGACATTTAATTTTACTGTATTATTAAGCTGATCTTGCATGTCCTTTTAAGAGGACTAATTATTGCTAATGGCGTATGCAGTGACATATTCTTGACATTTTTGAAAGATGATATAGCAATTTATTATATGATTTTGTACTCCCAATGTAATATAATACAAGTGTCCAGTGTTTGTGAATCTGCCAAAATAACTAGGATTTTATAAATTCAAATGCTTTAGTAGCTCAAGACTTTGAAAAAAGAGTGTTTTAACCACCTCCTCCACTACTGTCCCTATCATAGTCCAAAAATCAGGAATCCTCCTGCTCAGTTGTATGCCATTTAAATTATTTTCTTTAACCTTTATTCCACTCAAAATTTAGGTTAAATTATCTATATTTTTGAGTTCAACATGTATCACTTTATCAATTTTCATGGTGTTTCATGCTAACTGTTTCTGGAGACATAGGATCAAAAGAAAACATACATCTTTGCTTTTAAAAAGTGTGGTTTCTTTTGTTCATAGTTGCAGGAAAAAAAAAGACCTGGAAAACTTGCACTCTAGGACTCCACTGTTGGAAAATAATACACTCTGAAGTGTTACTTGTAGGTGTATTCATTCTTTATCAATAATTATTTTAAGGTAGAGACACTTCTTGCTGTAAGTAATGAGTAATAGATATTTCTCAAATGTGCTATTTGCTTATTTGAAATTTTGCTTAGAAGCGTTTACAGAACTTGATGTGTCTAAGTGGGAGAAAGATTTGGCTTATCTGATAAACTAATTTTCACTTTAGAAAAACAAATTATCTAACTACATCTAACTCAATTACCTCAGAAAAATCCAGGTCACAAAAAACTGATGATACCAATGTGTTATTTTGGTCAGTATTCTCTGCCTCCTCTTAAATGTTAATTTTATCCAAATCATAGACAGTGAAAGGACTCATAACAGACTTCTGTAATTTAAAGTCATTGACTATACAGATTTGTAAATAATTTTCCAGTTGTTTTTCCATTCAGTTGTTTATATCTAGGTCTATTCATCACCTAGACCTGTTGAAATACTTCTAGATCTATTTTTATCAGTAGTTATCCCATATGTTCTATCTATAGACAAAAATTTATAGATAAATAAATGTAAATACATATATGTATGTGTATATAAATATAGAGAGAGAGAGAATGAGAGGAAGGTTACCTTCTTATTACCAGATTCAAAAGAATTCAAAAGAAAGAACACAGGTCTGTTCCTTATCCAAGGTATTCCATTATTGGCTCATAATTTCACAAATACTCTTTTAAAAGAAAATTAGGAGAGAGTGAGTCAACATATTTTTGGAAACTCTTCTGTATTGCTCTATGATATGATGTAGTTTTGTAGTGAGCTGAGTTCTAAGATTTACTGAAACTATCTGAAATAAATATACTATTGAAGTGTAGTTATTAAATGCATTTAAACTTAACATATACCACCATCTGTCATTATACACATAACTTCTCATTTTATAAATGAAGCACAGTTTTCTACTGCTGCTCTCATTTAGTGACTGACAAGACAAAGCCACTAGTGGAGGTAGAAAAAACGCGTTGAGTGATGTTGTCAGTGCCCCAGAGGTAAATAAATACTGCCTTTTCCAAGATCTGACCTTCAGGCTGATTACGGGTATGGTTATCTTTGCCAGGAGCGCACAAGATGGATTAAACCAAGAAGCCTTTTTAATACTGATTAATCCTGATGGAAGTAGGTTTGTTTAGTCCTAGGGAATGAAGCAAAAATACTGGCCTTATCATCCGAGCAATTTTTAAAGTTATCTTTGATGTGAGCTAGAAGATGCTTGTGGTTTGTCAGGTCACAATGTGAGAAATGCCACTTTTGTTGATATTTAATATTAGCTCTTGCTTTCATGTTTGTACATAATCCATGTGATAGAGGTTTTCAGTGATATACCCAGAGTATTAAAAATAAGTTTTGGAAGACTAAGAAATTATTTTTCTTTTTTAAAGGACTCTGACTGCCAGACTTGCTTGTCTTTAATTAAAGCTCTTCCTTTAATTAAAGAGGGGTTGCAAGATAACTGGCATTTTCACAAAATGCAGTAAAATTGATTCTGTGCCAAGCAGTCCTGAGAAAAGCAGTAAAAAAGCCTGCAGCTCTCATCTTTCCATGTCTGTGACTGAACAGTGGAATTGCTGAGGTTAGGAAATGATTGAACTGGGAAGATGCATTAACTCTCCAGCATACTTAAATAAACAATTTGGGAGCCAGCCTGCAGAAAACTGGATAAGTTCATATGAATTCTGTGCTCCCCAACACCCGTAGAGAGGCAAACATCATGAATGGATTGTTGCTAAGAGAATAAATCATGGGCAGACAGGAAGAGAGAGCTGGAGTTGCTTGTGAAACAGCACAAAGGCCAAGAAAGGCCAGAACGGATGAGCTATCATCACCAGGAAGAGCAATAGCATAAGCAACGTGTACTGAGTCAGCAGCAGCTGGGGTTGGGCTGGGGACAAGACAGGTTTGAACGGCAGGGCACTAGTGCTGTCAGGCAGATAGAGAACAGGATGCAATGACAAGTTGTCCGCCACTTAGGCTGATCGAAGACAACACTGTGATGGAATGCAATCCATATGACCAGATTGCATTCCTATTTCGTCGGTAGTTGCACACATACAGTTCTACTGACAGGTGCCATATGAAGGTGATGAAGTAGGGTATTGCTGGTCCCACCTACATCCCATCAATGTGATTAGCAGTGCTCTTTGGGGTTACATACCCATACGCAATTAGGTATTCTGTAGCAAAAGCATTCTTGTGCCCTAAGTTCTTTCTGAATTTCCTGCTTCCTTTGTTGAGACCCTGTGGCAATGTTTTGTTCCCACGTAGCTGAATCTTGACTTCCTCTGTGCTCTTCTTTACCCTCTACCCTTTTTCTCTCTGCACAATATTGCCTTGATGTTTTCAATTCTTCATAGAAGAATTTTCTCCTGCTCTACTTTCATCTCTGATGTCTTCTTAAGATATATCTGCAGTCTTTTCAAAGACATAATTGCTGTCTTATTGTGGGTGTGTGAAAGGGATCAAATACAGCAGTAAATTTTCCTGCAAAGTGACCTGCTCAACCATCTTCATTCAGCACACTTTGTCAATAGTATTTAAAATCCTCTTTAATTTTTTTTCACCCAGGAATTGACATATACACGTATCTAAGAAAGTACATAGATTCAGACATAGAAGAATTACTAACTGGGGGCTGCCTCAAACACTAAGGGATAAGTAAATGGAGATTCTCTGTAGAGTTAAGTGTAGTTACAGTACATGACTAAGTCTGAAGAAGGTGGATCTGAACTATGTGGAAGAACAGAGATATTTTTAAGTCCCGGAAAAGGCAAGAACCCAGTGCTGCCTGTTTATTTTTCTCCATGCTTCTAGAATTGGTGGACCCTGAACAAGAGAAGGAAACTCACCATATCTGGGACACCGAGAAGCCAGGAAATACCTACCTAAATATTAGGTAGCCCAATCAAGAACACTACTGTGAATAATGATTCTGAGAGAAACAGTGCACAATACTCAGAGAAAATAATTTTTAATTTGTATTCAAGAATATTTATACTGAAAACCTGATTGCATGAGTCAGACTCATTCATTCAGAATACATAAACTTGTCATGTATGTTCACTCAAAACATCTGAAGTTTAAAGGAGTAATCACTTGCATAAACTTCAGCCATGGAAAAAGCATGGTCAAAAATTATTGACAAAGTAATTGCTGAATAACAAACAAATATAGAAAACCTGCAGTTTTATAATTCACTCATAAAAAAAAAAATGTGGCAGTATTTTGTGATTGTGACTTGTTTCCTAGAATCCAGTTGGAGTGGCTTATGATATTTAATGATAATTAAAAAAGGCCAATACACAGTGCTCTAGAGAGGCTTTTCATAAACACAGAAGCTCATGTTCCAAAAGCTCTAAAACACCCTTTGTGTATACCTTTCAGAGTTTCCTGTTCAAAATGTGATCCCATATGCAGCTGAACTGTTTTCAACAGAGCTAGAGATTTAAGTAAAAGAATTATACTGATTGAGTACTTTCTAGATGGTGCAGTACATATCAGCTGTTGTGTGATGTTTGCATGCAAGATAGGTTTCATGCTTCATGTTATGGGAACTGTTTATTTTTTAAGAGTATTATTTCCCCTGTGGATTTTTTTTCTTTTTTTTTTTCTGTACTGCTCGCAGCTGACCCATCCTTGGGCATTCATCTGAGCATCTTGGCTACTGAGATGACTTTTTTTCCCTTTTGTTGCATTTCTGTCATTCTCAGCCCTGAAGAAAATAAAAAAGATCAGGAAAAACACTAACAGAACTTCAACTTCAGCAGATAAGCAAAAGAATGACAAATGCCTTATGACAACTAAGATGTTCCTCTTTTTAAGAACACGGTAGCTATACTTCAGGCATGAAGACTTGGCATGAAATTCAACATTTGGAAACACACTGAAGACAGGGTAGCTTTTAGTTCCAAAAAATAATTTAAGAAAAAAAGTATTTCTTTTATTTACAAAAATGTTTTAAAGGCTAGATTCATTTTTTGTGTCATTGCCATCAAACAAAGGAAAAAAAAGTATTGTTTTGTTAATCAATTCTAGCTTAAGAGCTTCCTCATTTTTAAACACGAGGTGAGAAGGTTTCTCACTGATGCCTATCAAACTGTTCTTTTGAACCACATTAACAGAATGTGCACTGTGGTGAATATGGAGAGTATTTAGAATGTAGCAGTCAGAGGTGAGATAGCAAGGAATTCTGGAAACAGAGAAATATTTTTTTCAAGTGTGTGTGTGGTGGTAAACAGACGTGCATGTCTTCACAAGCAGGCTGACTCTGAAGAGCCCTCATCTGAAGAATAATATAATATGTGTGTGATTGTACAGCTTAATTTTATAATAGTGATAATTCATATTGGACTCATTAATTCATCCAAGAGCATTACTAATTAATTAAAGAGGTTTTTTTGTAATAGCACATTTCCTGAAGAAGACTGCAATGTAAGAAAAAGTAAGATAAGTCCATTCAATTGAGCTCTATGTTTCAGATTTCTCAGAATTTTG
>JAYRBT010000082.1:94973598-94991377 GCA_036023395.1 Myiotriccus ornatus | reverse complement strand
AAGAAGACTGCAATGTAAGAAAAAGTAAGATAAGTCCATTCAATTGAGCTCTATGTTTCAGATTTCTCAGAATTTTGGTTATTCATGTTATGCATATTTGTAACAATACAACATTCACATTAAAAGAATGAAGGTCACTGTCAGATACATGGTATGTACGTAATGTACATATTTATACCTTCAAAACAATCTGCATGTTTTAATGACTTTTCACTCCTGGTGCATTTTATCTTTACAGAACACTGCAAAGGCTTTTTGAAAGACTGTTTTATCAGAACAGACTTTAAAAAAAAATAGCCAGAGATACTTCATAACAAAAGGCTGATGGTCAATTATAGGAAGGTTGCTATACTTTTAGTAAATTTTGTTAATTTGTGTGAAAAGTTTCTTGGAACAATGAGTGTCCCCCAGGAATGTAGTAACAAAAATTTTACTATTAAAGGAGATTTAGAAAGCAGATAGGGGAAAAAAGAAACAATACAAAGAAAACTTTTAAAGAAAAAAAAACCCAGGAAATAAAAAATACAAAGAGAAGGACTGTTATCAACCATACTCACTAATTCTGGTGTATTAATCATAGTTACTGGTTTGTCAGTCCTTAATACAAAGTAACTGAGAAACCTAAATAAAAGATATGTTTGTGACTGCCTGAGTTCTTATGGATAGTACAAAAATGGCAGGGTGATTTAACAGGAAATTAGTAACTGCAGGGAGAAAATAAAGTTTATTTAAAGTGGTACCTGGCCAAAGTGGACATCAACTAGGTTAGTGGTAGCTTCAGCTGAAGCCTCTGTATGGGAAGGTTGCTTTAAGAATAAAATGGCTGTCAGCAACATCAGCAGTAACTAGCCGTAGGATATTGGCAGAGCTGGAGTGAATCTTAAAGTCATTCAGAAGAATGTTGTTGTATAGCCTAAAAGAAAGACATTTCTGGCTGATCATCTACCCCACTTACACTTACGTGTCCAATAGGAAAGTCAGCCAAACAAAATTGCTAAAATATTAATAATAATAGAAATAAGTATAAACCAATATAAATTAAACCAGATTATAATCCTCATTACAGTATTGTTATCAATATCACAATGATCGCCATCAATTATTATTATCATAAAATATTATGTTTGAGGGATTATTTCATTTTCACATTCGTGGAGGTTGAAATAGTTAAGTAATGCAGGAATACAGCTAAGTAACAAAAACAAAGCAATTAAGACACAGTAGAAAATAGTAAAATTTAAGTATTCCTGAATCAATTGTAAAACAAATTATTAAAATAGTTAAAGATGTGAATAGCATGGGGAATATTATGTTTTGAGGACTTCAATCCCTAAATTAAGAAACCACTGAACTGAATCTGAGTGGAATTTCTGAAACTGATGACAGTAATAATTTTTGTCTTTTATATCTCAATTATGTCAAAGTGTATTTTCCCTTTGTTGAACTTTCACAGTACAAGCTGGTAAGTCTTTTTCACTACTATTCCATCTTTTCCAAGAGGCACTTGGCTTCTCTCTTTGTGGTTCCTCGTTAGATTTCCTTCATGTGTCAGTTGCCCTTATTGATGAAGTCTCTTTTAAAACTTAATTTTTAAGAAACTCTCCTTGAAAGACATTAAAACTCTCCTTGAAAGAGCATAAAAATATTTATCACTGCTCTTGAGGTCATGAGAACACACAGCCTTTATCCAAGGCAAAGGTCATGCAGTTTCCAGAAAAGGAAAAGTAATGTTCATGAAAAATGTGCTTTGGAGTACCTATTTTTGAGGCTCATCATTTAGCTCAGGGAGAGTATTTTTTGTTTGCCATTTCCTTACAGTCAAATTCTTGGAACACATCCATCAACCTTATTTACACAACAAAAAGCAAACAAACTAACAAGAAAACAAACTGAAAGGGGTTTTGGGAGGAGGACAGATGAAAACAAGTAAACTTTACATTTGCATTACTTCAAAAGAATTTTAAAATAATTTAAGAACTTGTATCCTCTTACCTGTTTTATTCTCCAGCAGACTCTTTTGCTAATTTTGACATCTCTAAACCCTAGATGGTGATCAAGTTACTTCATGCATTGTGGACCACCTTGCTTATTTTATTCACACAGCCAGCAACATTCCCCCAATAAGAAAATCTTGGTGGAAGATGGATTTATGTGGCATAGGTGTCTCAATACCTTGAAAAGAGAAAATAGAGATTGAGAACCATATTTGTAGGAATAAATTGGCATCTGCTGCTGCAGAGCTGGTAGATATCTCCCTTTTATTTCTGACACTTGACTAGACCTTGAAATAAGAAATAATGAGCACCTTTTCAGTTAAATGTTTGAAGGAGAATTTAAAGAGGAAGTGAGAAATGTGAATATGAGACTGATTAGAACAGCCAAACTGAAAAGGAAAGAAACTTCTCAAACCATAAATAGCAAGAAAAAGAGAATATAGGAGGTATGACAATATTTCTATATAAACACCATGCATACACTTTCCATGCTCACCATTATAGGAAAAAAAAATTTCTTGTGACAGAACAGAAAGGAGGTATTGACAGCAGAAAAATAAGAAAGAAAACTGTATTAGGAGACACATACAATCCCTCCCAGACTTGTACGCAGCAGTGATAATATGTTTGGACTCAGCAGGTTATTAGTGAGACCTGGAGGCTCCTTGTGCTGGAGTTTGAAACAAAGCACTGCTCTGTCACCCAAGTTCAATATGTGACTACTATCTTTCTAAACTTTATGACTTGCAAAACACAGAAATCCATGGATCTTTTATGTATTGATAAAGCTGGATATTTTGGCCCCACGATACACTGGATGCTGCCAAAAGGACTTGGTTGGGGTCCAAAATACTCCTGTTCATGATGTTAGAGTCTGAATTTGTGTTTGGGGTTTGTTTGATTGATGGGTTGTATCAGCCATCTTCTGAGAGTGTGTGTGTGTGTGTGAGTGCGTGCATAGGGAGAAGGGATGGGTCAAACCTTATGGAGGTGTGGTGGCATCATATCCCTCATGGCGGGCCCCTGGAACACACATGGGAAGCCCCAGGACAGCTGTCAGTCACAAACAGCCTGGGAAAACTATAACACACCACACCTCCTTCAGCCCCTAACTCAGCCCAGACTGGCAGGAGCAGTGAGGACACTGCCCCTCACCCTGGCCTGGAACCCCAGAGTGGCTGGTGGGTCCAGCACCCTGCCTTGAGGGGTTGGCCATAGGGACCAGAGCAGATAAAACCAAAGGCATATGTTTGCCACATGTCATGGCCTTGCCCCCTGGATGTGTGAGCGCTGGTCTTCCACAAGGTTCCAATGGTATATAATCTGTCTCTCCCTCTTTCTCCTTCTCTCTTCTTGCTCCCTCTGCTTCTTTCTTTGCTACTTTCTTGATGCTTTGGGTGGCTTGGAGCTGGAAGGATTGGATTTGAACTTAAGTGTTGTGGAGGGTTTGGATTTTGGCTTAAGTGTTGTGTATGTGCTGGGTTACTATTGTAGTACTATGTTTTGTCTAGCTTGTGTGGTGCCCTTTTGAACTTTTGCAAAGTTCTACGTTCTACCTTAAATTATCAATTAAAAAAATATCTCTTGGGAGCAAGTCTGTGGCTTATTCTCTTGACACTATCTCAAGGTAATAAAGAACTGTCTTTTAAAGTAAAACTCGTGGCTAAGCCCATGGATTTGCAGCTCCAGAGCCAAAGTGTTACGTGTGGGTCAGTGTTTGTTTCTGAGTAAAGGTTATTGCTTTACAGATACACTCCAAGCATTGGCAGAAAGAGCATTTAGGAGTTACTAACTGTCATCATCATCCAACTAAGGATACTCGCATTAGGTTTACCGTGGTTGAGAGGGTAAACCATGCTCTATACTTGTGCATGGATACTGCAACCATTGCTGCTTCCTGTATGTCCTGTATGTCTGGTTCATAGTCCCTCAAATTTCCAAGCTCCCTTATTTGTTGACAATAAATATTGATTTTACTGTTATTGGTCCAAGTGTGAGGTGGTGTGTTTTTATGGCTTTCTGCACGTCACACTTGCTAAATAAGATTTGTAAAGGGACATAGTTTGTAAATAGACCTGAACTTGCCATCTTTATTAATTAATTTTCTTGCTTTCTTAACATCAAAACCAGAAACATTTATGTTCAGAAATACTCACTTCTTTTGATCTACTTTTTGCTCCCTAATGTCGATTATTTCTGCATCAGTACTTCTAGTCATCAGACTGCCCACTAGTTTTTCCCGCTGTCCACTATTCATCTGAATTTTCTTTTTATTTTTTTTAATAAATAATCATAGCTTTTTCTTCATTTTAACTTGTCTTTAATAAATTTAAGGACTGTAGGAAATGTCATTTGGTTTTTAAATATCTTTCTCTTAATTTTTGTTTAGTTTGCTCAGTGTTCCCTGCTGTCTTTGGCAAAAGCTCTTAACTATTCCCAGAACTGCACTGACATTGTCAATGATGTTAGCATAAAACACCAACATGGATATAAAAATAACGTGATTCTCTCTGTGTTTTAATTCAGTTGGAAAATGGGGAGACAGTAGCAGGGTGGGAAATCAATGAATACCAAATGGAAGAAGACAATGTGGCTCAGGGGGAAAATCTTTTGTAGTTTAATTCTAGACATTAGGACTGAAGAGATTAAAACAATTAGGTACTGGAGAACTGAAATCCGTAGGATTTAAGGGCAATCAGCACCTCCCTGAGCTATTCACCATCTCCTGTAATAAGACCACAAAACGGGGTTGGTGCTTTAGGCTGACCTCTTGTGCTCTAGGATAAGAGAGCCCTACCAGTACCGCATCATAATTTGAAGTAACTGCACTTGCAACCTCAAGGTCTCTTAACTCAATCACTTATTTTACAGAGGAGTACACAACTAATAACTTAGGCTAATCAGTAGTACATGTTGATTTTTAATCTTGTTGGTCACTATGACAATTTTACTTCAGAAGTACATCATGTGATTCTGTGATGTTTCTTCTTTAAATCCTTTGATGACCAGTAAATTAAATTTATTTATTAACAGAGAAAAACTAAAAGATGGAAGAGAGCCAAAATACAAATCTACAATATAATTTCAAACAAATATTTTGAAAAGCTGTTTGGCCCATCCATTTTCTAATCAAACAGAGGGCAATATAACTACTTTTAAAAATTTTTACTTTTGAATTTCTTCAAAAGTGAATTATGTCTTTTTAAATTACAACAAATATAAGACCAATTCAGACAGTCCTGACCAAATAACATAGGCATTTAAAGAACAAACAAACAAACAAATAAATAAATAATGCATGCTCCACTAAAGGTTTTACTAAAAAGAAAATAAAATATAAATTATGCATATATGTTGGCTTGAAAAGTTCACCAGAGATGACTTTAGTTATCCCTCCCAATTCTCACAGTAATGCCTGAGGCAGAACTCCTGTCTGTTTTCCTAGGTCCTGACTGAAAGACCGGGTACTTTTCTGTTCTGTTTGCTGTAAAGTGTTCAACAATAATGGAACAGCAGAAAATAGTCTGACTAAACTGAGCATTGCAGGCTATTTAGAATACTTTCCCTGATGGACAAAGAAAGATATTGTACTGGTAAGATCTAAAGGAAAGAAATAAATACTCAGAAACCTCCCCAAACCAAACCAAACTAAACCAAACCAAACCAAACCAAACCAAACCAAACCAAACCAAACCAAACCAAACCAAACCAAACCAAACCAAACCAAACCAGACCAAACCAAACGGAAACAAAAAATGCTCAACACCCCCCCCCCAACACACACAAAAACCCAACCCAACCCAAATCATTAAAAAAAAACCCATTAAAACTATCCCCTCAAAAAAACCCAAACCAAAATAGAACAAAAAAAATAACAAACAACTTAGGAAAAACAATCTTTCATAGTTAGTTATAGTGAAAGGCTTTGCAGCAGAAAGAACAATTATTTTTGTTTATATTGTTTTCATAAGTAAAATAGATTCTTTTCAGATGTAAAAACAAAATTTCACACATGGAATCTGATTGTGATATAATGGGGTCATGGGGACTAACAGACCTCTGGTACACATAGTACTGAATATTTATTAATAATGTCTTTAATTTTTCAGAATCAAAGGAACTTGCTGCATCTGACTGAACTGAGTTTATTTCCTTTTGATCTGATACAGTCTTCCTGAGAGAAGTTAGCTTAATGTTTAGAAAGCAGAAATATTATCCAGAATCTGCATCTACATTATTTTATTATTTTACCTTTTTTCTTTCTGAATGTTGACCATTTTAGGAAACTAAAATGGAATAGTTAATAATTTTGATATTAAGACCAGTCATGTTTGGCTATTGAAGTTTCTTGAAGAATTCTTCTTTTCTGAATAATAAAATATATTGTTCCAAATATTTTGTAAGACATAGATATTACACTAATCAATATAATTTTTAAAGTGTGGCAATACACTTACAATGCCATTTTTGCTTTAAAATTTAAAACAAAATATCTATGATACAGAAGGAATTTTTCCATTTTATGATGTTTTCATAACAAGACAAGTGCTCTCTTACATGTGTTTTTAGTGTTTTTTCTTTAGTTACACTACATGGTGCCTTCAGGCTGTGTAACAATGCACCTAATGGTAGTATCAAGCTGCAGGATAAATATGTACTGACCACATGAGCTCTAAAAAACACTAAGAGACTGAGAGACAGAGTACTCAAGAAAAATAAACACTAAAAGAAGCGAGTTTTTATCCCTATATTTGACATTGAGTTTCATGGAGCCTTGTCCATATTTCACCTTCCTTGTATAAAAAACAGAAGACATAGTAATTAACCAATACTATATTATTACAATACTATATGTAACGCCGAAATATTCTACACCGAATTGGATAATACATGTTAAAGCATTTGAAATGCAGTTGCAAATGCAGAGACATTTACAGTGCATGGGGTAACATCAGACTGACACCCAGTCACTAGTGGGATTCTGCAGGGCTCCATCCTGGTTCTCTTCAACATCTACATTAACGATGCAGGACTCAAGGGAATACTACCTAACAACACTAGATAGGAAGGAACTGTGAACTCCCTTGAGGGCAGAGAGGTCCTGCAGAGAGACCTCAGAGAACTAGACAAATGAGCAATCACCAACAGTATGAATTTTAACAAGGGCAAGAGTCGGATTCTGCTTCTGGGACAGGGCAACCCTCGTTGTGTGGGTAGACTGGGGAATGAGAGGCTGTAGAGAAGCACTGCAGAAAGGGACCTGGGGATATTGGGAAAAAGTTTTTCATGCAGAGGGTGTTTGGGCACTGGAACATGCTCCCCAGGGAAGTGATCACAGCACCAAGCTTGTCTGAGTTGAAGAAGCATTTGGACAACAGTCTCAGGCATGTGGTGTGCCCTGTGTAGGGCCAGGAGTTACACTTGATGACCCTGATGGGTCCCTGTTGCAATATACTTGTGGTGTATAAAGGTATGTTGAACTTGTTAAAGTAACCATGCTTCCAAGATGGTGTTTGTGACTTTTTATGTAACCCTTCTTCTCCCCAAGATGCTTCACTCTTATCTGTACCTTGGAATGTCTAAGAGATAACTGAAAGGCCATCTATTGGTTGTTAACCCTTTGTTATTATTGGTTGTTTGTAACACGTCCTGTGCTCTCACTGGTTAACTTGTGATCCCCCAAAACCTACTTAAGCTGTTAACAGAACAATAAAGACCTCTCTGCCTGCGTCTCTCCTGCCTGGCTGACGGCGCCTAGGCTCTCTCTGGGGGGCCATGTGCAGCCGGGGGTTAGGGGGGGATCGGGGGGAGGGCACTCTCCCCCCCCAGAGCTAGAGGCGGGAAAGCCTCTGGCCTGGGGTTCCCTCTCCCTATCCACTTTCAAAGTTTATCAGGTCCCTTCCAACTCAGTGTGTTCTATGATTCAGATATAAAAGGGCTCATTATGCTCATCAAATTCAGTCTGTGTAGGAGTAGAGCCATGTAACACACAGTTTGGAAGTCAGTATTTCATGTATACCCTAAATCAGTAAATATAACCCTACATCCTGTGGCAAACAACTCTTATAAGCATGTAAAACAGAAGCAAAATCTATACTGCACTTCAGGAAGAGAGCATAATCCTAGGAATCAACTATGTGCATTATCCTACAGGGAAATGAAAAATCTGATGATTCAGTGGAGGGAAACTGTTTGCATTTGATTTGTAGTCTTGAACTTTAGTAAGTGAGAAATTCACACAATTAATCAGATTAAAGATTAACCGCCTATGAACCTATGATAAGTCCTGTAGGAATTATTCTAAGCTACGTCTCTGCAGTCTCCAGGACTAAACCAACGTGTAATAGTAATTGTCTCATAAACAAGTATATATAGATACTGAAAACAGCATCAGTTGTATGTATGTCACTCTATGAAATTCTGGCATTTATGAGGCTATCCAGGTTCTAAAATATTTCAAGTGATAGCAGTTTCAGTGATCTGTTTAACCTTTCTTTCTGTTAGACTCCTTTTTCCTGAAAAAAAAATCCAGCTTTCCCTTGTTGTCATTTAATGCCATCATTCCTTCTCTTTTACAACACCTTTTATATAGTCCAACCCCATCATCATGTTTCTAAACCTAATATACCTATTCTCTTCAACCTTACTCATAGCTGTGTTTCCAGGACCTATTTTCACACTTGTCACTGTTTCGTGGGCTATCACCAATTGAATCAAACTAAGATGCTTAAAGCTGGAGATAATATTCCAGCTGAGACATTACTAGCACTTAGGGGAGAAAATCATGGCTTCAGGAGTTTTTTTGCAGGTAATAGTCCAGTTCTTATCTCATTAAGTTAAATGAGTTTTCATCATTAGTGTGATATTGTTGATTAATGTTCGCTGTGACTGTAATTCTATTCACCACCCTTTTAGCAATTTCCACAGTGCTGCTGCCTAGACAGGTTTTGTACACCCTGTGGTTGTGCAGCCACTTACATCTATCATGTGTAAAACTTTGTATTTTTCCTTACTAGATTACATCTTAATTTCCCACATAATTTCTCATATTTGCCAAGATTATTGAGATATATACTTCTGCCTTCCAATATTTTTTCACTTTGTCAAAATTTAGCTTTGATGATGATTTTAACTATCAGGGTCCTTATTCTTTTATCTAGTGGTACCGGACTTACAGAACCCTATCTAACATATTCTACTTCAAGACTGTACTAGTCTCTGGAAAATATTCTTGCCAGTTAGGTCTTCACATCGTAACAGTCTCATTTTCCTAGATTTCTTATGAGAATTTCATGTAATAGTGGCAAAAGCTTGCTGCAATGAAATATGTGCTATCTAGCACTGCCTCTCTATTCACGAAGTCTATTACTGTCTCACAGAAGGAAATTAGTTTGGTTTGATATGATCTAGTCTTCATAAATTCATGTTGGCTGTTACTCTCCTTTTTATCCACCAGGTAGATAAATTTCCACATTTATATTAGTCTGTGTGTTCTACTGTTTCTCCAGGACTGGATGAAAAGCTGGACACATGCAACAGTGTGCACTTGTAGCCTAGAAAACCAACCACATCCTGGGCTGTATCAAAAGCAGTGTGGCCAGCAGGTCAAGGGTGGTGGCTCTGCCCCTCTACTTGGCCCTTGTGAGACCCCCACCTGGAGTAATGTGTCCAGCTCTGGGATGCTCAGCACAAAGAACCATAGACCTGTTGGAGCAGACCAAGAGGAGGATCACAAAAACGATCAGAGGGATAGAAAATTCTTCTACGGAGACAGGTTGAGAAAGGTGGGACACCTCATTGCAGCCTTCCAGTACCTAAAAGGGGCTTATAAAATAAAGGAAGAGTGGCTTTCTGCATGGGCAGATAGTGACAAGACAAGGGGGAATGGCTTTAAACTAAAAGAGACATTTATATTAGACATTAGGAGAAAATTTTTTACTCACAGGTTGCCCGGAGAAGTTGTGGATGCCACATCCCTTGAAGTGTCTGAGGACAAGTTGGATGAGATTCTGAGCAACCTCATCTAATGGAAAGTGTCCCTGCCTATGGCAGGAGGATTGGAAATAGATGACCTTTAAGGTGCCAAATCATTCTACGACTCTATGTTTCCATGACTGATATTAACCTGATAGATCAACACGTTTCTGATTTCTAGTAAGTCTAATTTGTAAAGATGAGTTGTCTTTTTGTTTTTCTAGTGCTCCATAATTTCTTCAGTATCTGAGGATACTTCTGACAGTTTAAGGATTTAATTAATAAATCTTAGTATAAGTACTTCGTCAGTTCTCATTAATTTTAATGGGAAATAATGTATCTAAATATGATGTCTAAGGTCTCCATACTCTATTGTAATCTGACTTCCAATTCCTCTATTAATGATGTTAGTGACTTTTTAAAGGAAGACTCAATTGGAAAAGGTATCAAATTGCTTCCCTTACCAAAGTCATTGCTTGATACTTTATAGTTCCTTTTCTCTTCTGCCCATCAGTAAAACATTTCATTTCTTGGTCTTCCTCCTATAATGAGGTTTGGAATTATTGCTTTGTTTACATATTTGAGAATGATGAAGTTGTCACTGATTAACAATAACCAGTATAGTGCTGGATTTGGAAAGCTGGGGTCATTAAATGTTTCTTATATAAAAATAACAATAGAAGAAAAAGAAATGTAAAGTGTAATTTGAAAATCAAGGCACCTTGGCAAGTGATACCTTTATCTAAAGGTTCCAGTGGTCTCAGAATACCTGTATGACTCTCCAAAGAATGAATATGACAGTAGTGTGGGGCAATATCATATTCCTCCACACCCTGTGCATGTAGAGGCCTCTTGGAACACTTGCAGAGGGCTGATACATGGATGTCTGCTGATGTACCAGGACATTTATTGCCACAGCAACGAGGCACTTCTACTGCCTGTCACCTGTGAACAAATATGTTCTTGAAAGCCATCCCCAGCTGCACCTTGCACTATGCCTCCATATTCACTGTCTATACCGACAGAAAATTCACTTCTGAAGGCAACTTCGAAATGCCCCGTGCAGAATGTAGTGATACTCTTGGGAGTGTGCATGTGAAAACCAATATAGTGTGCATCAAATTAATAATATCAATTTATTTTACTTTAAAAATAATTACAAACAGAGGAAATCAGCAAAGAGTGTGTGTAGCATGGCATGAAACTGAAATTAAATGGTCTTCCAGGAATTTGTCGAGTATGAGGTGACCACCAACTGGTATTGCTGTTGCTAGGAGCTATCAAAAGAAATGTCACTCTTCACAGCAAGTGATGAAATTTGACATATGGCATCAAAGGATCATTAAAACTACACCTGCCGCAGAGGAGCTTGTGTCTTTTGGGAGACTTTCAAGCAGAAAAGATTACTCCAAGAATGTAAAAGGGTATGCCTTATTTTCTTTATTTCTTAATAGGTAATTAAGTAGCAGTAAAAGTAAGAAAGATGGTCAGAAAAAGCATAGAAAAGAAGATTCAGACTTCTTACTTTTAAATGATTTATGAAGGAAAATAAGAAATTACCAAGCACATTTCTTTATGGAGTCCACAATAACACAGTTGATGATAAATCATTAATACACATAGCTGGAAAGGTTCACTATGTTTTCTCAAAGTTCAGTGCTGTATTCTCCAGCTATTGCCTTAATGAAGCTGTTCCTTTATTTTTGATAGCATTTTAAAGTGTGAGTATTGAAGATTTTGGTCAGAAGCTTGAAACAGTTTGATATTCAGTTCATCATATACACACTGAACTATGTGAAGGAAAATTACTTCAGTAGAAGTCAGCACTTCACTTTCCGAGTCACCACAGAATTTACACTTTAGAAGAACTCTATTTCAAAGTAATGAAGATTTCTGTTGTAATTATACTTGTGATTTTATTCCTGAATTAGAATGGAATTTTCATATCTTCTCCCATATTTCAGCTCATATAGTCCTTACTCTTGCTTCAGACAAATAAATAAACACATAAAGCCTTGCTATTGCCTGTGCAGATTTCTTGCGAGTTATTGCTAGAAATTAATGCACATAGAGAAAGGATTCAAATAAAACTTTGCTATAAAAGTGATTTTTATAAATTTACAATGTGCCCTTACTGGGAAGACTGAAAACCAAAAGAGTTTTAAAATATATTTAAAAAAAAAAGAACAAAAGAAAAAGAAATAGTGTTTATGTGTATTTAGTGGTCACACAGAAAAAAACCCTGAACTATTACTAATTATATTGCTTCACTGAAATGGATATAGTCACAAAATCTTTCATATTTTCACCTCTTCTGCATTCTCCATGGATTAGATGTCTAGGGACTCCCAAAGTGTGCTTTATTGCTAGCTCTGCCATAAGCTCCTAGGTAGCTGTGGCCAGATCATTGCCTCTGCATTTCATTTTATCAGTCTGCAAAATAATGGTACTAAAAAAGTATGAGGTATTTCTATTGGTGTTTCTATTTAACTCCTTTAATCAGTTTTATTTAAATAACCTTAATTTTCAACTCTGACAATAAAAGGGAAAAAATAATGCTGTGTTAAAAAATTGTGCAGAGCAAGTAGATATGAAAGCCATTGAACAATGTTTCTGCTGAATCTCCCATGACCCAAGATCTCAGTTTTTGCCATGGATTCCAACAAGTCTTTTGCCTCATTTATTTTTGTTGTAAAGTAAGGTGAGCTACCTTTATCAAGATGATTCAAAATCATGATTCATTATATAACATTTCTATCCACAGCCCTACAAGATAATAAGTATGAAGCCACTAAGAAAAGAGTTGATTTGCACAATTCTGCTTTCTAACAAAGAAAACTAAGTTTGATTTTTTCCATTAATCTCTTTTAAGTTCTGCATTTCAGATAGTGACATTAAAAAGGGGGAGAGGGGGACCTAGATCTTAGAACTGCTTCAGAGTCAGAGTTTGCAAAGTCAATCTTTAGCTAGAACAGACAAGGGTTTCTATAGAAGACTTTCTACTATGTTTTATTCTGTTTTTAAGGAAACTAGAGAAGAGAGAAACAAAGTTTCTCAAATCTGAAGCAGCTTATCAAAAATCCAGGGGATATACAGATAATTTTATCACACTAGTGGTAAAGGAAGTTTTAGCTTGATCTTTCTCTTTTGTAATAGGAAAATATAGAGCTACGGAAACTGATTTGTTAATCATACTCTTGAAGCTAATTTACAATGAAGATGTGAACTTAAAAAACATGCATTCCGATGACATGACTGGAATAGGAAGGATATGGCAGAAAAAGGCTACAAAAACTTTTTCAAATGGCTTGAGTGAATATGCTGTCTGTGTGTAAATCCAGACATCGGGGAAGAGTATATTAAAAGAATGCATAAAACTCTAAGTGTAGTGTGTGTTTTATAGTATTTCCTTCAAACAGTATTATTTCAAGGTCAGAATCAGCTACAGCCCAATAAATAAGTAATCTTGAGCACTTATGATTAATAAAGGAACAGCTGTTATTTTCCAGTTTGAATGAAGGACAGACTAGGAAATAAGAGACCAAATTTGGAAATTCACTGTTATAGATACTGTGCAACTCAGATAAAGGAGGAAGATTTTTATGTCCTGCAGCCCAACAGTGCAAAAGCATCCCACAGCAGCAAGTCCTCCTTGTTTAGTGTTTGCTGTTTTAGAGAGCCACCCTGACAAAGTTGCAAATATGTTTGGTGGGCTTGCTTCCCCCCTCTCCCCCCAGTTTGGTGTGACAAAACCAGTAAAAATGTGCAGAACCAGTCTAAAAACCTTGTCACCATTCTACCTTGGTTTTTCAACATATCACTGGAACTTGTGAGAATTTATTAACATGTGTCTGTTCAGTGCTTTGAATAACAACTGTATCTTTGAGAATAACATGCTTATAGATGAAAACCTCACACATATGTTTTTAGGTAAATTCTTCTTTCTGCATTCAAATTAACCCTGATCTGAGTTAAAATTCTGAAAATTACCATCCCAGCCCATTTTGGATGAATCTGCTGGTAACAAAAAGTTTCAGGCTGATAGTTCAAGAAAGCTGTTTTACAAATATCTCTCATTTAATTTGCTTTCACTTTGCTTCACCAGTATTCCTGACTGTGATTCAAGAACAGCTAATTCAGAGATTAACTATGAAACCTAGATGTATGAATTCATAAATTTATTTTTCAAGCCTGCCAGGAAGAATGTTAATTCCGAAGACTATTTGTTTTTATTGAAAGTCCAGTAAGTCAACTGGAAGTGAACACCAGTTAAGCCTATTTAGGGTCATGAAACTGTAATAAATTTTTTATTAAAAGTAATCAGATTCAAGTTTTAAATTGCACTTATTAAGAGATGAAAAATCCAAATCCTTTGTTTTTCTCATGATCCACCCAGTATTACCAGATGTTGTTTCTTCTTTCCTTCCTTTTTCTTATTCTGAACAGTTAGTTCATTTTATCTGTGTCTTTTTTGCTGGTAATCTACCTTTTGCTCAACCACATGATTATGTTTGTGTCTATGTGTGCTTTATTCAAATTCATTCATTCAGCTGAATCCCATCATTGGTACAGGCAATGTATCATTATTCTATATTCCAAAGGACACAACATGTAAGCAGTGAGACTATGTATTAGTGGCTTTCCCACAAAACAAAATCTCATGCAGGTTTCTTTTTCAGGGTAGTCATAATGTCTAGAAATTGAGTATGTAGAAACAGCAACTTTTTTTTCCTCTGATTAATGAGTAAAATTTAAAACTAGACACCACATTTAAATCTTCACTAAAGGAAGAAAAAGATACTTTACACTATTAAATTCAACTTTTATTGTAATTAACTACCAGGGGAGGAATTGATTTTAAACCCAAAATACTTGTCTAATTTTCTTGCCAGTATGGGCTTAGCTATTCACCTGTTTTTTTGGTTGGGAGGTTATTTTAAATGTAGTTTAGATTGACACTATCATTTTCAAACTGCTAGTTTCAATTGCATCTGTAAGTCACTTGAAGTTTGGAAGTCCAGGAGGGATAAATGCAGGAAATGGTGTGTAAAATTCTGAAATGAGGAGTAGCCTTTTCTTCCACACACATAGGTATTAATGTCTGCAATGGAAGTTCTTCAATAACTGTCTCCAGCAGCACATTATGGATACTTCTCTGAAATACAATAAATTGCATTTCCTAAATTATGGCTATAATCGGGGCATTGGAGTTCAGTTCTTTTCATCACAAGTTTTGTATCTCAGTGGTTGATAGGCTGGTGGCTCTCATTAAGCTTAGATTATACCTATCTGTATTATAATGGCTTTACCTCTTTCCAGAAGTATCTGCAATGAAGTCACATGGAAAAAAAAAAATCCATCTGTAATACAAACTTTCGGTATTATGGTAGACTGATACAACTATCTAGTTATCAATTTTGAATGTTTATGTTTGTTTATCACAAAGATCTCTTAGTCTTTCAGGACTGATCTGCACTAAAATAAGGAAAGGCAAACAGTAGTCAGTAAAGTATAATACACTGTTGGCAGATCTCAATGTGTACAGTGTTTAGTGTCCTGCCCCAGTTCTGAGATAGAAGTCATGAAAAAGGTGAATCTTCATTGTGCTGAAGTCAAGTCCATTTTTGACTTGATGAAAATAAAGAACCCCAGGATCTGAAGATTGGAGATAATATCTTTTTATGAAAATCTCATTTTCCACTGGATAATGAACCCACATTTTGGTTTGTGTTTCTGTTCTAGTATCTTCATAGTTTCTGTTATTGCCCTTTATAGTATGTGTGTTTTTTTTTGTTTGCAGACTAGTTTCAGCTGTGTTCTCTGAACTCAGCATCTGCATAGATAAGAATATGAGAGTTTACTATCTCATAAGAATTCCAAATACAGTGGGAGAAAATATTAGCTTCTTTTGTTCCCAAATACAGTAAATTAATGACCTAGAAACATAGTTTAATTTGTTCTCCTTTGCAGTATTTAATTACAGGTTCATAGTAAACATTATGTCTACTCTGACTACAGTGTTATTATGGAAACTTCATGGCATTTCTTAAATTTACATTATTGTATCCCATTACTTCCTCATCACACTAGCAAATACTTGCTAATACAGTCTTCAAAAATATGCAATGAAAATTTGGATGCCTAACCATACATACATTAGTAATACATGTTAAAATTAAAGGCAATAAAGCTCCAAACTTTCAATATATCAGATTAACTGTCAGTAAGAGTGCAGTCTTGGATTATTTGTACGTAATGGTTTACTTATGTTAAGTTTTAGAGGGTTTTTTCCAAGTTTCAGGAAATCTGTCAAACATCCCATCATTTCACTTTGTATAATGGTCTACATGCTTTTCATCTTATCACTCTTCAGCTTCTGGGGGTTTTTTTAAAGATTATTTGCAGGGATTCCTACACCTACTCAGCAAAAGGAGCAAAATTCATTTTATGCAGCTTTTACAACGGAATCCCAAAATACAATGGTTGATTAGGGTATTAGTGTAAGTTGAAAGCATAAACCCTATTCTTTATTGCTGTTTGTTTGAGATGGCCTAGAAGTGCAGTTTCAAATTACTATGATACCAGACGAACTGATTGATACATACCAGTGAGAACATCAGTTGCTATCTTTCAGAATATTTAACATGGTTATTTCAAAAGCATAGAGAATATTTTGGCAACTTTATCTACTTTAAAACAGCTTCTCCATCTGGCTACAGTTTGATTACATGTTTCAAATATGGCAGTAAATTTTAATATGCTAGTATGAAATGTAAGTGATGCCACAGCTGGTAATGACGAGTTCACATAGTTTGGCTGTTTTAACTTTCATCATGCTAAATAGCTTCCTGCTTTAAGACATCCTACTTTAGAAACAAAGAAGAATAGTATTTCAATTCTAATGTGAAACGTCTCTGTTTTAAATTCATCATTCAAAGCTACATTCAGTGTGAGTGTTGTGGCAGTTGCTACTAACTGTGAGCTGAAGTCATGCTTGAATATTTCCCTATCTTTTCTTTTGAAGTTAATTCGATCTGAAAATTTCCCAAGTAAGCAAAGAATCTATATTTGAAGAAACTGAGGCAAGGTTCCTTTCAAATTAAATTAGTGAATTTCTAGCAGTTAAAATCTCTCTGCATTATCAATAATCCTTCTCTTGTCTTCCCTTTCCATACTGCATGTTTAGAAAAGAGGGAGATTTGTTCAGAAAACAAGGAACACTCGCATTCTTTTTGGCTCTTCTACTCATGTATTGGAAAAGAATCACTCTATCAAGGCAGGACCAGAACAAGGGACTAAGACATTAGATTTGAAGACTTTAGGAGGCAATATCATAGAGGTTGAATTATGTCTTGTAGCCAGTTTCGTTAGCTCTGCTGCTACCACAGCAAGGGCAGTGTTAGACATATTTATGAAACTTTGTCTTCATTAAATGGGTAACCATGTAATCCTAGCACTATTTTAGGTCTGAAGTTACTTAATTACTGAGAAGAAAAATATTAGGACTATCATATTCACTTCTGAATATCCATAGTTGGGAAACTGAATAATTTTTGATGAAGGAGAACTGAAGCCCACTGAATTCTGCAAGAATGTTCTAAAGCCTTCAGGTTACAGGTGAAATATTCTTACCATGGTCAAAAACAGAAACAAGGAATGAGCTGAAAAAATATTTTTATAGATAAAAAGGATTTGATGACTTTGGTTTCCAATTCATGAAGGATATTGTAAAGAAAGAAACTACAAATTTTTACTGTAATATTTCTATAACATAAGAAAAATATAAACTTATCCAATCTCTGTTCAGTGGT
>JAYRBT010000082.1:94936140-94971733 GCA_036023395.1 Myiotriccus ornatus | reverse complement strand
GTTTTGTCCGGAAATCTACTTGGACAAAACCATTCACAGCCCCAGGGACGGGCTGGTGGGCAAAACCACGACACTAAATAATACTGGTTTGCTTATAAATATACTGTAGAATGCAAAATGCATAATTTTAAATTCATGTCTTACTAAAGATTTTAAATGGGGAAAAGAAACTCAAAATACAATGAGAAAGATGTTTTAAATTTTTTTTTCAGGTATAATTTGTCTCATAGGATTAGAAAAAACAAGTTTTAGATTTGCACTAAAAGTCTCAAAACTGAAGTAAATATAATGGTTGATGATGTCTCAGATGCCTGGAAAAGCTTAAAAAGATATTTCTAGATTGAAGTGGAAATTTCAGGTATCTTTGAATACACTTTGGTTTTCTTCAATCAAAACTTCTGTTAAAATAAATGAAAGTATTGTATTTCTAGAAGTCAACAGGATACAGCTGACAGCACAGCAACTGAAGGCAGGGTTATTTAATTATGAAATTGAAACTGAGAAAGCTTTAACATTGAATTTTATGAGTTGTGAAAAGAAATCTTTAAAATTCCAAATCAGTAGAATAAATTTCCAAGATTAAAAGAAAGCATAGAGGGTTGTAAGTAAGTGTCATAATTAGGTGTTATAAAAAAAATTCTCAGTTCTTGCTTGTGTAGAGATGTAGAAAAACAACATTCAAGCAGTAGGTGAAGAAGTAGTTCCAGTAGCTACTGTGAATTACTTTAGTTTCAAGGTAGTTTAAGTTCTCTAATTTTCCCTGCTTTTCATAAAACTTAGAAAAGTTAGATCTTTCTGCATAATAGAAATTTCCTCCCACTAAAAACTGTCTGAAATATTATAAAACCTTCCAAGTGAAAAAAATCTATACTTAAACCCCCTCCATATCCGAAACAGAACTCTTTAAGTTGTTGGTTGCTTGTCAGGAATACTTCTTTCAGTTTTACTTTACCACGCAAAACAAGTAGGGGCCAGGAAGATAAATGCTGACGTGTTCAGCCATTAACCACTTCTTGCACCCTCACGCTGAGTAGTAAATGAAAGAGATGAGTGCCTTACGTCCCTTTTTTTTTTAAGGTTTGGCATGGGATTGAAGCTAGGTACTGGAGGATCCAAGGGGTTAGTACGCAACTTGACCTCCAGTCCTTGTCGTCGTATGTTTAATATGGAAATTGATCGTTGGAAATCAAATGTGAAATGATTGTTTCAACTTTCCAGCTGAAAACTTCAGTTGTACAAAAGAGCTATTCTCTTCCAGGAATAATTTCACCTGAAACAGCTAGACCTACCACTTCTTTCAGACAGTTTATCTGACCACGCAGAAAGTAATATATATTGATCTTTAATATCAAATTCTCAAAAAATAAGTCAACTCCGTGCTTCTCTATCAGTCCAACTTCTCAATATTTTCATGAAGTATTTTGCTTGTTGAAGGGAAAGTTCGGAAAGTTCAGAAAGTTCTCTCAGTGCAATACATAAAAGGTACCATGTGAAGTGAAAATAAAGTCAGTGAGGTCAGAACTCCATTAGGTGAAAAAAAACCTGAAATGAGATCATTCAGGGAGACTGAATCAGAAGCAACTGCTTTGTCAGGCTGCAGCCAATTTCTATATATTTTTATCCAGTAGATTCAATACACATAAACAAACTACGGCTGAACTCAAAACTGAAGTTGACTTTTTTTTTCCTGCTTTACAAATGGAATTTCACATATTTGGAGGGGGAAAAAAAGCTAGGAAATGTAATACAATGTTTATTTCTAGATGCAGAAACTCATAACATATTGTTGATTAAAACACAGGACCATTTATAAATAAAACTGTTTCAAAGTGAAGGTCAGAGATAGCCTAAGCAAAAAATTAATATCCTGGATTAAAATATTAATGCTCTATCTTAAATGCAAAGAAACAAATGCAATCTCATTTAGTGACATTCCCAGAATTTCAGCAAAGATTACTACATTAATCTGTTACGCATTTTCTTTACTCTAAAACAGAAAGAAATCTTTAGGGAGTAGGGTGTGAAGATTCTGAACACTTGAACTTCTGCAATCTCTAGCAAGTTAGACTCAGATTTTTAAAGAATACTTGCGACTCTTTCTTTCAGGTAAATTATACCAACACAGAAAAATTGTCACATATTAGTTATAGTTTCCTAGCATCACTGAAAAGTAAGACTGTAATTACTGAGACTGAAATTGTGGAAATTACTCCTGGGAATTTAAAAGCCATAGTATGACAGAATAAAACAATATCCCATATGCAAAAAAATTATAATTATATAAACATAAGATTTTATGCTTGCAGTCAAGTTCAGACAACTTGTGTTTTCTGAACACAAGATATAAGTAGTTATTATACAGCATGCAGTTTTGTATGTAAATTTTAACACCTCCGTCAGTAACTGTGCCTGGATATTTTTTTACATTGTCTATCCATTTACAATACTGTGGGCATGGAAACAGATATCAAAATGTTTTTATGCTTCTAATATCGTTGTCTGTGCGTTTGGTAGATTGTATATTTTATATGTGTACAATATATATAAATAGTATGGATAATTTGGCAAAGTGTGATGAACATCTTTTCAATTGGCTCAGCTCTTTATCACCCATCTTTGAAGCATCCTCCTTTCTCTGGGACTGCAACTCAGTTCATATGAGTTACTGTGTTGATGGGGGAATCTACAGTTCACTGGATATTCTCTATAAGAATTGGACATCAAAAAGGATCTTTTGTGATTTTTCTGGTTTGGGGAAGGAGTTCCTGAGAAACTAGGAGGTAACACTTAAAGATACATATGGCCTCAGAAAATCTATCCAATGTCAGTTTCTTCAACTGGGTACCAGAAATTTTATAGATTTTAATAAGTATTTTTTTTAGCCTCGGTTTCCTTGTAGTTGAAGTCTGAAAACAAAACCTGGGGAGCAAGACACTGTAAAATGAAACATCCAGGATGTATCCAGGGGACGGCTGTAGGCCAAGCAAAAGTGACGCCAAATGCCTTCAACCAAAAAGTAGGATGAAGGTTTGTCTCAAATGCCTGTCAAATTGCATCATTACATTTATCCCATTCTATAACACTACCTTTATAGTGATATTTCAGTATCTCTGACATGTTGTTTGTTTCTCAGTACTTTACCTTGTCACATAAAATGTGTTCTCCATTGTTACAGCCCTGCCTCTCCCTGCCCACAGCCCAGTCCTCCTCCCACCCTACCCACAACCCAGCACCCCATTGCAGCTCCCTGGGGCTGGCAGCTCCTGCCCCAGTAAGATCCCCGATGGGCTGATTTCCAGCTCCCCACCATCCTACTGTGCCTGACCACAGGTCCACCCATGCACCTATGTCCCAGCACACCTTGGACCATTCCAGTTCCAAGGCAGATGCCCAGTGCCTGGGGCTGGGTCTGCTCCTGTTGCCCCGGCCACCAGGGAGCCACCCTGCTCTTGCTGCTTTCTACCACCCATCTCTTTTTCCCTAGTGAAAGTTTGTGAAGTCATCTTTTGCAAGAAAAGCAAACACTGAAGTCCTAAATATCTTTGCTAGGCAACTTCTGCCAGCTGGGAGGGGCTGTGTGTCCACTGCTATGCCAGTGTTGCAATGTATTTCCATATTCATCAGCATTAAACAATATGTCATCTACTACTTATGTTATTTACAGTATTCAAGAGGCCCAAGATATTTTTTTCAAAGAAAACAAACAGCCATCTCTTAAATGAATCAGTGCAGGCCATGGCATTCTATTATCAAAAGCAAATACAGTTTGAAAAAAAGACATAGTACAACAAAAATACAGGAAATAAAAGATGCAGATTTCTAAACAAAGTGGCTTCACTGAACAAACCAACCTGGCTTAACAGATGCAAAGTACATAAGCCAAAACTTAGATAATAAGAAGGGCAGAAAAGTCTCTTAGCTTGCCTGTTCTCATTATCCATTTTTATGCTGGTTTGAAGATTTCTGAAAGCAAAAGGAAAATGCAAAAACTTCATTGTTCGAGAAACAATAATGATACTGATTTTTCGTTAAGATGCATCTTCTCTTAAGAAAGTCACACTCCCTCCTCTTCCTGAAGTTTCAAATTTCTTCTTTCCTCTCCATGCTGGATTTATGATAATGATTAAGAGAAATTCTGAAATCTTGATTTTTTTTTTTTTTTCACATTTATTGGAATTCCATTTTGCTCCAGTCATTCAAACTGCTATAATAATTTTTTCTGGTTGCATATAAGAGGGCTAAGTCAAAAAATATTTATGTCCTAATAAACATAAAACAGAGCTTTTGCATTCCACAATGAATGATATAGCACATGCAGAGATTTTTTTTCAAAATAAATTACTTTATTTCTAGATAAATTAGTTCCTCTCTACTTAGTCTTTCATAATATACCAAAAAAACCCACAAAAACCTAAAAGATGTCTTATCCTGCTTTACATCCTGTGTTCTAGGCATCTATTTAGAACCTCTTTGGAAATTTAAAAATGGTTTCTGTTTTTTAACCAAATCCTACTCCACATGGCATGCAATTTTTGGGTCCCAAACAATCTACAGAAAAGAAAACAAAAAAAATGGTCTGTGACTACATTTCCATTTGATTTTTCCTGGCTTGAATTCTTAGAGTTTAGTGAGACTCTGTCTTGCCTGAAAATTTATTGGTGGCAGTAACACTAACCTGTAAGGAAAGACAAGAGGAAATTCATATTTTCATTTTTCTCAGCCTTATCATCTGTCCAGCACTAAGGAAAGAGAGCTGGCTTTCCAAGTCCATTATTATTCTAGCTTGCCTAAATTTAAAAAGCAAAATCATCTTTTCTTACTCTTTCCCCAGCCTGCTCCGATGAGGACAAGATGTAGTCCAAAATGCTGTTGATACTGAGTTTTGTGCTAAATGAGACTCCTAGGAAAAAATAGCATTCCAACAGGTCCACTATTTTATTACTGTTACATTTAACATACGGTTACTAATGCTGTATGTGGGACTCATAAAGATTCCGGAACCAATTCAGTGAGACCTCAACTTGAAGTGAGACATTACTAATTGCAAATTAATTAAGGCCTTGCTGTGTAATACTGATGTGAGACTGAGATGGCTGTTCTGACACTTCTGTAAAAGAAAATGAAAGGGCTTGTAAAATGCAGAACTTTATAACAAATTAAATGAGAGATTCTAAAAAACAAATCAGTTTTAAACTGATATTTTTTGCCTATAATTTAGTTGTAATGAAGTTTTATACTTGCTCTACTTTAAACTGATTCTAGGCTAATTCTAGTGTAAGTGTATGCTGTTATAAGGCAGGATTGTTAGTATATATCTCAAATTCTTGGAATATTTGTTCATCATTATTAATGTCTTTGGTTCACATGCAATCATTCTTCAGCCTTGTACGGGGTCACCTAGGTATTCCATTGTGTTAAGGGATTCCAGTAAAACTTTGCATTTACACAGATTTTATGGCATTTAAAATAACTTTAATAAAATAATTTCCTTAGATGTTTTTAGTGTTCTGAGTATCGCCTTCAGTAAACAGTTTTTCTTAAACAGTTGTCAGTAATTTTAGTGGATCCAAGATTTTACTGTTATAATTTTTTTGGCATTCAATTCTGTAAATAAAAAAAAAAGAAAAAAATACCTTTTTTTTTTCCTCAAGAAAAATAAATTATAGTGGTTTTATTTAAGGATATATTTTAATTTTGGAAAATTAAAATTCATAATTCTATGATTTCTAAAAATATATATATCCAGCTGCAGATTTTTATAAACATTCTGTAAAGCATTTGAGATATGAAACATGTGTGATGGATAAGCAATTGGCTCATGGGCTGGGTTCAAAGGGTTACAGTAAATGTTACAGTACTGTTACATCAGTCTGGTGACTGACCACCAGTGGGCTTCTGCTGGGTTCCACTTAGGGCTAGTGTTCCTCAACATCTTCATAAATGGCTAGGACACAGGACTCGATGATACTAAATTGGAAGGACCTGTTGAATCCCTTGAAAGCAGAGATGCCCTGCAGAGAGATCTAGAAAAACTAGAGGACTGATTAATCATCAATCACATGAAGTTTAACAAGGACAAGTGCCAGATTCTGCACCTGGGATGGGGCCATACCTGAACCTCCATACCTTGGATGTGTGAACAGACTGGGTAATGAGATGCTGGGAAGCAGTGCTGTGGAAAGGCACAGCACCAAGCATGACAGAGTTCAAGAAGCGTTTGTACAATATGGTTGGGCACATGGTGTGACTCAGTGCTGTCCAGTGCAGGGCTAGGAGCTGAACTTTGATCATCTTTGTGGGTCCTTTCCAACTCAGGATTCTATGATTCTATTAAATTTTTAAATAAAAGCAAAGATAATACAAGCAAAATTGTATGTCTGATTTTAAAGCTGATACCATAAAAGAAAAATGTAAACAGTATTTATAACCATTTTTATATAACCATTTCTATGGATAGACAGAAAACACTATGTTTGGTGCTTGGTTTTGGTTTTTTAAGCGTGTATTTCTGTATATTTTTTATTCTACCACAAATGAATAATGTTATATTTCACCCTTTGTGATTTCACTGTTGTGTCAGATATATACTTTTTATTGTGCATTTCAGCAATCAAACTAACCAAATACTAAAAAAGAATCTCAACATGCTAAAAAAGAATTAAATTTATGTTTTCATTTTCTTATCATAGAATCACAGAATATGCTAAGTAGGAAGGGACCCACAAGGATCATCAAAGTCCAACTCTTAGCCCTGCATGGGATCATCTCCAAGAGTCACACCACATGACCAAGAATCATGTTCAAACACATCTTGAACTCTGTTAGGCTTGGTGCCGTGACGACTTCTCTGGGGAGCCCATTCCAGCACCCAATCACCTTCTGGATGAAGAAACATTTTCTAATATCTAACATAAACCTCCCTTGACACAACTTCAGCACGTTTCCTTGTGTCCTGTCACTGGTCAGCACAGAGAATAGATGAGTCAGTTGTAACTGTTATGACTCAGTTACTTTTTCAGTTGCCCATTTGTACAAACCATGTATTTTTTAAACGGGAAAACAAACAAAAAAAAAAGGATAAAAAAAGAAGAAAAATTAAATAATAACAGGATTAAAGTGAAAACAGACAAATAAATAAAACTTTCAAGCTTCTTCTTTTTTCATGCCATTGAGACACAATTCCACCCTTCATTTGTCTGTTTCTATTTGAGTCATCTTTAAGATCACTTCTTGAAGTACAGCCGTGAAAAACACCTTTAGAGAAAAAATCTACCTGTATTCACACTACATATTGACTGCATTTCACTTCCATTATTCTGTATCACAACACATGTTTGTATGGAAACCTAATTTCTTTGTTTCTGAAAAATTAATATGCTTTAGCTTCTTTGTCTCATCTGAAATAATAATTCTTCCTTTGTGACATCACTCTTCATTGTTGTGCTTAGATTGATGCCACAATCTGAGATTCTGACTTCAGTTGGGAATAAACAGTAGAAAGACAAGGAGTAATAGAGAACAAAAAGACTTAGTGTTTTCATCATCTTAGAATATTGTCAAGAAAAATATACAGAAATGAGATTTTGAGCTGAACTAGGGTAACCTTAAGAAATTATAGGAAAACCTTACTTACATCTTTAATGTACATCTATAATGTAAATCTGTAAAGCAATTCCCCCACTGTTCAAGATGCCACTTGGTACTATCAGTTTCAAGAAATAATGCCCCAATTCTAATATTCATCATGATACTTCACCTATTTAATATCTGTTACTTCAGGCAGTTTGTAGAAAACTCAGTGCAAAAGAACAATTCTGGAGGGACTTGTAACCTTCAGTACTATATACTTTAGACTAATGCACATATAATGCTCACTGTCTTCTCACAATTAATCACGAAAATCATCATCTTTTACTATTGTCAGGTCTGAGACTGCTGTTAGATCAGCAAAAAATGACTTGTTCAGGCACATATAGTAGGCTAGTGTTAGGGAAAGGCTGAGAAAAATTCATTCAGCTGTAAAAAATTATCCAGTAAAATAAGATGGACTGAAATTGGACCTTCACTAACCTTGAGGGCCATTTTATGAAGTTTACTTTATGTGCTTCAGCTTACTTGGACTATTTAAAGGAGATAAAAAAATTTAAAGCTCATGCTTAAAGTATTAACAAGCCTATAGATGTATATTTATATCTAATAATAAAATACATATAATAATCTAATCACATGTTAATAATTTATGTATATTTATTATATGTATATTTATATTTTAACAAGTCATAAAAATATATATTTAGTGTAAATGAATTCATGTATTTAATTGTCTAAATGTATATATATAAATATCTTCATGTGCTGAGTTCTTCTTTGTTGCTCATATAATTTCCTTTAAGTATTCTTTCTTCATGTTATCCTAGGATAGTTTAATTATATTCAATCCCTTAAGAATAAGAATCTTTCCCAATCTTTTTATTAATAGTTTCTGGTTCTTTAAGAACACGTTTGATTTGAAAAATATATCTAACTTTATAAGGGCTCTAGAATTGTAATATAAGAGAATCTTGGATAGGTAAAATAAAGTGAATTGTGAGAATAATAAGAGAAATTTGGAAACTTGGAGAAAAACTGATAAGAGATTATAATTCCCTTTGGAGATACTTTCTTAGTTTCTACAGAAAGATTGATTCATTTTGTAAAAAAACCCGCAAGCCCAAAAATGACAACAACAACAAAAAACAGTTGAAAATAAAAAGTATAACACATCTATAAAGGACAGAAATTATTTTGTTGCCATGAGTAGAAGTATGTCAGAAAAATCTCTTTTCTAAATATCGTAGTTCCCAAACCATTAATGATCAGCAAACAATTTTTATATTAAGAGGGGAGGGCAATTTTATTTATGTCACACACACATTTTGGTACGAGGGATGTATTTATTGAGAATCAGCAGTTGGAGCAGTAAAGATCAGAGACAATAAAAGATCATAGACAACAAAGGATAAAAAATAATAAAGCAAAGTGGAAGATCTTCCTAAAGCCATGTGGTCATTGAACAAATGTGTTTTCACATTCAACAGAAACCTATGCAATTACAGTGAATAAACACAGACTCATAAACAAAAAAAATCCCTGTCTCATTTGTTTCTGTTTTTCTCTGTTGATTGTACTACAAGGGACCAAAAAAAAAAAAAATCTAAATTATTAGGAAGTAAATGCTAAAGCAACAAGAGCATTGCAGATATTTACTTCTCGTTGAGACTGAATTACTTCACCAGCACTAAATAGTGGAATAGATGGAAAGGAGTTTACATTAAAGGGAAAAAAAGAACAAATAATTATTTAAAATGATCACATAATAAAACCAAAGCATGTCATAGATTTTGTCAAGCTATTTTGTCATCCTAGAAAAAAAAAAAGGAGAGAGAAAAGGCTTAGTTTCAGCCTACACCTTTTACTGCTTACACCTACAAGTTTTTACTGCTCCAAAGGGGTTGTTTTCAAACAAAGAACAAGTGAGTACTAAAATTAAACTGTATCCAAAATTCAGTTCACACATATTTGCAAAAGCAGATATCATAATCTTCCAACATTATTTCAGAATACAGGACACAGTCATACAATAAATTCAGGTGTTAAGTGCTCTGTTTTTTTGATAGTGAATAGATACCTTTTGATAAGACATCACGAATGATGGTGAAAATCAGTTCACCAATGATGGTGAAAATCTAGTCTATGACCTATGGAAAACTACATTAATAATAATATCTGTCAAATATCTTTCCATGAGGCTAGGGAAAAGAAAAATCTGAATTTATCAGAAATTATTATTTTCTGCCAGAAAGGTCTTAAGAAAATGAAGACCTTAGCACCTGATGACATTTTGACCAGGAGGATATTAGTTACACTGTACATAAACACATCCTGATATTTTACTTTTGTTATAGAAACAATAATGACTAAACACTTCTTTAGCTCTAAACTGAAGTTGAAAGCAAATCATATTTCACCATGGAACAATAAAAAGCTCTCTTGTTTTTTTTGCAACAGCCCAAGGCTGATACAAGGCTGCCTGGGCTGTTCACTGCATCTCTGAACTACTGGAATAGCTCAGCATGTCTATAGTACTATAGAGCAGTAATAAAGCTGGAAAGTGGTGGCACTAGCACTGATCAGAAATGAAGCAAATAATGCCAGCTGAACAGCTCAAGGGGTATTTCTGGAAGCGGAATGTTAGAAGTGAAGAAAAGACCAAACCAATTTTGGCCGAATGATTTGGCTTGTTTTAAACAGGTCACTACTGTGTTGCAAGCTGCTTAACTGTGATGAGATATAATCGAATTTATGCTTACAGTGGGAACTATCTGTTTAAAGTGTCAGTGTATGAATTTTCTGTACACTGACTTAACAGCCCAAATTTCTGATAGTGACTACTGCCTCACTTTCTCTGCTGCCCAGAAAGTAAACCCACTACATACCCAGAATTCACAGCCTCTAATGAAAAAAAAACAACACATAGGAGTCTCTGTTTTGTAAGCATTTGTAGTCAAAGTTTAATTGAAGTTATAAGGAAGTTGTCATATTTTTATATCGTAATAGACTTGTCCTGAAGTGGATCAGATAAGTCAATTGTCTAGAGGATAACAGAGAATACAGTTGTTATTTCCGCTCTGTGCATAGATAGGGACTTTTGCAATGAGAAAGATATTACTAAAATGGTGGCACACTTAATAGTCAGCACACCTCTTCTCCTCCTGCTCTTTTAGGGACCTTACAGCTGACCTTTGAACCTGTCTCTGCTTTAGAGCAAATGGAATTTAACCCTCTGTTATTATGTAAAACAACTATGGATATGGAGAGCCCAGGAAAAAATATTCTTAATCTCAAAATAGGTGTTGAGAGAAGAGCGAATTGTTATTCTGTTTCTGTAAGGAATGTAATCTTTTACATGTAGCCACTTCCTTTATAAACTATTGTCCATTACTCATTTATTTTCATATTTAATTTTTCTATGCCTTTAGAAAAACGATAACATGCTAGTTAAACAGCCACTCCCTCCAACTAAGACCTCCCCTCAAAAAATAACCTTAAATGGAAACGGGCTCCATCCAAAGAGGGATTTGTTCCTATTTAAAAATTTATCCTTTATTGATGTGAAATGAGAGATTCAACCTTCAAGAAGCGTTCAACATTCAAATTCCAGGATTTCCCTTTAACTGCCTCCTGTGCAACCCCATTTCCTCCTGATAACTGTGTTAAAATCAATGGAATATATAAGATCATCATAAATGACAAAATACTACCCTCGGTGTAAACACTGTTGTGTACAAAGAACTCTAAGTCAGAAGCCTGGTGCCACTGTTTTCTATAGGATTACTGAGAAAAAATGTATTTTTCTGTAATGGAACTAACTGGTGCATAGGTTGCAGGAAGGTGTGCACAGCAACAGTGTATGTGGTACACATGGACGATGGGTCAGAGAAAAATCTATCCAGTTAACTCCTGGATCAAGTCCAATTCGTCGGCACTTTGGACAGTCTCATATATAACGCAACAAACTCTAATGAAGTCTGAATTGCAGAGTGGTAAATATATACTAATTACTATAGAGAACTGGAATTATATAGTTTTCTGATTTCCTGCGTAAACTTCTCTTAGTTAATTTTTTTTTCAGTGCATATGAATAAATGATGCACCCAGAAGACCACTGTGGACTTCAACCTTTTTTTTTAATAACATGTAAAGGGTTATTTTATTAAAAAAAAAAACAAACAAAAAAAAGGCAGTATTGTAACTAATATATTAGAATGTCTCTGAAGAGGTCATGCAAATATATCCCTCAAATGATCAAGTTGTTGCTAATACTTTCTCTAATATTCGAACGATTCATCCATGATAATAAGGATTTTTTTTTCCTTCCAATGTACTCTCCTTCCTACTGTCACATTTCCTAAAGTTTCTGTTTTCTTCCTTTTCCAAGACGTTAAATCCAGTCACATGATGGTTTTACTCTGAATTTTCACCATGAAGTAATAGTGGAACCTTCTGGTATTTGATTTTTTTTGTGTAACACTGACTGTCCCATTGATTCTCTGATGTTCTTTCAGAACCCTGCCAGATTCAGTTGTCTTCTGTAGGAATGTAAATGGCTTAAAGGATTGATATTGCCTGGTATGGCAGAGTGGGGGGAAGGGGGAGTTCCTTATATGCCTGCCAGAAAGAAATTAATTTTTGGAACTCTAAAACTGTATGCATATTGTTGTTTAGTGGCTCTTCAGAAAATAAGTTTTACTTACTCCAAATTTTGGCTTGTATGTGCCCATTCAAGCAGAAAACTCTTTTCATACCATATTTTCTCCTTGGCCCTCTTATTATTATTACTTGGGATTGAGTGATAATGGAGAATGAGATACCTTGGACAATTTATAGTTCTATTTTCAAATCAGAAACAAGGTGTTAATTAGTGTGTGTCTAAGCTTCTAGGAATCACAGACTGCTTCTAAAACACTGAGGAATTAAGTACCTCCTTTATGGGTGTAACTGAGTATGATTACTTCCGTTAATAAGATCCTGACTGATAATCAATTCTGATCTTATTGCAACTTCACTGAAGTCACTGTTTCTTTTCAGTCATGACACTAAGTTTACCTTTCATCACATGGGAGTTTCCTTAAGGAAGAACAAAAGAAGACTCTGTTCTGTTTTACAACACAATTAGAGAAACCTTATTGATAAAAGAAAGGATAATAAAATCCTTGAACATTAAGTACTTATTCAAGGCTCTTTTTATTAATGAAAGGGCAAATAATAACTTTTTTTTTCAAAATCATTAGTTTACATAGAAGAAAAAAGATGCAGACACTATTAAGTTAGTTAATTTAATGATCACACAATAAGAGACAAAAGGAAGTTACTTCAAAATAGAAATCTAATTTTATTTTGTTCATAGTTTCTGTTTTATAACTTCAAGTCATTGTAGGCATGACATAATTTTCATTTTTGCGGGTACAGCTTGAGACCAAATGAATGGGAAAAAAACCTCACAAAACAGGAAATGTAGCACTAGAGAGCAGATAACTGTTTTGATATTTGCAACTCTCGAGGACCTATAACAATGCAATTAAGTAATATTGTAGTGTTAATCAGAGATGCAAATCACATCACACATTGGAACCTTTAGAACCCTTTAGTTTTGTCAAAGTTTTTTCAAACTTTTTTTCAAATGATTTTTTTAGTTTTGTTGAAAGTCACTGGACTGTAATCCTGTGGCTTAGGTCTACAGACCCTAAATAACCTTCCACTGTGACTGCAGTTTATATATTTTGTTTTCATGACAGAATATTTTTCTTTATTTCTTTTCTGTAATATACAATTCATTTAAAATGTAAATAATATCCTCATGTATTCAGCTCATTTGTTTTTTGTCTGTGACTTCATAAACCCAGTATATCTTGGTATAAAAACAAGAAAACATGACTAGTTCAAATAATTTTTCACTGTCATCATCACTAGTTTAGACAATTGCATTGGACTAAGCTACCTAGTATTGTCATCAGAAATAATAAACCACATGGAAGCAAATGCTTGTTTTAGGTATGTCTAGAAAGATTTACTACATTTGATGATCCGTATTAACTTCTTTATTAAAGATTATCCAAAAAGTGGATACTATCCAATTTCACTACTTTCTAAAGGTCTGTGAATGAATTCACTTCTGTCTTCTTTTTTCCTTTTATCCTCTCTCTTCACTTCTTTGCATTCTGTTTCAATGCCTGTTTCCTTTTCTGTTGTTCTTCCCATTTAGATGTTTCTGCCTGTGTATCTCTCTCTGTCTTGCACTCTCCAAATTAATTATTTTTTTAAAAGTGTATAAAAATATCTTTTAAACATAAGATTGGAATAATTCATACCACCCATGTCTTTATTTCCTCTTCTTGAAAATTCTTTTTATCTCTCTGCCTTGCCTCTTTAGATCCTAAACTTTTTGGAATAGGCCTCATCTTTTAAACTGCAAGAGATTACAGAGTGGTGCACTGATCCCAGCAGGAGTCTTTAGACACTAAAGAAATACAAATAATTACAAAGCACTGCCATATGCCTGATCTCCAGCAGCTGCGAGCTCTGTAACAAGAGTGTGATGCTCCTGCTCTCCCACTTGTCACCTCTCCAATCCTGCTGGCCAGTTTGCAGTAGGGCATAATATTACTGGACTCCTATGCCAGCAGTAGCTGTCAGGCAGTTTCCACAAGATTTGAAGCACAGCTGGGGGAGGACTGCGGTTCTACACATCTGGTGCATCTTCAGGTTCCCCACGCACAGTTCATCTGTGTATGACATATATTGTCAAATATAAGTAGGAAAGTAATTTTTGTTTGCCAGCATATCAGTTTGTGACATATTGACAGTTTGATTTTGAAATAAAGTGTAGCATAGATAAGATTATATATTTGGCTCTTTAGCTACAGTTGTTGCATCTTTAATTACTGGTAAATTGTATGCTACGCGTAACCTTGACTCCTGCCTTCACAATGTTAAAGATATGTTTAATCTTCTGTTTCTTAGGTTTCAGGAGTTTTAACCTGAAAAGCATTTTTAACATATCATCTAAGGTTAATTATTTGAGTGCTATCACTTTAATCCCTTCACAGGAATGACCTGAAAATAAAGGCCAACTCATTTGACTACACACAAGGGGTCAAAAGAACTGAAACAATTGTTTTGTCAGAAAAGTTAAACAGTAAGTCATCTGTAATGGTAGCAGAAGAAATTGTGAAATCAGGAGCATTCAGGGACTATAATATTCATCTTCAGATGTGAAAGTACTAGAAAAAAACCCTGTACTATACTTAAAACCAATACAACTTTCCAAATTCATGTTTTATTTTCTCTGATATAGACATTAAGTGTTCAACATATATAGCTAATATGTATGAGCCATATCTCAGTACAAGTACAAAAGTAAATGCATGAGAGAAAATGGTGGTATAAAAATGTATGTATTTCTGAGGTACAATGTTGCTAATAAAACTATTTAAATTATTTCTCTAATATTTATCTGTGGTAGCAATAAAACTGAATCATTATTTATAAATGGAAGTGTAACCCACAATAATGAATAAAAAAGTTACATATTCATGAGATATAACTTAGCCTGATTAATATTATTTGACAGGCATAGCTTTTGAAAAATATCTTAGATCTAAACTACAACTACGCAGCTCTAGAAGTAAAGACTTAGCTTACATTTTGCTCTCTTTCATTAATTTTGTTTTCAGTAATTTATAAATGCATTTTATACACTAACAACAGCTTTTTATTACAAAAGACGAAGGAAAAAATCAGAAGTAAGATCCTGAAATGAATATACTGGTCTATATTTTGTTGGATACTGGATGCCACCAGGTAGATTGTTTTTTCCCCAGACATCCTTCAGATTTCACTAGGGACCTATTCTTAACAACAGAGCCCTTGAGGTTTGAACTCAGATATTAAAAATCAGTAGACTTTTATAGAAATATTACCTAAGAATCTTCAAATCCCCAGCAGCAGCTTAATGGCAAATAAATGTTGTTCTCTTTCCCAACACTTTTAAACTTTATCCACAAAATCATGCTTCCCTTTTTCTATATTTATCTGTGACTTATTATTTATCCTTTAAAAGTGAGACTGAATTTCTTCATTTTATTTTGGAAGTTTAATTTATGCAATATAGTATGATGTTGTTTATTAAAATAAAATGCAAGTTAGTAAAAACTGTTTTTAAGGAAAATTCAAGAGAGATGACTAGAGGCCATAGTAACCTAGGTCTTATGGGATGTTTATTATAAAAAATCTGAAAGATTTTTTTTTATTATTATTAGCTCTATGTTATTTGGAAACACTTAAAGTAAGTTTCTGTTTACCTAGGTTTATGACTGGGAACCTGAAGGATATCTAGTCAGTAAAATCACATGAATAACATTAATAAATCATTCCCATACTATAGAATGATAGAATCATTTAGGTTGGAAAAAACCTCTAAGGTCAATGATTCTATGTTAAATATTTTAAGCTTTTTGCATTTGTGTTTCCTTTCATGAATCTTCTGGGTTTTTTTCAATGGTCCAAAAGTTACACTAAAGGGATGAATAATGAAGATTGCGTTTTATGTAAATACAGATATTGTGGCATGAATTTGCCTAAGGGAAATAACAACCTTTTAGATCAAACAGATGAAAGCGCTGACAGAAACTGATTTTCAATTGTAAATAAAATCCTGTCTTCTATTTTAACATTTTGTAACAAGCACAACTGCAGAGATTTGAGGTTGATGTTCTAGTTAATATTTTAGGGATCCTGTTATTATTTTTAATTTTTAGATTTCTGTAAGACTATAGTAACATTTTAGGAGATAAACATAAACAAAAAGAGAAAATTTGTCTGTACCTTAGCTGCTTATGTGTGCCTGACAGAAGTAGAAATATATGGAAAAGTATCTGAAAGATCTCCTGTTGCTACCACAAAGTGAATCTTGAGTGAAGATAAAATTGAAAACAGACGGTCTGTGAAAGAGATCAAAGTGAAAGAAAACCCAAAACGTGAAGACAAACTCACCCAATATTAGATGTTACCATAAAGATGACTGTCAATCCCACTGTGTGACAGTGTGAAAATGAGAAAGGAGCATCTTTGTCACAGCTACAGTTCCTTCAAATATATTAAAATAGCTGGCAATGCTCTCTAGTATCTCTGGCATGGGGTGACTAGAAAAGAAATGACGGAATATTCTTCCTGCTTTTGCAGATGTGAAGAGGTCCTTCCTTTCAATCACTTATCAGCAGTCCTGGCTAATGAGGGAGATTCCAGCTGACTGGAGGTTAGAAAATGTGGCACCCATCTACAAGAAAGACCAGAAGGAGGATTCAGAAAACTACAGGCTTGCCAACCTAATCTCAGTGCTGGTAAAGGTCATGGAGTAGATCTTCCTGAATGCCATCACACGGCATGTGCAGGACTACCACGGATCAGGCCCAACCAGAATGGGTTTAGGAAACACAGGTCCTGCTTGACTAACCTGATTTTCTTTGATAAGGTGACTCACTTAGCAAAACAGTGTGGCCAGCAGTACCAGGGCAGTGATCATCACCCTATATTCAGCACTGGTAAAGCTGCACTTTGAATCTTGTGTTCAGTTTTGGGCCCCTCACTATAAGAATGACATTTCAACGATTTCATAAAATATTCTGAGTTGGAAGGGACACACAAGGATCACTGAATGTAACTCTTAAGTGAATGGCCCATACAGGGATCAAACTCACAACCTTGGTGTTATTAGCAATATAGTCTAACCAACTGAGCTAATCTCAGGGTTAATGAAGTGCTAGAGCATGTCCAGAGAAGGACAATGAAGCTGTCTGGAGCACAGGTGTTATGAGAAAGAGCTGAGGGAGCTGAGGTTATTTAGTCTGGATCAAAAGAGGACTGGGGAGATCTTATCACTCTCTACAACTACCTGAAAAGAGGTTGTAGGGAGTTGGTTTCTTCTCCCAGGCAACAAGTGGCAGAACAAAAGGAAGTGGCCTGAGGTTGCATCAGGAGAGATTTAGATTAGGAAAAAATTCTTCACCAAAAGGATTACCAAGAATTGGAACAGGCTTGTAGAGAAGTAGTTGAATCAGCACCCTTGGAGGCACTTAAAAGATGTGTATATGTGGTGGCTGGGGACATGGTTTCATGGTGGACTTGTCCATGTTAAGTTAATGTTTGGACACAATGATCATAGAGGTCTTTTCCAACCTAAATTATTCTATGATTTTATGATATATAATTTGGAGCTTTCTACTAATTTTGTAATATATATATATTATATACACAGAGTCACTGTGAAAGTAAAGTAAGAAAGAGGAATTATTGTACTCTTCACAAACATCTGAGGTGCTTCTGGATGTCTCTGTGAAAAAAAAAATCTAAAAAACTTTTCTTAAGCTTATCTTTGCCCATTGCTCTAAGACTTTGTAGTGAACCCCCACCCCCCAAAAAAAATCAGAATCAAAATGAAAAAAAGTAAAAAACTCTCTCACTCACTCAACCAACACAGGCTACTGTAGAAAGACATCAAGACTAACACTCTAAGATGCATAAGAGCATCATGAATGTATGTAGAAAGAAGCACTACATCCTGCACTAGCTGTCACCTAGACTTTCTCCAGCAGGTGCTAGCTGCAAAAGCTTGGACTCCAGAGAAATCAGTGTCAATCTTTTTCCTAGGTGTCTACCCTGTTGCGGGGCCATTCTTTTGTATTCTCTTTCCTTGTATCCTTTGGGTATGATTTTTCCTTTGATCCATTTAAAATCAGTGTAGGTGTGTTCTCTGGGATGTGCCACTGGTGCATCTGGTTATAGCCATTCCTTTTTCATTACACTCTCTCTGTAGTAACCTTCGCAGGCTTGAACTTCATCTAGACCCCTCTTTTGCTCTAGTACATATTCTCGAAATCTGAAGCTTCTAAACTTTACCCTGTCCTACATATTGTACATCATGTTTCACCTATATTTCCAGAAACCCATTTTCAGTGAATTATCAACTTTGTTATGAAACCCACCTCTGAATTACTTGGATAAACTGATGACACAGCATAGGCATTGGATCTATTCTGTGGATCCTTCCCCAGCTAGCTTTCTTAACTCCCTCTCTCCATAACTGCTGATCAATTTTAGGGGTATAAATGTAGTTTTGAACATTTTTCTCTGTGTATTTGATATATTTATAGTCAAATGCCCTGAAGGACAAAAGGCCTTAAAAAGAAAATATTATGGAATAGAAACTAGCCCTAAACAGATAGTCAAAAAGCTTGAGAAAAACTTGAGAAATCTTTCAAAACATACAGCACATTTCTAAGGTGTTTCATAACCTCACAGAAATATCTCTGTCTCTCTCAATATGCATGCATAAAATATAGTTATACCTTTCAAAATGAAAGTCCAAATTTATTTTATTTGTATAAGTTATCTCTTCAAATAATCTGTCAAAGGAACAGAACTGAGTTATTTAAATATGCAATTGTAGTTGAGACTAGATATCCAAAAATTACACTAAAGTTTTTCAATACATGACTTAATTTTTCAAGCTATTATTTATTATTATTAATTATTCAACGTGGTCTTACTTTTTTCATTCTTCATTTCAAGACTGTATAAAGTACTGAATAAATTGTATCATTTTCTTTCTCATATATGATAAATGTATTTGTAGTTAATGGTGTCAAATATTATTTATGTTTCCAGTGTAAATCTTTGGTCAAAAAACTATTTATGAAGTTTTACATTCTACTAGATTATTACAAGACATTACATTTAATAATGGTGACATCTGTCAAAGTGAATCCACCACCAAATGCGTTGTTGATTAGTATATAGTGAATAATTTGCAACAATGGATTTATTTAACAAATTTAGCCTATTGTCTGCATGTGGAATAGCTTCCAACAAAGAATTAAACAAGCAAGCCATAATATCCTTGAATAGATTTAAAAACACTCAAGTGATCTATTTTCAGGCTTTGCTTTTTATTTTGTTTAGATTGTATCATTCTCTGTAGTTCATGAACCATTTGTAATGAACATCTAAAATACTAACTTCCTGGTTATCTATTTCTAAAGTGTCAGCTGTTTCACTTTTTATTTATTTATTTTATTTTACTTTATTTTTCCTTAGATGAATGTAGAAAAAAATTTTAGGATGAGTAAAGCTTTTGCAACTATTTGTTTAAAACTCTGGCTTTGCAAATATTCACTTGCATCTTTGAAATTTACTTTCCACTAATGCTCTTGCCAGTAAAACTCAATCCTTCAAACATTCCTGCAGAAAGATCACCAAAGGGTTGCACGTATTGTCAAAGCAAATTCAATCAAAGGTTGGTTGAAAATCTTGCACTGTATTTGCCCAGCTGTGTTAAAAGAACAGCTTATTCAAGTTGTTCCCAAGACATCCTTCAAGAAAATTCAAGATTGGAAAAGTGGTTTTGTTTTTTTTTTTTGAAGATTGTTTATTTGTGTATTTGTGATTTAACACCAAGTTTTATGAATTATGCTTCAAAATTACTTTTTTTTTTTAATACAGAAACTATGTTGTAGGTTTGCAATATTTTTTTAATGTTATTTGTTTAATTAATATTATTTGTTTAATAACCCTAAGAACAATTTAATGGCAGACAAAGCATAATCTGGAATATTCTGAAACTCTTTTTTTTCTAGTGGAAATGAAAGTCTAACCTCTTAATATTTGTTTCCTGCTTTCCTAATTACCAGTCCATTCCTCTTAGTGGTTTCATATTGTTACACTGCACTTCTGCATGGCTCATTATTTGTCTCTGGCACTGTGTATAAAAACTTGTCCCCACTAAAAAAATGACTGATCACACTGAAAAATGACAGATCACACTGAAATTATAATAACATATAGCAAACCCCTCATCCTGGATATTCATTGAATGATTTTAAGATGAGTATGAGTGGGACATCTAATGAGATATTAGGTGAAAATCAGTAACCTAGCAAACTCCATTGCTTTTTAACAAAGTGAAAACTTTAAGGTATTTGTATAGTAATTTTAATTCTGAAGTACCATAGTCCATTTGACATCTAATGATTAGAGAAAAGAGGAAACCTTAGTATACAGTTAAACTTACAACAAAACTTCTAATTCAAGTCACATATGCTGTGCCAATTTTATTCTAAAATGGTAGAAAAAACGTTTTTCCCTTAATACAAACCAATCTTTTATTTATTGTTCCACTTTTCTATAATATCTAATATTCTAAATTAGATACACACAATATATAAAACTAAACATAGAAATGGAAATATGGATTGCTTTAATGTTCCCAGATTATAAAAATTGTTTTGTCAAGAGAAATATTTATTAAAACTGAGACAAGACAGTTCATGGAAGACTTACACCTCTCCAAAGTAGCATGACTTAAAAATTTACTTGTGCTTATTCCTTTGATAAGAGCATTTTACCATTTTCCATTTTTCTGAACAAATCAAAACATATTAGCAAGACAAGATAACATAAATTTATTCTATAAAGTTACGTTTTAAAGAAAAATAAAAACTTTAGCATTTCTTTTAAACTTTTTAGGATAACTTCACAAGACATAAATATTCTCCTGTGATAGTGTGTATCTGCAGTAGATGCTGTAGAAACTTTTACATATTCCTACTTTAGCTACTTTGTGCTGCAGCCTTAAGACTATTCAAATGTTGCTTTTCATGATATTAATAAGAAAGAGAGATATGTGACAGTGTTGCTATTTTTGCCTGATTAAGCATGTGAAAGCAGTTAGTATTGAAGTAATAACCTCACATTATTTATCTGAAGCCTGAAACGTTCAGAGGACATGTTAACAAAGACTGAGTGGTGAAATATCATTACAGGAAAATTCTCAAGAATTTCATAAACTGCAGGGACTTGAGTTGGATAAATATTTATAAAGTACAAGGCTGAAAACTGCAGTCACTGGAATTCAGGAGAAATTTCCTGTCACTGTTTTTCATGATAAGTCTTTATATATTCAGAGTGCTTCTTACACCTGAGATCTAACCAATAAATTACCTTTTTTTCCCCTCTACAAAGTAGGGAGTTTTTTTCACCAACTGAAAAGGGAAAAAATAGCAGTTAAAATATTTCAGAATATCAATTTTGCCTTCAATAACCATCAACTTCTATAAATATAATATTTTATAAATATAAGTGGGTTTATTAATACATGAAAATAAAGCTTTCATGTCCAATGCGACATACAGAAAACATTAGAAGGTACTAACAATTTATTTAAAGTGAAAATCATGTTTAAAAATAATTTGGAGTAAAAATGTAGTGATTCTGAGTGCGATGCTGTGGATCTGCATGTATGATGCTCTGTGATTTGCAGGTTAACACTTAATCTATGGGAAAATTGGACCTTTATATTTCCAAAAATTCTGTCTAGGAAGAGAATCCAGGCTTAGACCATCCCTTCTCATACTTACCATTATAAGGATTTTTGTATGTTTCCAAGACCATCAAGTTCTGTTTTCTACTAAAAATATTTTGTTCAAGGTACAAAAATAAAAAAAAAATAGTGAAAGAAAACAGGTATTTTTATTTTTACTGCATTAATTCAGTGGGAATAAAGACAAAAGAGGAAAAAAACTCCCCCTCAAATCCAAGTTGATACCAAGAACAGGTACATTTAATGTGTAGCTAATATTCAAACATTACTTTCTTCAAGCTCAAGACTGGAGCATGCCAAAGTGTAGGAAGTCAGCCAAAAGTTCCAGGAGATCTATGTGGATGAAAGGAGCACCAATTCAGTCTCAGAGAAAAAAGAACACCTGTAGAAGGTGGAACAGTTAACAGAAGGGGTAGGTAACGTGGGAGGATTACAGAGACATGACCTGAGTGCCATGACAGGAAAAGCTAAAGCACAGCTTGAATTGGATTTGGTAGGGGACATCAAAGAGGAATGCACGTAGAAGGAGTTCTAGAAATATGAAGGTGACAAGGGAAAATGTGGTCTGGGAAAATGTGGTCTGCTGTTGAATGGAGCAAGAGACCTGATAATAACAAGACATGGGCAAAGCTGAAGTCCTGAATGCCTTCTTCATATCAGACTTTTCTAGAGAGATCTGCCTTGAGGAATCCCAGGTCGTAGGGTAGAGGAGGAAAGCATGGAGCCAGGAAGAGTTAACCCTCAGTGAAAGAGAATCAGGTTAGAGAACACGTTAAAAGCTGGACGTACATAAGTCCATGGCTTCCAATGGGATACACACATAAGTACTAAGAGGTTGTTGTCATTGTGAGGTCGCTCTCTCTTATTTTTAACAATCATGACGAATGGGAGAGGTTCCTGGTCTTTGGAAAAGAGCAAATATCGCTCCTATCTTCAAGAAGGGTAAAAGGAGGACCCATGGAACTTCCGGACAGTCAACCTGATTTCATTCCCTGGGAAGGTGTTGGAGCACTTAGTCCTGGAAACCATTTCCAGGCACAAGGACAAGAAAATCATCAGGAGTAATCAGCATGGCTTCACCAATGGGAAGTCATGCTTGGTGAACCAAGCAACCTTCTACAATAGAACAACTGGTCTGACAGATGAGAGAAGAGCATTGATTATTGTCTACCTGGACTTCTTTAATGCTTTCAAATTCTCTCCCATGAGACCCTCATAGAGAAGTTGATGAGGTCCAGAGAAGGGTCACTTAAAAAGTGAGGGACTGGAGCGTCCTTCACATTAGGAAAAGCTGGTAGAACTGTGACTCTAGAGAAGAGAAAGCTCAGGGTGGGAATCTCACCAGTGTGTACAAATAACTGACAGGAGTGCATAGTGAAAGCGAGGCTCCTTTTAGTGTTACCCAGCCACGTGACAAAAGACACTGTACACAAACTAGAACACAGGAGACTCCCTGTAAATGTCAGGAAACAGTTTTTCACTGTGAGGGTGAGAGATTGCTAGCACAGGTTGCTCAGAGATCTCCCTCCTTGGACATATTCAAAAGCTGTCTGAACACGGTTTTATGTAAGAGGCTCTAGGTGGCCCTGCTTGAGCTACAAGGGTAGACCAGGTGACCTCCAGAGCTCCTTTCCAACCTCAGCCATTCTGTGATTCCTTGACACCTCAAATGGTCCAGACACTGTGCAGTGCACACCTGTAGCACATATCTGTTCATAACTTTTCAGAACATTTTGCTACTAAAGCATATTGATGCTCTATAATGTACTGATTAAGTTCTTGATGTTGCTGAAGACATCATATGCCTTGATAAGTTAGGATCAACAAGTAAAGAAAGACAAGAAAGATAAGAGCCCTTAAAGAGATCCAGTGTTCTGTCAGAGTTATTAAACTACTTACTGCTTAAATATTTCTATTCATTCTTGCTTAGTGTTTTGAATTTTATCAGAGGAATATCTGTACTATACCATTTCAACCTCTCATAAAATACTAACTGCTAGTTCTTTATCTGTAATAACAATCTTCATGGTGTAGTGAAGAAGAGGTTAAGACAAAGATGTCTTTAAGAAATCTTCATGATCTTTTGATAATATTAGGGCTGTTACAGCCTCTGGCGAAGTTTAACACAGCCCCAAAGATGCTCTAAAATCTGCTGGTTTGTAAATGCCTCCTGGGACCATTAAGCTAAGAACAGTCAAGCCATGCGCTTGGCACTTGACATGCAGGAAGGACAGAAGATGATAAAACCAAAGATCAAACAGAAAACAGAAGCATTAAAGAAGAAATTCTTAATCTGTATCAGAAGATGGAGCACTGAAAGTAGCAGATCTGCCAGAGAACTAGAAAAGAAGCAACTAAGGAAGAGCACAATATCAATGAGAAGCTAATTTATTTTTATTTTTTTTTAGTCTTTACCACATAGTGTGTTTAAGGATTTGTTTATTCTGGACTTCCTTTCTAATAATAAAGACTATCAAAGAATTAAAATAAAAGGTGCTAAAACAAATCAATAAAGGTATTGTTAAACCTTGGTAACAGTTAGTTAGTTAGTTAGTCAGTTAGTTAGTTTCTGCATAAGCAAAGTTGTTCAGCTCCTAAAAATTTTTGATTTCATATTAAAATCCATTGATGTCCCAAAAGACTGAAGTGCTTTAACTCTATTTTAAAATGTAGTTAGGGGTGATCCAGGCAGCCAGAGATCATCAAACACTACTTGTATACCTGGTTAAATTGTCTCAAACTATCTCTCATAGAAGTTATATTATTAGGCAATGTAGAAAGTCATTATATTGATATCTGTTGTTCTTTCCTTCAAAAGAGGAAAGTTGTGTTTCAAGAATCTGATACCATTCTTCGAGTGTGAGTAAGCTGCTTTTTTTAGGATTGACCGTTTTTGATAATGTTACTTTGTTTCTTAGAATTTGCATAGCCTGAAAATCATCTTTTCATAAAGAGAAAAATAAAATTAAATGAAACAAAATTAAAAAATCTGAAGAAAATTGGAAGACAAGTAGGGCAAGCACTGCTTTATCAAGTACCTCTGCAGTTAGATCTTTCATGCACAACATGGTAAGGTGAGGCTGCAGGAAGAATTAGCCTGCAAAATTTACAAGTCATCTGAAAGTGTCCTAACTACTAAAGCAAGAACATATTTTCTGTTAATCTATGTCTCAGTGAGAGTTTTCATGAATTACACAAAGCTGAACTTTCACAGGAAGGTTTTAGTGAGGCTCAATTCAGAAAACCCAATTGTTCTTGAAAAAAGATTCCTCATCGGCTTAAACTTCAGACAGAGTAATATGAAACAGAGTTGTTTGGAAAATAATAGGCTTCAAAGATATGGACAGCTGATGCAAAAGTAATGCAGGTATCCCACAACACACTGGATAAAATTGGCTACTGTCACTTACATCGCTTCTTCTGAAAATTCAGCATTCTTCTCACACATCTAAGACTCAGAATATCTGTTGAAAATTATGTGCTGAAGTTTGATAATTCTTTCAGGCAGATAAAAATGTTAAATTTGTCTAAAAGTACCTTTTCCAGAACTACCTGTGAGACTGTGATATAGCCCTATGTGATTCCTGTTAGAAAACTATGAATTTAATATTCTACTAAATAAATGCAGTGGAAGCTTAGATGTTATTTGTTAATATCTGCTGCTGCCCAGTTGCAATTTTTCTCTTTTTTTTTTTTGACATCACTATTATATTTTTAATTTAATTTAAAATTATTTTATTATATTAATTTTAGAATCATCATTTTCTATTCTTTTGCCATCATTTGCCATCTGCTCCCCTTGCAAAGAAGCTATAGATTTGATGGTGCTTTGTAATCCATCTCTGCCAGAGCCATTATTTTCATATGTGAAGGTGGTGACTGCCTTTATCCACCAGATTAAACTAGACATGTTTAACATGTATTACTTAAAAGTTACTGCTTTGGTATTGTTAAAATTCTTGGTCAGTTATGCTAAAGCTATTAAAAAAAAAAAAAAAAAGAAAAGGATTTAAGCAGAAAGCAGGAGGCAGAATTAACAATCACTGTTCCTAATATCACATGAATTGCTCATATTAACTGAGTTAATAGAGACTAAACGAAATATGTTGCAGAGAAAGAGTCATCTTCAATGTGCATTTATGTCTATTTCTTCTGATTTATACTTACCTAACATCTCTTAGGGATATTCACTATTATATTAAGGTCTAATTACCTTTGATCAGAAAAATCCCCTTTTACAAATTTAAATAATATTTATTATAATTTCACAATTTTATTATTATTGTCATGTAACCCAGAACTGCATGGCTAACCAATATCAGTTCCCTCAAAGAGTTCAAACATTTTACTTAACAGAAATACCATGTCTTTGGCTTTCTTTTTAATTAGCATGACGATATCAGCACTCATCCTGAAAGTTCAAGTAACACCAGAAACCCCATTTTCTGATTCTACACATTAAGTAAGAGTTTTGGGACCTAAAGGTTGACTTTTTTGAAGAGGTAGAAACCGTCCTTCATACTGATCTTCTCATTCCAGCAACCAGTTCACCTTATCTAATGCAAATATTGATCTAGCACTATCACTCTGTAGCAAATTTAAAGTTTTGGGGTGAAATCTTCTTTACTTCTGACTGGGTCATTTATTTTTTGAAAAAGTATCTATAAAAGATACCGCATACCCAGTAGCTAAAAGGAAAGGAGAGAACTGAAAACTTTTAATGGGAATCCAAACCCTCTATTGAGAGGTTGGACAGGTCATCTCCCTTAACAAGACAGATAGGAAGTATTCATTTCTTTTAAACTGACATTGGCAAGGACAAAATGTGAAATAGTTTTATTAAAAGAAAAGACTTGAACTCCCACAAAAGGAGTCATTAAAAATAAGGACAGTAGATAAATACAGTGCAATTGGCATTATAATTCCTAGCAGAGGTCCACCGACTATAGTCAGATACATGATGTCATTTCCTAAAATTAAATTAAAAGAGTCTTCTGTTAATTGTTAAGCTTCTAGGGCCTTGCTCCACTGCATCTGATTGCTCTAACGACATTTACAAGAAACATGTTCAAAAATATGAAAGTGGCTTTGGTCCTTATAGATTAAATAACAGATATTTTTAATCTATGTAAAGGTTACAAAAAAACAATATTTATGCAATTATTCACAGTCTCACAAATTGTGAGATATTTCTTAATCTATTTCACAGGTGGAATCCCTTCAGAAGAGAATCAGAGAAGATCAGGGAATACTTCCCATTCGTTCCAAAAGATCTCAACCATTTCACAAAATTGATGCTTTTCCACCACTCCTTTATAAACATGCAAGCACTTTTATGCAATTAGGCAGATAATTCTAGTCTTTAATTTAAAAGATAATGTAGTTCGATATCCTGGCTTCATCAGATCCAAGGCAGCAATCTGGTTAAGGACAGCCTATTAATATTCCTTCCAGATAATAATCAGGTGAATTTATATTTCACATGTAAAATTTCACTGACGCAATTTCTTGCTGCATTTCTTTCAAGTGTTTGTGTTGAATCCTGGGTATTGCTGTTACCCAACACAACTGTCTTTAGGAAAGAATTGCTCCTTTGGGCACTTTAATACGTTTCACTTGATGTCACTCAATTGTTACTCAGAGATTACAAAAACTGATGAACATGTGTGAACCCACAGACCACAGACATGCTCAATTATTATCTTGTAATTTATCTTTATGCCACTCGTGTGGGTTTCTGACATACTTTGGGGGAAATGTGTTTTCAACCATCATGTAGAGACAATGGAACAAACATATGGAGCAGAGTACACTGGAATAGAGCAGGTTGGAAAGCATAATGGGAGTTCAGACAACCAGTAATCTCTTCAAGGAGAAAAGTCCAGATTTTTTTTTTTTAAACTACTTTGAAGACCAAATTTAAGTTAAACCAATGTCAGTGCCTGCTATGACAACTGCAAACTCTAAAATCGTCATCCTTCCATTAAACTGACTCATTATTTTAGTGTTTTTCTGTTTTTTTCCTATGAAAGAAAATAAGATTTTACCAGTGAATTGCATGGGAAACTATCCTAAAATAATGCTGATTTTAGAGGAAAACACATTTCTATTTATCTTGTAGTTTTCTTTCCTTTCTTTATAACGACTAATACTGAGGAAATCATTAAGAGCAAGGAATCAGGCAGACAGTAAAAATTTCTAGGTTGAAAAGCCTTGTATTCATGTTGAAGTGAGCTTCAAAGGATCTGAAACAGAAATCTTGCAGAATAGCTGCAAAGCCGTAGCAAAACATTTTAATAACTCCTATTACAAACATACAAATTACCTGTTTAACTCATTTTTGGTGTCAGTGTGCTGAAAGCTGACCATGTGCCTACTATTACTTGTCACTCTGGTGTCCCCATCCACTAAAGAGCATAGTAAAACTAAAATGAGGTAGAGAGGCAGGACATGATCAAAGCTAGAAGCACTTTTGTAGAAGGGGATATTAGATTAGGCATTTTTAGTCTAGAGAAATAGGACCCAAAGGGATATCTTCTTGATGTATAAAATAGCAAAAGCCATGAATAAGGAGGCTAGGGAGCAATTAGGCACTATTTTTGTAAAATGAGATCAAGGGGCACCAAATGAAATTATCCCGAAAATTTTCAGCAAACAAAGGGAAGTGCTTTTTCACACAGTGCATAATTAAGTTGTAGGATTGCCACGGGATGTTGTGGAGGCCAAAGATATAAATGGATTCCAAAAGGGATTAAAAATATGAAAGGAGGTACACCATAAACAAAAAACCACAAAATAACCAACAACAACAAAACCCAAACAAAAACAAACAAAACCACAAAACCACAACACACACACACACACAAAACAAACAAAAAAAAAAAAACAAAAAAAAAAAAACAAAAAAAAGAGGTGATATTCTGTATGACTCAGAAAGTACTTCCATATTACAAAGCCAGAAACTGTCATTCTTATTTGCCTTGTTCTTATACTCTGCTTTTCCGAGGCCTCTGCTACCAACATCTGTCAAGGAGAGTGGGAACATTTAATCACTTTTTACTGAATGGATAGACTTTTCCTGATATGCCTGCCTGGAAACACTGGATAGAGGAAGCTACAGAATACTAGTGATGTGGTTTTTCACTCTTCTGTAGGACCCCACCAGAAAATCCATCAGGTCTGTGTCAGATGCAAGAATCTGGCATACTGTGCTCATTCTATACGTAGTATGGCCGTTCTGCTGCAGATACAGGAAACAAACCAAGAAGATACTATCTGCCCTAACTTTTTGGCCAGACTTTCTTACCAAATCTGACTACTCATGGCTGTTGCAGCCAAGATGTTAATACAACTAAATGATACAAATCTTATTCATTATGTCTGAATGATAAGCAGCATCTGAGGATAACCAAAAGTTTATTTAAACATGCAGAACTTCTCTGAAAGTTTTTTTTTAAAAACAAGAAGGAAGTGTAGGACTTAAATGAATATTTAACCACTAAGTCATTTATTTGAAGTACTCCTTTTTGAACCAAAACTTACTGTAGAGTTTTGGAGTCTTTCAGCCTCCTTCAGCACATTTTGAATCAAACCACCAACACTAATGCATTGTTAAAACTTAAACAGCCACTTCATGATCAGTTAGAGCTGTTTTTTCCTTTCATAAAAATGAATATCTTTACAGATTACCTCTCACTACCTCCACACCTCCTTTCTGAATTTATCTTTTAAGATTCACCATAGGATCTAGAAACAAGGTTATTTAATTTCTTTTTTTTTAATAAGTCAGAGAAAGACTCTATTAGTTCCTTAAATAACACAAACACTTCTGCACTTTCCCCAAGATTTTGACTTAAAGAAGCTGATAATATTAATAAAATCTAAAACTGTTTCACTAATTTATTTAAAATGGATTTGAGATTTTTTTATCCTGTAGTCCTCATAGGCTTGAGTAGACATATATGGAGCTTTCTTACATGAGTGTCTTCTCTTATTTAGCCCTTTCTTACTCCAAATATCACTTATGACTCCTGAACTTATGTAGAACTTATTACATAATTGCCCTTACAGGGTACAGCAGGGGGGCAAGGCCATTAAATAAATTAATCACAGGACTGCTAGTTGACGACACAACTACCAATTTAGCACATATCCATTCACTGACACCAAATTTCTGGCTTCAAAGCAGATGATTTTTGGATCAAGGAATTTCCTAATAGTCTTATCTTCAAAATAATCTATTAGGCAGCCTCTGTCTTTGTCACTGAACTCCCAAATCAGCACAGCAGATTTTACAAGTAACACCAAAGGAGACAATCATAATTTATCTTTTATGAACATTAGCCAAAATTCATAGATGAGAAGTTAGATACTTATTAAGTTACTCAAATGCAAGGCAGAATACTGTATAGCTATAGCACATGAGAGATGTTTGAAATAGAGTCATACAATTTTGTCTTGTAAGGTTTTCAAACATTGCAGTTAAAGATCTGAAATTATTTAGAATTATACCTGCTGCTTGATTTCATGTGAACCTGCTTTACTTAGCAACTACCATTATATAAATTTAGCAACTGAAAACAAAACCATGAAGACTACTCATTAAGAATATAGATCAAGTTCATCTCTCCTCAGCCGATAGCTTTGTGAAGATTCATTTGACATTTGCTCTCCTCCTCATAAGTCATTTTTTCACTGTTAAGTAAGGATCTGTTTGAAATACAGTGAGCAGATTCATGAGTAAGAGGTGGACTTGGACAGTGACAGCCTTTGTAATCGTACCTTAAAAATCATCCACTCTATTCCCAAGGAAGCTTTAGGACAAGTAAGGTATGTAGAACAAACTTGCAGAAGATTCTACAATATAAGACAACTGGGAAAGGTCAGATATGTCAGATTCATCTAAATATTATCTAAATTGTCTAAATTTGTATATCATCTAAATTTCTCTGAACTAAGGCTGAAAATCAGAGAATTTCTTGAACATTGTCAAACAACAGATAAGGATTTTTAAAAAAATAGTCCAAACAGTATCTGTAGTTTTAAGCATAGGAATTGATGCTGTGGGTGAATAGTGATGTTTGGTGGATTAAATGTGTGTAAATACACACAAGTGAGAATTCTCATGGAATCAAAAAACTGAAGTTCCAAAAGCATAAGTTCCCATAAAGTTTTATAAGGGTGATCGTAATGAACATGAAGTTCTTATTAATAGATCTCCTGGGGAATATTAGAGTGAAATCACACTGAATGACCAGTTTACATACGTAGAAATGTAGGGCTTCTACATATGTAGAAATGTAGGGCTTATTTTACAACAACTTCACTGTAATGGAAAGAGTTACGTAATCATTTTGGTTATTATTGTCTGTAATAATATAACAATATAAAAGTATGAAAATACCATCTAAGCACGCTCAGATTTCTGAGCTCCTTTTGTGCTGCTGTGAGGGCAGCACCCAAAATGTCATATACAACTGCCTTTCCTCTGCCAGGTTTTATTTTACGTTCTTTTGCAAAAATTTTAATCTGATCCACCACTGTTTGTGAGTCACACTAATTGTTATGAGACCAGGTTATACATGGAGGAGAAGGATTAGCCTTATCTCCTCATTTTATCAGGAGAGGGCAGTCCCCATTTGACTGCACCAGGCAGTCATTCTTTTTGAATTAGTCATTAACTCACTGAGGGTAAATGTCTTTCTCCCTGTTAGCCCTGTGAGGGTCAGCTTGGCTTTCCTCTGGAGAAAACCTTTCAGCAGGTCTGGGTTACACTGGAAAACCTTTCAACAGGTCTGATGTGCCCAGGTCAATACTGAGAGGTGAAAAATTATCATTATTTGAATCTGTCATTAATCACCTGGTGGTCGATGTCCTCCTTCCCACTACCTTTTGGGGGTCAGTTAGACTTCTTCCAGGAGAAAACCTTACAACAGGTCTGGGTCACACCAGAAAACACTGCAACTGATTTGGACCACACTGTTCAGTCCACCACATCCAAGGGATCCTGTCTGTGATGTCAATTTAATGCTATGAGGTACCCCTGAAGGAGAGGGTGACTGAGGTTCTTGTTAATATGTCCCTTGGGGCAGATTAGAGTGAAATGACACTGAATGACAGTGTGTGCGTATATGTAAATATATGCATATTTTAGAACAGTTTTGGTTGCAATGGAAAGGAGGTGTGTAGCCATTTTGTTATTATCTACAGTAATATGACAATATAAAAGTATGAAAATATCACTTAAGAAAATATATAAGGAAAAGAAAAAAAGAGAAGGAAAGGATAAGAGTAGATAGTGGAGAGGACAGATATCATCACCTTTGAATCCAGATTCTTGATTGTTGCAAGTTAGATTGGACGAAGTGATGGTCACAGTCTTGATCCACTGGGGGTGAGGGAAGCCCATGAAATAGAGAGTTCAGCTGGTTACTACACGTTCAGATTCAGGTTGGAACACTCATGTACCTCCTCTCGATGGGGAATTTTAATACTCTGGATTACACACTGTTCTCGGGTGGAAGGCCACAGAAATGAGTCTGAGGGTGCTCTGGTGATCCCTGGTGGTTGCAGATGCCATCTGTCTCATAACTTGGGGTGATCTTTGCTTGACTAGTGATATGTGTATGAGCAGTTGCTTCCTTTCTGACAGTTTGCCACAGTGTCACATTTTGTCTGGATGTATTAACCACGATGTGCTAACCAGATCTCACCTTCGCCAGGCCTGCAATAAGTGCCTTCCTGTTGCAAATCCTCCTTTCTGTGCTTATCTCAAGTTCTTGCTGTGGTGGCTTTTCTTAAGGCAAGTTCCTGCTGTGGCCTGGACAGTGTTTGAGACAGGTAACTGTGCTCCGAGTCCTTACACAGGTGAAAAGCCTTTTACTAACATCCAACCTAAACCATCCCTGACAGAGCTTCATGCCGTTCCTTCAGGTCCTATCACTGTTCAGGAAGGAATACAAAGGAAATCAGTGCCTGCCCCTCCACCTCCCTTTATGCAATGAGTTCTGCCCTCAGGTTCCTCTTCTCTAGGCTAAACAAGCCAAAAAAAACACTCCTAGTGTTCTGTTTGGGCATGGCCATCCCATTTGGAAGCACAAAAAAATTAGTTCTCCCTAAATATTTCACCTCAGGGACAGAAGAAATCTTCAATCCACCCTATTTGTGAATATAGACAAAGCATGCAGTTCCTGTATAAGTATCTGTAAATAATGAATATTATGTCACATGACTAACTTTTGTTTCTTAAATAAATTTGTGCAAAAAAATTCTGCAATAGCAAAGGGAAAGCCTAAGAGCTAAAACATTAATGTAGAGAGCAGAGATATGAATTTGCAATGTTCTTTACAACTATAAGAGTTCAGTGTAGCTGTGCCAGTCTCCATGATCAGGCCAGAACCCCAAATGAGAATCCAGATGAGATTCATCAGGCCAGTGACCAGCGTAACTAGTAGACATCAAGGCCCATGATTTTATCACGAATTTTACAGAAAGGCATTGCAGAGAAAGAGGACACAAATTTTCTATGAAAACAACAGTTCTTGCAGCTGGAGAAATATACTACTGCATTTTGTAGTAGCCAAAAGCAGGTTTAGAGATTACTTCAAAAGCCCCTCTCATATCAAACAGCCTTACTGCTGGATTTGTTGCCTGCTTTTCAACAGCTATCAGAAATCCTTCTTAATCACTCTTCTTTTTGACCTTAAACTCCTGGTGACCTCTGGCTGCCAGAATAGGTTGATAAACAGTCAAACTGAAGAGTTTCTCGACTTTTTAATGAGGATGTCATCCTCCTGATGAAAATTAGACAGGGGTCATAGTTTTCACAGTGCTGTTCAGAAAAATTTGAAATAAAATGTTCAAGTATATCCTTGTGGGCAATCACTTTGTCAGAATTTTTTTTTTATTTTTTTTTTTTGTTCTGTGGGGCATGTGGTGATGAGAGAGAAATTTATGGCAGAGACACGGATCCTTCAAGTATTTTTACTGACAAATTCTCATATTTCATAGGAAATTCTTAAGGCACTTTCCAATCTTTTCTTATATACTTTTAGGTTTTGGGGGTGTTTTTGCATTTATAGCAAATCTTTTTGCAATACCTTTACAGCTTAGTTTTACCAGAAGCATTACTGAATCTAAGATATTTTTGTAGCCATAGAGTGACTTAATATTCCTGTGCAGTGCTTAAATTTATATTGCTTGAGAACTTGGGCTTTAAAATATGCACTCTAAACAGAAAGAAGAGTTAAGATGCAATATCCTTGGTCAGATGCTTAGACATCTTCTAGTTGTTTTTTCACACTTTTCTTGATTTTCTGAGTTATGCTAATAAAAGCCTACCTATTATTTTGGGTGAATACAGTGAGCACAATAAATTGCAATCTATACTACTCGAGAAAAGGGAAGGAATAAAGAAATAAATTGAGACAAAATAAAAGAAAAATTAATTGGAACTAATGTGACTGAAAAAGATCCAGTCCTTTAAACTATCAAAATTTAGAGATAAATTCAGGAGATTTATTTTTTGTCTTGTTTGACTTTGTAAGGGAGTAAGACTGCCAAGCTTCCTTTACCAACTATTACGCTGCTGGATTTAAAGATAGGAAAGTGATATATTATTCCTTTAGGCATTTGGAAAATCATGTAATATACTTACAGAGTTTTGCCTTGGGTCCTGCATGTCTTGTATTACAGGAAAATACAGAGCTACTCTGAGGCAGTGATTATATTTGCTACTAAACAATCTGCAAATCTGGCTAGATTGAACCATTTATTTCACCCATATCCATGACCTAAGAAACAGTAATCAGTAAATAAGCAGAATATTCATTTTGTTTATTTGGACATATTCTCAGTATACTTCCTTTACAGTTGAGAACACACACACAAAAGAACATTTTGAGAACAAGCCACATTTTTTTTTATGTGTAGGTGTTACATATATAAGACCTTGTAGTTTGCATGCAATGCAAAGAAAAAAAACAACTAAAACCAAACAAAAACAAACAACCAAAAATCAAACCAAAACTAAACAAAACCCCCAAAACAAACAAAAAAAAACCAAAAGCAAAAAATAAACAAAGAACTCCAGCAGTCAGAGATAGTTGAAATGATATTATTCTGACTAACAATATTATTCCAAGATTTTGAATATTCCATATAGTAGAATTAGGAGTGGTGTCTGATTAATCTCTAAAGGTTATCCTGTGACCCTTGTCCATTTCCTCAGTGATCTGATGCAGGAAATTTGTTTAAGTGATCCTAATGTAGAAACAGATCTTCAATATAACACTCCAAAACTCAGTAGGAAATTACTAATCTGTAAGAATTTGTCCCCAGAGAGAGAGAAAAAATTCCCTGATCTCTGCCTTCCGCAACTCCCACAAAATTTTCAAGTGCATTGTTTCTTTCAAACTCTTCTTAAGACCTACCCTCTCATAAGTATAGAAATCCCATCTCTTGAACATATTATTTTAATGGTTACAAACCCCTAAGTGAAATGACTCAAAGTTCATTGCTTGATCTTTGGTAGAAACAATGTATAAAGCTGTAGTGGTTTTGAGTCTAGGCCTTCCTTGGTAACCAGGTTGTAACCAAGGAACCAAGGCCATGTTCCCAGTATTC
>JAYRBT010000082.1:94924637-94936040 GCA_036023395.1 Myiotriccus ornatus | reverse complement strand
ATATAATTCTATTTATATATATAAATGTGTTTCACTTAAAATTCAGTTTGGTTTGGGTTCTTTTGATTTTTTTTTTTCATGATCTTTTCGGTCTGCTGCGAGAGAGGGAGAGGGAGGGGAAAGGTTTTGTCCCTGTGGTCCGGGCACTTGGCTGGGAGCCAAGTCCAACCTGGGACAAAAGCATATTCCCTACCTTTGTCTGAACAAAACCCTTCTATACATATGAAAGCAGCACTGGTAAGAGCAACTTCTTGATTAGTTTTTTCACTGTTATAGTAACAAGATGGTTCTGTATTGACTTGAACTATTCAATGTGTCTGATTTAAAAGTGTGCTTGGGAAACTAACATACACAGGTTTCTAACCTCCAGGACCAAAACTGCCACAGAGGCTGAAGTGACTGTGACTGTGGATGAGGTCCCAGTTACAAAATCTGTGACTGCTAGCTGCTTTTCACCAGCAAAGTGGAGTTACAGTTATAAAGCAATGATGAACACAGAAATACTCATAGTAATCGGTGGGAGGTTTGGAATTACATGAACCTTGCACTTGCAGTGAAATACGTCCTTACCACATCTAGATTTTTTGTCTCTTAACTTGGTTAGGTATATGGCACCAACACAAAATTTTCTTCAGCAGGGACCAAAACCGTATGATGACATTTAAGTGGAATCAAACAATTATGATGTTTTTATTATTTCTACAAAAAGCAAAATATGGGCAACCCACTTAGGTAAACTGTGTAGGAAATATGCTAGATAGTATATTTCAGGTTGCTCTGATTCAGTGGCCTCTCTGAAAGGCAGATGACAGAACAGTGTGATGAATACTTTTCTCTCCCAATTTAGAATCATTATTTCAAATATCACTAAAATTTAATCTTTATATTCCAAGCATCTACTTCTCATTTCTCTATGTCTCCTGAAAAAGAAAAAAATAAAAATTTTATTTGACATATAAGGAATCAGCCTGTCTAAATAAAGCACCATTTTAATTTTTGTGTCATAAAACTCTATCCTAATATGAAAGCAGATGAAATAATATGAAGCTAGTGGACCCATTATTGGAAAGAAAATTAAATTAGATGTGCAAAAGGCAGTTATTCAGAAAGAATATAATTTCACTAGGATGCAAGTAGATATTGAGAAAGATAAGAGTCATAGTTGGAATAAAAAGCAATTGTATAAACCTAACCTTAAATATCCCATACACTCGACAACAAAGGCTTTCTCATGTGTGAGTAAACAAAAATATATGCCCAAGGTTCAGAAGATCTTCCTGAGGATATAGAAAACAGTCAAAAGCTTGGGTTGCACTAAACACTTGTGAAATATATTGTCATATGAAACAAATACTACTGGCTGTGGATAATAAGTCTAAGCCACTTTGTTATGCAACCAAACATAAATGCAGATTGTAATGAACCCTTTAAGGAAATATGCTTACATTCCCTTTATGAGAAAGTACTTATATTGCCACAGAAAAATGTTAAAAAGGACATGTAGGAGTACAAAGTCACATGGAAAAATTATTGGGCTTTTAATATAGCACTATTTAGCTAAGTTATATGAAAAGAAGGTTGAGACAAGGATTTTGAACTAGAATTTGAAAAAAACAAAATAAAGGAATGAGAAATGTAGGCTTTTATTTGGTCATCTATATTGCTCCACCATCATAAAGTTCAATTTTCAGAGCTAATTTACCTAAGAAGGAAATACAAATAGAACACAGCAATCATCATTAGGCAAAAAGTAAAGCACTAGATCTTCCAGTGGGAAAGATGCAGGTGTCTGTTCACACATTTACATAAATATATGTAAGTGTTATTTAAAAATTTAATATTACACTTTAGAGTACATTTTTCATTGTTTTAATAAGTAGACTCTATGGATAGAGCCTTTGCCAGGGCTTGGAAACAGGCTCTCCCAGAGCCCAAATAATTCCAAAATTTTCCCAGCTTTCCCCAGCATTTCTCTATAAAATATAAAGAATATCAGTTCTCTGCGTATTGTTCACTTGACAAATCACTTTACACAACTTGCCTCTTTCCCAACTCTTGTTTTGATGTTTGAAGGAAAGCACTGAACCTTATAGGCAATATATTTGATTATCTGTTTTTTCTTAATTTATTTTAATGAGGGTTTGAACTATTATCCACAAATTTAATGAGGGCGTTTCGTATAATTTTTCTTCTCTCCAAGTCTCCACCCTGCCCTTTGCCCCAGACCATCACATGACAGGAAAATTCAGTCATACAAATGACAGTTGAATGACTGAGGAATATAAATATAAAGTAGAACGGTGTGTAGACTTTCTTTAACTGCAATTACTAAAAGTCCACTTTGTTTCTGTATTTATCAAATTTCTCAAATATTTCCAGCACTGTTTACTTTATTTGTGCTTTTATGATGTCTCAGTCAAGCAATCCTGCAAATAAATTGCAGGAGAATCAGTAACGGCTTCAGTGTTTTGGCTGTCAATATATGCTCCATCAGGCAACTAAGATAGATGATCTATGTACCGTTATACTCGCATTTCCCATATTACTGCCCTCTTTCACAGGTCAGAAGCTCTTCATAGTATTTCATAAAGACAGGATTAAGTATGCATTTGCCTCCATGCATCATCTAGCTGCTTTAAAAGTTATTGATGAATATAACATGCTATTTAAAGAAGTACTAAATGAAGATTCACCTGTTTAGGCCCATGCTCTACTCAAGAATATTCTTTCAGCAGGAAAGAAAAAGTCTCTCCCACAGCTCATGCTCACCGGCAAGGAGATAATCATAGGATGTGAAGGTCAAAGAAAGCCTTGGCTCCAGTGACATGAAACGGGAAAGTTCAGGATCCTGAGAGCAGGGTGAAAAGCAAACTAACAAGCCTGGACTTCAGGAGGACAGATTTTTGGCCTCTTCCATGATTTTATTGGAAGAGATTCATGGAGTTGGGTCCTGGATGAAAAAGGGGCCCAGGAAAGATGATCAGTGTTAAAGATCACCTCTGCCAAGCTCAAGAGGGTTCCATCCCAACAAAATCAGGCAAAAATGTAGGAAGGCCTGAATAAATGAACAAGTTGCTCCTAGCTAAACTACCTGAAGGTAGGGTGCAAAGAATAGGATCCAGGCTTTTCTCGGTGGCACCCAGTGGCAGGACAAAAAGTAATGGACATAAACACAGGAATTTCCTTCTGAACATCTGAAAGCTGTAAAGGTGACTGAACACTGGCACAGGTTACCCAGAAAGGCTGTGGAGTCTCCATCACTGGAGATATTCAGGAATTGTCTAGACATGGTCCTGGGCAAGCAGGTAGCCTTGCCTGAGGATGAACCTCCAGAGGTCTCTTTCCACTTCAACTAGTCTGTCATTTTGTTATTCTGCTTTACATCCAGGGTGAATTTTGAGGTGGAAGGGTGTAGCAGCATTTTTACAGAGGACTCAGAAATCTGTATGCCTCTGGAAAAATGCCTAGAGCTAAAAGATTTACTTATCATAGGTTGTGATTAACTTGCTCTACTTTATTATTAATGCTATGCCAAATGCACAATCCGGTATGTATTTTCATCTCCTGATTCATCTCGTTGAATTGTATATAACAGAAATAAATTACATGTACCTAAAAAGACTTTTCAAGGACACATATAATACATTAGTACAGTGCCCAAGAAACAGGAAAAATGAATCTTAATAACAAATGTCATTCATTACAACAAGGTAATATGTAGTTTTGCTTAGATTTACCAGTGCAGAACCTTAAACCGTTCCCTATTAGACAAAATTACTTATTCTTTTTCTTGTAAAAGATCAGAGAAAAAAAATAATAGCCTGTCCCTCCAATGAAAACCATTAGTTTGTTGGGAAAATTTCAAGCCAAGTCTTCTTTACCTTTGCTGCAGCAAAGAAGCTTCATGCTGAGACTAGAGGTGTCTGATTGACCCATCATCCCTGCTGGAAGCCTCTACTCTTCTGCTAGCCTTGACTTGTGCGACCTCAAAATAAGTGCTGATATTTTACAATTCATGACACAAAGGAAAAGGAAAAAAAATGAAAATGGAATATATGATTAGGAATATAATTTTCAGCCACCACTGTTTCCTGAATGCTTTGACTCATAGCACTGGCAGTTTGAACATATATATATATATATACACATATTGCTGGAATCCTTCTTCCCGTTAAAATAGTCTAATGAGACTTAAGGGGGACTTAAGGGACTTAAGCCATTTTTTTCCTTCTTAAATGGCACGCAAAATGAAAAGGAAAAAAAGAGAGAAAGTGTCAAGTATGAGTACTTGTCCTTCATCAGCCAACAGAGAATTTAATCATTATATTGCGAAGATCCTTATCAGGCGTGACATAGCTCCATTATCATTACTGCACTGTTAGTGGATTTACATAAGTTTGATAGAGCTGAATATCGTATTGAGTCAGAATAAACACTTGTATGAAACACAGTAGATGATCATACAAAATACTAGGATTTTACTCTGTTTCAGAGCTAGGAAGATGCAAAGCCATTTAAAATCTAAAATGAAACAAACCAGTGAGTGGATTATATGCACTTTTTACTAATTCTCAACAAAAAGAATCCTAAGATGCTGTGCCATACTCTCTTTTAGGAATTACTTTATAAGGTGTATATTATGTTTGGTAAGTTTGTAGTACTGCAATATTTATATAGAAAAAATGCTAAGAAATTTACTCTTTCAAACAAGTGGGTTCTCAATCATCAGAATCTATGTATGCACTTGAAGCAAGTTCTCTGAAATAGCTGTTTCTGAGTAACAAGTTTTTCCCATTAACATTCCAGTTCAGTTTCTTCTCACTGCTATATCATCACTGAAGAAGTTTACCTGACTAACCCAGAAAATTTAATTTCTTCTTGGGCTACTGTGTTACAAATATTTAATTCTCCTATTACCCTTCTGTGGAGTGAACTCATCGATTTTTTGGAGAACATGCTTAGAAGATATGTTGGGATGTTGAAAAAAAACAAAGAAAAAACTTCCCACCAAACCCCAAAAACAAACAACCCCCTCCTCCCACCCCAAAGACACCTCTCAAAAACAAAACAAAAACCCCTTCAAACAATCAAACAAAAAACCCACACACCCCCCAAACCCAAACCCAAACCCAAAACCCAACAAAAAACAAAACAACCAAACTCCCCCCAACAGCAACACCACCAAACCACCAAAACTGTGCCTTTTTTTGTCTTCCTGTATTCTGTTTTGATGAGTTTCAAGCTTTTCTCTCTCTGTTCAGAATAGTAATGACAACATTAGAAATTCAGAGGTCAGGATCCAGCTCACAAGTGGCATTACAGTCTATCTTACAGCTGCACACAAGGAAGGATCAGGATTTGACCTTTTGCCTTTAGTACCCAAAATCCAGTTAATGCACTGTTGAAATTGTTGGTTTTTTTTCATCAATTTATTTCTTCCTTCTGTCTTTACCTTTAATATTGCTGACTGCCTTCATGCTAAACATAAAGAAATTTTGGCTCTTTATCAAAATAGGAAACAAACTGATAAGCTATATTGACTTGCTGTACACTGAGTCAACGTATAAATTCCAGAGTGAAATTTTCTTCTCTATAAACATGTTATTTTTATTTTATTCAATAATATAACTCAGGCCAACATGTGCTTGCACTACTCTCCCTTTTGAAAAAAAACCAATATTCATATATCTTTCCATATATATCAGTAACTTTGTCTTTTTCTTCTAATAAATTTGAAGAAGGTTGATAATGAACCATGACAGGATACTGTCCCTGCTCTTCTATGTTTTTCCCTGTAAAGCACATTTTGCTTTACAAATGTAAAAAAAAAAAAAAAAAAAAAGCCTAACAAACCTCAAATATGTTCCTTCTTTTCTTGTTATACTTATTATTCTGAATAAACTATTATTCCAGAGGCAAAATAGAAATGTTGGTTCTAAACATAATTGTGCTAAAGGCTTTTAATACTAGCACAAAATACCAGACTGGAGCAAGAACTAGAAGCCCACATAATTTTTTCTGTGCTAAAGTACTTCTGATGTATTCAATTAACTCAATCAAAGGTCAGGATTCTTTCCTTATTTGCTTTATCTTAATGCAGGAATCTGATTTTTTTTTTTTTTTTCCTAGCTAGAAATGGCTGTCTGAGCTTCAATTTATTTTAGCTTCAAAAACTTATTTTTTCTGCTGTAAATTAAAAATTCTTTGTTTTCAGACTTTACTGCTAACTGTACCTACAAAATGAACTCTTAATTACTACTTATTTGTGTCACTACAGGTAAAATTTGAGAAGATGTTCCCCTATTCTCTGAAAACTTGACTATTGCTTAAAGAAGCTGATATTAATTTCAAGGCTGCTTCAGATAGAGTTTTATATATCACTAAATATCATGGTAAAAGATCCATTTGTCACAGTTATTACCTAAATTATTCTGAACTAATAGGTCTAGCACATATTATTAAAACACTCAAAAAAATTTGTATTTTATGTTCTTTCTACCAATTAGATCCTGAATTAAAGGATATTGCCATAGTTATGTGTCTTAGCACTATTAGACAACCCTTCGCCTATTTGCATGCTCTGATTAAATTTCTTTCCGCTGTAAGGAATTCCTCACTCCATCACAGTTTCCAGAGGTCATTTAAGTTCCACTTATGTTCAGCTTTGTAAATTGCTTGTCTCTGGTGTCACACTCTTAACCTCCTGACATCTCAGAAAATATTAAACTTTAAAGTACAATATAATGGTCATTCCCGGGGCTGTGCCATGTATCTTGATTAGCTTGACTAGACAAAGCAATACCCAGGGCAGCAAACTACCAGGGGCATCTGCCTTCTCTGGGTATACACAAGACTGACTGATGCTGGTGGGCAAGAATTAATGGTGTGAGTCATCATCCAGTGACAGCAGCAGTAGCCCACCCTAGAGACACCAGTTATTACTATCTTGCCTAAAGGAGCTAGTATCAGTTTACCTCCTGGTCTCCAGGGTAATCTCATTCCTTTGAATTTAAGTCCTTTCCTGCAGGAGCCACACCCTGAGTCCGGGACTCACCTTAGTGCTCAGTGACTCCCCAAAATTGCATTCTCCACTAATGTCCCATAAGCCTCTATAGTTGTCCCCAGGTTATGGCTAATAGATTATGGCATAACAGTCTGTGCAAACTAAACCTCCATATCCTTGGACAATTAATTATACAATTTTCTCTAAAAATAGTGCCACTCATTTTTTGGTCAGGCACTGAAAATTTTGTCTTCGCTTTGTGTTTAGTCTTGCATCAAATATTCCTGAGTCCATGTACGCCTCCATCCTCAAATGTTGTAGTATTCTGTCTCTACTATTAGAGAAATAGCAAATATAATGTGAAAAGAAAAAAATGGTTGTTCCTTGGTTGTTTTGCTGTTTTTAAAAATCAACCATCGGCTTCACTCCTTTCTTCCTTTTGACTGCTGGTCCCTTTCTCAAAACACAGATTTGGGGATCATGTGTTGATTGTCTGCTGTGACCATGCATTGTAACAGAAAGTGCCAAAACTGTTGTGACAAAACTGTCTCTCTAAACCCCATTGTTGCATCTAAATATTTTATATACCCTGTGCAGGCAACGCAAAGTAATGTAAAGTACTTTCACTTGATGGTTGTAAATTATGAAACAGCTCCAAGTTTTCCCAAAACCCTAGGTGAAATGTAAGAACACTTGCCAAGATGTGTCTTGCAAATAAATCAGCTCTACCTATACAAGGAGAACAATTTAGACAGATGGCCATTTAGGGACTGCTATTTCACTATGGAGGACAAAGAGAAGAAAATGGAGAATAGATCATTTCAGGGCAAATCTTATGACATTATGGCAATGCAAAATATGCAATTGTTCTTTTATTATTGTACTATGCACTGAAAGTGCTAAAGAACTGAAAGGGGAAGATACACATAGCTACAATATTAAAATTATGATGGTAATAATTGTGTTGACATTTAATGTATTCATAATAGCTGGTTTTCTACACACATTGGGTGATATGTGCTATATTACATGATCCTAAATTATTAAGAACTGGAATATATAAAGGTTATATTCTTTGGAAGACATGAGAAAAAATAACTTCTCATTCTCTTAACACACAGTCTGCCATCTGATTTAAGAACTCCACTTCAAAAAGGATTTTTCCAAATCACAGAGTAATGGCATTTGAATTTCCAAATCATCCACAGAACTGGAAGAGGAATGAAAACAGTCAGTTTAGAGTAGATACATTTAAAAGAAAGAACCCAAAGTCCTGTATAATTTTGTACAGGTTTCCTTGTAAGGTGTGGCATACATGGTAAAAATTGTTCCAGTTCTTTATATAGAATATGACATAAAAATTATAATTCACTAAGTCATGTCCTATCTGGATGACTTTCCATAACATGTTTTTAGGAAGTTATTGTTTTTCCCTGCAGAAACTTTCCAGCTGGTAACTCACCTGAGTAGGAGTAATAATTGAGTCCAGAGGGCTCTTCTTGCCACTGAAATTACACTAAGATAATTTTTGCCTACATTTCCCTTGATTGACCTATTATTTGAACTCATTGTGCTCTGTACTCTCACAGCATGTGTCTGCTTCCACAGCCTGCCCAGGGACTACATTTTTTCAGGGATGCATTTGGAGGACAGTTCCAGAAAATGCTAGGATATTTGGACTAACAAGTCTACTTACTGAATGCAGTCTGTGTTCCCAAGTTGTTTGGCTGCACCCAAAACCCTACCATTTTCACCCCGTTGGCATGTACTGCTCAGATCATAGCATTCATATCAGTTCATCTTCTTTCGTAAAATCAGAATCAGTAATTCCAATTTACTAATGTTCTGGCTACCTCTCAGCAAAATCTGTAACAATATACACGCAGGGTCTAAATTAGTCCCCTTCAGTCAAACTACAGAATTACATCATTGGAGTTATTTTTGAGAGCAGTGTAGTGAAAATTTAATCAGTGGAAGTAGTATAAAAACCAAAGACAGACTTAATTTTCCAGCTGCTCTTTAGAAATACACAAGAAAGTCATGGAAAATGAGTGACTGGAAAAGAAAAATAAAAGTTCAGAATTAAAAACAACAACAACAAAAAACCCCAAACAAAACCACAAACAAACAAAAAACCACCACCACCACAACAACAACAAAACAAAAATCCCCTTAATGAAGTAGCTAATTAACTCCAAGGAATTAAAAATGAAACAGTGGAAATCTACTCTTATGAATTAGCCATAACTCTATAGGATGTACATTTTCTGGGGTTGATACACAAGGCTAAGATTTCTTTTAGGGACAACTACATAGAATTTATTAATATGATCATTGTTACTTTTCTGTTTCACACATATCTTTAACTTTTTGTTGTTTTCTTAAAAGTGATTGCTTATTGTGAATTCTTTTGTATGTCACAGAAAAATGTTATGTAGGCATATGTAGCATATCTATGGTATGGCTTATAATCAGCTCTTCTGATAAGTACTTAGACCCAGGAATTTATGATAGACCTATTCCCCCACTCGCCCCACCCTTAGCAGGGCTCTTCTTTATTTATGCCAAAATTGAACCTTTTTGTCTGCATTTTCTCTTACCTTCTTTCCTCTGACACAGCAGCCTGACAGAAAAAGTCTCCCAAAGTTTCGATGTCAGTATTTAGTTGGCTTTTGTTATTTTTCTCCATACATATACATATACATGTACATATGCATGTGTATATATATGTACATCTACACATGAAAGTAAACTATTTTAATTATTTGTGCCATATCACTAAATACTGCACTAACTGTGCAGGTTTTTTATTACTCTTCATACTAAAATATTGTCTTGTTTACACTCTATGAAATATTGTGGCAGCAGATAAGTGACTTTAAAGTAATTAGCACAAGATATTGATATAGGATGACTAATATAGCAATTAGTATAGGGTGTGAATTTTTAGTTATAAAGTATTTAAATGTGAAATTGAAATTTTCAAAGCAGCTCAATATACAAATAAATATGGAACCTTCTCCTTTGCGAGGTTACATCCTTCTCACTAATGAAACAGTAAGTTCAAAAAAAACAAAAAGACACATTTTATTACGAAGTTTTCTTTAATATCCTAAATATTTTAAGACTTTCTGAAACAGTGTACTATTGATGCAACTTCATGACTCAAATTCCACATTCTATCAGATCAGCATTTCTGCCCCACAGAATGAATGAAGCATTCCAAAACAAAAGAAGTCTCTCACTTATCAGGGGACAGATGAATGTCATGTCTCCTGATGGTACTTTGAAAGAGAGCTGAGAGCAGCAGCCACCCTTAGTTATGCAAATTATAAATAGTCTTTTTAATAATCTGACTGATACATTCAGTGAAGTGCTATAAGGACTGTAGGCTTCATTTCAAAATGCAGCCCAAAACATAGTTGTCTGTTGGTCAAACACCATGTATCCCACTGTTCATGTATGCAAATTGTTACTACCACCACACTAATCCAAAAAAACCCCCCCCAAAAAAAAAAGAAAAAATTCACAGAAAAAAATAACATGAGAGATAGTAAATATCATAAACAAGGATGTCCTCAAAAGATTTTTTTTTTCTCAAGGTTAGATTTGTTTGCAGAGACTATCTCCAACCCTGGGATGCCAGAAATTATCTGGGTATAACAAAAGGCTTCCGGTCTTGGTTTTCTGTTCATGACGCTCCCTGTTTATCTTCAAATGAGAAAGGATTTGAAATACTGCATTTGCTTGTCTTCAACTTCTAAGCTTTGGTGTTGTCATAGTGCTCAATTATTTCTTACAGTAAAATACGAAGAATTAATGACACTATCCTGGTAAGTACCCAGTATCTTTCCTAAGAGTCCATAGTAAAACAACTTAAAAGATATCAAATGAAATAAAATACTATCATGACTTAAGATTGCATTCACTGGGAGTCATTTTTATTAGACTTTTTTTGTGAGCTCATCTGAATATTTATTTCTTTACTTTGTTTATTTAAATTTTAATTATTATTTGAAACTCCCCCCCGAATTATCTCAGCCTTCTTTTCTTTTTTCTGTTTTACATTTCCCTTCTGTGCATTTGCCACTTTTTTCACCTGCATAAAAAAAAAAAAAAATGTTTCTTTTTCAGGATTCTAGTTGGTCATATTATTATTTCTTTTTTAAATATCTCCTCAATTATGTTTCTGTCTGCACTTGTGATCTTGCTTTCCATAGTTTCTCTTTTTTCTTCACTATTAATGGCAGACTTAATAACTACTAACACAAGTCAGTGGAAAAGGTTCGTATCACTATTTTTGGCTCCTCTGCTCTTCATTATTTACCAAGGTAGAGAGTTTTTCCTTTTTTTTTTTTTTTACTAAAAAATAAAATGAAAATGTGAATAATAGCACACTG
>JAYRBT010000082.1:94900586-94924537 GCA_036023395.1 Myiotriccus ornatus | reverse complement strand
CCAGGTAGAGAGGTTTTCCTTTTTTTTTTTTTTTCCTACAAAAGAAAATGAAAATGTGAATAATAGCACACTGCACACACAACACTGCAGTTCTCCATATTTTCAGGACAAACTTCTGGTTTTGTTCATACCCGTTTTTACTTTTAAGGCCATTTTTATTGTGCAAAAAATAGTTCTAATCCTAACTGTATAGATTAATATCTCCATGAAAGAGTATTAAATGCTAAATTCAAGTGTAATTACATTTCATCTGGTAAATTAATTTCATCTGATGACTGTATATTTTTTATATGTATAAATATTGGCATTGTACTCTGCTAATGAAGTCTAATTAGAACAATATTTATTTCATAGAATTTCTTGCAGCATTTTCTTTAAATTTCTGTTGCTCTCTACATTTGTAATGGTTTTATCATATTTTTGTATTTCCAGTAGTTGGTAAATGGATATCCAATCACAATGTAATTTTTAAAAATATTTCCTATAGGATATATCACTCATATCACTTATACTGCACATACGCCCTCTGTAATTACACAGGATGACTGTAAGTAGATACCTCCAGTACTACAGCACTTTGTAGTTGTGGCTGACAGCAGGAATGAACATGCAGTGGCACACAACTTTACCGCAAGTGGATTCGTAGTGCAACCCAAGCTGATGTGATGCTGTTGTCTCGCATTGGCCTTTGTCAATCCCACTCTCACTGTTACTGTCATTGGCAGCAGAGAGGTTAAAGCTGACTCATCGTAAAGCCATGCCTTTGGCTGCAAAGACAGACATGCCCTTTTTTTACCTAAGAAGCTGTACATCCACATAGCACTGTAGAGATACTTTAGCTTCTTGTATTCCTATACTGATAAAGAGACTCAAGGAAGAGTTTTATTTTTTTTTAAATTTAGTCCATGCCATTTTTAGCAATTCTGTTTACTTATTTCATCTTTGTGTTGTCACAATGTGTTTCATGGAGTTATATAGAATTATAAAGGAACTGAGTAAATAATTCTGATTCTGTGAATCATCTAAACTCATTACTACCGAAGCTCTGCAAGTTTTTCTTTTTTTTTCCTTTTTTCTAAAAAAATTATATTTTCTAATGCAATGCAGTTAGTAAGATTTCATTGTATTTTTTTAATTTCATGGGAAAATTTATATGAATCAATTTATTTTGCATTTTGCAAATGCTGTATTAATGTAGAAATATAAAATTATTAAAAAAACAAGTTTGTCTTTAATGAAATGCTATGTTTAAAGTATTATTCTAACAGGAAGTCATCCAGATTAAGTACACTTTGAACCCACTCAAATTTAGGCAATTATCTAAGCTAGAAACATTGTCACCAGTTTTCTTCCACAGGTAAAGGGGAGAGCTAGACCTCTCTAAAGGACAATCCAGACTACCTAAGGTTTGAACCATCTGTCTTAGAAGACCCCTTTCTCTGCTGAAATTATGTAAAATAAGTAAAGAGGGAACCCCCAGTGATAGCAATCCTACTTTAGTTATGTTTGGGCTATCTCACAATTGAGTGGAATTATTGTATGTAAAAACAAAACACACTGCATGTTAAGATTTTTATTCCCCACTCCAAATTTTTTTATCACATGTACCCTATGAAGAATTTCTGACTTGTTAGTACAGATGAACATGGAGAGAGAGAACCTAATATGCCATTTCTTCATCAGCTGTTGTATTGGGAACAGAAGCACAAGCCCAAACCAGTTCCCGTAGAGGGTCTCAAAATATAGAGCCTGGATATTTCTATCAAAATTCAAATAACAGAATTATTTCATAATTTAGAGCCTGGACCTGAGCCTAGATTTTCTGCCAAATGAAGACCTTGGCAAGGTAAGGAGTTGTGAATTTTATAGTATCACATGTTTATTAAATATTGAGCATGTAGCACTGTGAATTTATGTCATGCTTTAAGAATACATAATAAAATACAGTTCCCCTCACCAATTCTGTGATGAGACTGTAAAGGGCAAAACAGGACATTCTTTCAGAAATTAAAGACATGAGGAGATAATGAAGAAAGGGGGGAGAGCATAGAGCCTTATTTCAATGAACCTTATTCAAAGGAAAAAATGTGTCAGCCTTGGCAGGGAAAAGAATCAGACTTTCCAAACCACATCATGAGAGAAGGTATGAAAGTTAATTTGGGAGAAAAAATATCTAATGTACAGAGAAGATAACAGGGAAAGAGAATTTATCTGAAACATCTGTCTCTGTATCTCCTGATCAATTAATCTTATGACATCTTTCTAAAACTCCTTCATTACTTTCAATTTGGGTTACTGTAAATAACACTGACTCATTTAAGAAGTCAATTTGCTAATAATTAATGTTTTTTACATCTTTATAAATCTATTGAACAGCATATGATTGAAGTCAGATCAGCAGCACCAACTTCTTTCCTTCATTTCCTACCTCTTATTTGATTATCAATCAATTAAAATATGTTTGATAGCTTGAGCTTCACCACATACTCATTCACTCTTTGTCAAAGAACTCTTTGTTTTGTTTTGGTTTTGGGTTTTTTTTCTGTTTTATTTTGTTTTATTTTTGGCAGAGGGTGGTGGGGCTGGTGTTGGTTTCTTTCTGCTTGTTTGTTTGTTTGGTTTTGTTTTTTAAATTGACTTTCTGTTTCAAGAACCAGAAGTCCTTTTTTTTTGGAAGGGGGGGAATATAGATGTAGATGTAATAAAATATCAAGAAGGCTGACATGGTTAGACGTATGAAAGAGGCAAACAGCTCTGGAAAAGATATTTTGGATGCTTAGAAAGGAGATAGAAGGACATCTGTCTCAAATAGTGTTATGAGCATGAACATTCAGTCTGCTCAAGATTGGAATGGTCACTGTACAACTGTGTAAGAAAGTTATTTAAAACTCTAAATATTTTACTTCCAATTGGAGCAGATCTGACAAGCAAATTGTAAAATATCTATTTATCATCAGCTTTATTGTCACTTTCAATTAAATATACTTAAAAATAAATAATAATATATATGGTGATCATATTTCCTTAGTAAAACTGTATTTTTTTCATAGTACAAATCTGCATGATTACAAATACCTGGGAGAGATTTTTTTTGTTTGTTTTTAAAATTCAAAATTCTTAGTGGTTTTTTTGTTCATGTATACTTATTATGAGGAAAATATACCTTACAACAAAGCTCACCTCAGTGCTTTATTGGCTGTGATATTCAAACAGATACATTCATATAAAAGAAACTGCTTAACCTCCACATAATGATCTATAACAGCATAACCACTCTGTTTCTTTATATTAAACCAGTTTAAGTTGAAATGGTGCTTCATCTTTCCATTTTTTTCCACTATCTATAATATATGACTTCACATTGAGCTAAAGCTCATTTCTATATACTGTGTTCTGTAAGGTGTGATGCATAAGAAAAAGCCAAGGTATCCAGCATGTATTAACATAAAACCTGGCAGTCATTTTATAAACATAGATTGTCATGGCCAATCTTGTGTTTGCTTATGGGCAAAATCACCGTAACAAACAGTACTAATTCGAAGACTTTTCTCAATAGGACAGACTTTATGCAACTTCAGAGGATTAATTGTTAAAGCACCCCACCAGATCTGGGGGAAAAAAAATACTGCAAATATTGAAAAAAATGTTTTCAGGATGATGCCATGAAAAGTGTACAGGATTTTCAAAGGACCTAAAAATACAAAAGTGATAATTAAACTACTGAGGGGTTTTTGTTGGTTGGGGCTTTCTTGAGAGGTTTTTTGTTTGTTTGTTTGTTTGTTTTTGTAATAGAATAGTAGAATCATTTAGTTTGGAAAAGTTTGTTTAAGAACCTCATGTTCACCTGTAAACCTAACACCACATTTTTTTTGAACACTTCCAGGGATGGTGATTCTACCACTTCCCTGGTAATCCTATTTAAGTGCTTGTCAACCCTTTTCGTGAGCAAAATTTTCTTAATATCCAGTCCAAATGTACACTGGTGCAACTTGAGGCTACTTCCTCTTGTCCTGTTGCTTGTTACCTGGCTGACTCCCACCTGGCTACCATCTCCTTTCAGGAAGGTGTAGAGAGGAATGAAGTCCTCTCTGAACCTCCTTTTCTCCAGTCTAAAAAGTCCCAGCTCCCTCAGCCATGCCTCATAAGACTTGTGCTCCAGACCCTTCATCAGCTTCATTGCCCTTCTTTGGATGTCCTTCAGAAAGAGCTTCTGTTCTTACAATAACAACAAAAAACCCGTTACTTTTGTCGACATCACTAACTTAACATTTTTATGAAAAATGGAGCTTTTTAAAATATTTTTTCTCTTAACCAATCAGATAGTTGAATGCTGATAGGCAGATGGTGAAGTAGTTAGATAAAAAATTGTATATACATATATTGATATTTTTTCCTACATACTGATCCATATTTTAGTAAAATTATTCCATACAAATTCAATGAGTTCAGCCATATATAAATATTTGACAGCATTATTAGAGATAACTTCTTTTTCTTCTAGTACATTTAACCTTTTTATATAGCTTATGTTGCTTACAGAATAAAAAATGGACTGCTGAAGATTAAACATATCTCAGGGAATCTATTGACATTCCATGGGTAAAATGAAAGATGCCACATAGGCAGCTTATGAAAGCAGAACTCCCAGAACAAAACTCTGTGGGAGAAGTCACACTGAAATTGGTCAAGTCTTTCAGCATTACACAATCAGTACTCTTCCACTCTGTTCTTTAGGAATACTTCTTATTGTTGAAAAATAAAACAGTCTTAATACATATTAATCACTTGACTCCTATGTTAAAACTGCATGTAGTAGCAATTCGACTGAAATTGTAAATTTTTTATAAGTGGCATACCATCATGAAACCATTTTCAATAAAGTAGGTGTCTAATTACTAAGATGAACTACTTCCATTTTCCTATAAGGCAAGGGAAGGCCCTGTATTTCTTTACCGACACCTGAAATGTCTAATCTGTCTCCCACTACAAGTGTTGGACATGCCAAGGATATATACATGTATTATGTTTTTTTTCCATAACAAAACTGTATTCTGAAGGGTCTTTCTAAGGTTAAGTCATGAAATCTGAAAGTTAGCGTGACACTGGTTGTCGCGGTTGGAGCGGGAGGTGACACGGTGTTCAGGGATACCAGCTGCCCTTTATTACCACAGTACCTCTACTTTATACAGTTTTAGGTGACACACATGTACACGCACCATTGGTTTAGCATAAACATAACAACTCATGATTGGACACACAGCCACATGTCCGAATACCATAGGTTAGACATGCTTAGCAGGAAGTCCACCCTGTGCCACAGTCCTTACTCTCCGTGGATGAGATAAACTGATAGTTTAATTTGAGCGGGAATTTGTCACTGAAATGAACTTATTCAAGTCATAGAATCTAAGATTGATGAGTATAGTCAGAAACCAACTAAATTTCAGAGACAACCACAAAGTAGATCAGTCTCAATATGTAATTATCTTTTTTTTAAATTCTGTATATTTAAAATTAATAATTATTTACTTTTTAGCAACAATTTCTGCTCTCTGATAACTAATGAAGTAACCTGACACTAGAACTGCTAAGTGTTGCAAAGATACTTAGGGCAAAACTCTTTCAGCACTAGTGGTTTTACTTTTCCACACAGAAAGTCAACAACATGATTTAAAAAGAAAAAGATGAAAAAGAAATCTCCCTGAGGTGAAATCTGAAAGAAACTGGATGACCTGATCCTTGTTAAGGTACCCCTTCTTGAGGGGTTAATGTGTTACATTCATACATGAGATTAATAGAAATATCAATAGATACACAGTGAAAAGGATAAGATTAACTGCATCTCTCTAATTGTCTAAGCTGATTACTTTGACCCCTTCCACCATCAAAGGAAAAGGACAGGCATCTTCAAAGGAAATCTTGCCATCTTCTTCACACAGGGTGACTCAACCCTTGCAGAGCCTCTGTCTCTCCAGTCACTGCAGGGGAAACCAGAGTCATTTGCTCATTTTAATGCCATCATAAATTAATGAAGTTATTGTTTTTCTTGTCTGTTTGGTATCAAATTGAAGAGATTCATGGGGCATTGAGTCTAACTACAATAGGATTTCAGGAGAGCATATTCACAACGAGAGTACACTTCTACCAGCGAGAAAAGGAGAAGATGTTTCCTGTACATGGTTTTGACTGAGATAATTTTCTTCACAGTAATTTGGATTTCTGATCAAAACGATGTTGACAGCGCAGGGGTATTCTTGTTATTGCTGAGAAATGCTTACACAGAGTCAAAGCATTTTATGGCACTCACACTGCCCCACCAGCAAATAGCCTGGGGATGCACAAGGGTTTGGAAGAGAAGAGAGCCAGGACAGCTAACCCTAATAGAGCAACAGAAATTCCATACCATAGGATGCTAATGCTCAGCAATACAAGCTGGGGGAAAAAAGAGGGGTGGGCACAACATTCAGAGTTATGGCATTTGCCTTCCTAAATCATTATTACCTGCGATGGAGCGTGCTGGGTTGAGTCATTAGAGTGGCTGAACACCTAGCTGCCCACTGGAAGTGTTGAAGGAATTCCTTGTGTTGGTTTGCTTGAAAATGAAGCTTTTGCTTTACCTGTTACACTCTCTTTGTAACAACGCACTAGTCATCTCACTTTTACACTTCTGATTCTCTTCCATTCCTGCTGCAGGGAGAGATGAGCTGCTGCATTGGGCTGAGCTGCCTACCAGGCTTAAGATATGATGACTTGGAACATTAATTAGGAATATTACAAAGATGGCCAATGTCTTTACTGCTTGCCTTTTGAAACAGCTGGGATTACTTGTAAAGCCAGTCTGTGTATTTATTAGGCAATGCTAAAAAAAGAGAAGTTTACTAGCAGCTGCTGATGGATACGTAGACATGTAAGGTATGTGGGGAAGGCAATACAATCATTGGCTACCATATAGCAATCACTGGCTAATAGTTACAAGAAGAAGGGTTGTTTTCTTGCTGTGCTAAGAACAAATATAGATTGAAAAAGATGAATTATAATGGTGTTTGGCAGGTCATTGAAGGCTGGAGCAAAGCTACTTTCTCAAATACTTTTATGTGAAATTGAAAGGTTGTGGAAAAGGTCAAAACAGTACTGGTATCAGGTTTAAAATGAGGTTTTATAAAAAGGCAGTGGTAAATTGGTTGACATGTTTTAGAGATCTTAGCTTGGAAATGAAGCAAAATATCAATTCTAATGAAATTTCTAATGAAAAGGATTAATAGAAATATAAAACATCTATGACATACTAAAAATGTTGTAAACAGTATTTATGAAGAAAAAAATCTATTTCTAAATTATTCCACTAAAAAAATACTTATTACTTTCAGCAATAAATACATTCATAGATAGATGATAGATAGATAGATAGATAGATAGATAGATAGATAGACAGACAGATTGATCAACAGACAGATAGACTTTACACAAATTAAAAATAACCTGCTCATAATATTTCTCTTAAAAATATATTTTTAACACTCCATTGATTATCTGGGACTCTCTAAAAAGAAATTTTCAGCAGAAGAAAGACCTTGATGTATGTAATAGATAATGATGCCAACTTCTAACGGAAAAATATTCATATATCATTGTGCAGACTGCTACTAAATAAAGTATTTCCTTATTTTCAGTACGTCAGATTTCCTATTTGCAATGTCTTTCAGCATATTTCAAGCTCAATCTAACATCACTTCAATGTCCAGTTATTGTTACTCTGGCTCAATCCAGCAATGAGTACAAAGAGTAATGCTGAGCTCTTATGAGAAGTGTAATTATAGCCCACAAAAGAAGCTTAAGTTAAGAATCATCATTATCAATCATCATTATCAATTTGATCTTACATGTATTCATTCTCTACTGACTTAAACCAGATTCTTGCAGATGATCAAGAGCGAAAGACTCAAAGTTCTCCAGTGTTTTCAGAATCAATGATGTTTTGAGGAATAGAGTTTGCTGTTTGTCCAGATGAACAATAAACATTTTTTGCAGCATTTGCACAGTTATGTCCTTTGTGCCTACCAACATCATTGAAGAACAGTTCTTAATCCTCTGCAAACAATGCCTATGCATGTAGCAATATAATATACAGTAAAGTAATAGTTGGATCACTTTTTAGTTGTATCATGAGAATTACATTAGAATTAGGCCTAGAGTGATGTCATTATGCTGATTGTACACTGTGGAGTATAGAAAAGGATTGTTGAGTAAAAAGGTTAGGTTTAGGTTTGCCTTTTAAGAATGGCTCTTGAATGTGTGGGCAGCCAGAGCATTCTGGATATGTATAAGAGGATTGCAGTCACCTCTGTGATGCGAACCCCTCTGTTCACCACTGTCTGTCTGTCATTCCCAACAACCTATGAATAGCTGCCATGAAGACCTAGTTTATTTTAGTCAAAATGATCTTGATTATTTTAAACAGTTGTAAAAATTAAAAGCTTTGCTGACATGACTCCATTTAAATGGCCACAGAATGGTCACTGGAGCAGTTTTGGAGGCATACAGAAGTATAGAAGGAAAGGATGGCCTTCTGTATGTGGGCAGCTTCTGTCAAAATAGGTCATTGTTGCTAGGTGCAATTGCACCTTTCATGTATGCCTGTGGGTGTACTGTTTTGCCAAAGTCTATAAATTCTGAGCATCATTAGTAGATGCTCAGCAAACTCAAGTCAGTCAATGCTCTCTGTTTCTTTGTCATTACTTTTTTCTAATTGTTGCTCTCCTTCCTTCCTAATATCTTCCCCAGTCCCACCTGCAATGCAGAAGAAAACCCAGTACTTTTCCTAGACCTCTAAATGTAATTGATATACATTCTGACAAAGTGGCTCTTCAAAGCAGAACGGCATATTAAAAAGTGTTTATTCAATTCTTTTCCTTAACTTGAAAAAAATTGCAGTGGACGTTAGTTCTTTATGTTTAATATGTTTTTAATTATTTAAAGAAATCATGTTTACTGTATCATTTGGTAAAACAGAGATTTATGTTTACTTTCATCACCACCGAAAAGATAGATCTATAAAGGTAATAAATCTTTAAGTGCTTCATAACCTTACACAGTCTTTATAGGTTGAAAGATAATCAATAATCATGACAGAAAAACTGCATATGATTCATCTTTCAAATCAGCTTGCTTCATTATGACACAATGCCTATAGATGAGAATGTAAATGCCACGATCAATTGTCTTTATAAAAATACCTGGACTTGAAAGGCTATTCATAAGAATTACTTTCCTAGGCATAATTAACACTAGATGGATCTTCCATGTTCACTACACTTCACATGTTGTCAGATTGCGCCATCCAATTATGCATCTTTGCTGTTTAGTGCAAAGTACTTCTGAGTGCAAATTTAGCTGTATTTATACCTTTATTCTGACAGTGTTTTCTATTTCTAATTCATTAATGTGAGAGAGCACTAGTGAGGGGTTCTCTACCCAATGTAATCAATTATTGTTGAATAATTCAATAGAGTGAATTTAATTTTAAATAAGCAGTTTTTCGTTTCTGAAGTAACTATATCCCAGTGTATCAGGCTGTTCTTGCTGAATCAGTGTGCTTGAGCTCAGACAGCCTCCAAGATGTTTGTTGTCCTGGTGACATCCTGCACACTATCACTTCAGCAAATGTAAAGTGCCAAGCAGTCAGACAGGAATTTAAATTTACCCATAGAGGAATAATTTCAGACAGACAGGACTCAGAATCCGGATTTGTAGTTTTATTAGTTTTGTCTTTTGTGGTTTTTTGTTCTTTTTTTGGTTGGTTGGATGGTTGGTTGGTTGGTTGGTTGGTTGGTTGGTTGGTTGGTTGGTTGGTTGGTTGGTTTTTTCATGTTTATCCCAGCCTACAAATATGGACAAAATGTAGCAGGAATAGTGTTTAAAATTATTTTTGCTTTTTCTTCTTCTTCCCCTACCCTCTCCCCCCTTGAAATTACAGAGAAATATAGTGACAGAGTAACATGGAAAGTCACTCTGTAATTCTCACTTGGGAAGAGAAATTTGCTCTAGTTACTTAAAGCTCTCATTGCCTGAAGGTATTGCAGTTTTGGCCTGATACGGCTACTTCATCTGATGTAAAATCTCTGCCACCATAATTAGTGCAATACTGAACTGCTGAATTGCGACTTAATTTTAACCAGAAAAACTGTCAGTCTCACTAGTTATCAACATGTTTTTTACTTATGCATGAACTAGTGAAAGGAAAACTGACACAGAATCCTGACTTTTAAAATCAACATTTGGTTCAGAATAAGACTGTCAAGTGCACCTTCTACAGAATGATAATATTTGGCCCATGATATTCTGTATTGAACTGTTTAAAAATCAATGTAATTACCTTTTGAAATATTTCTGTTATGTTTTTTTATTTAATAGTGTTTATAAGAAGACAAGTAGCTTGCCATTCCAAGTTTTGAAGCACATAGCGTTAAGATATTTAGGAATGTTGCATTAAATTAAAATATAGTTTAGCTTCATATGCAATGAAATATATATTTCATACACTTCTTTGTTTTATCATTTCTCACTCCAGAAGTCATACTACATGTACAATAAATTACAGAGAAAGTGAAATATAGCAAAACGTTACCTTAACTGATGCTGCTAATTTCAGGTATTAAATTAATACAGATTTGTTCAGGATTTAATAATGCATGTTATGTACCTCAGAGACTGCACTGGTGTATATAAAAAGACATTGTCTTGGGATTATATATGTTAGGTTACACTATTTTATTATTTATTTATTATAGATTATTAATGCACTTAGGAAGAAAGAAAAATGAAATTAAAACAATATATGAAAAATCTTCTGAAAAATAGAAGTTAATTTGAGACTGTGTTCAGATACAAATATTTTTGTCATCTGATCTCAGTTCCAGCAGATGTTTTTTGTATTGTAGACTATGTGACAGCAATAAATAAGTAACTCTACCTTGGCCACTAGATTGATGTGCTTTTGAAACTTTATTTTTCTATTTTTAAGATATATGCAGCACTTATATTTCCATCCAAAATGAAAACAAATATAAGACTGTTCAGAAACTTGAACTCTCTTGCCAGAGTGCATTCAATGAGATATTTCTGGAGAGGAGGTACGTGTAAGTGAACACAAGGAGACAAAACAACTCATACAGACTGATGAAGCTTCCTACAAGGACATGAGAGATGAGAGGGTTTGAAACAATTGCTGTCTTTAATTGAGGCCCACAGTCGGCATTCACATATGAAAATCTATGTACTTTTTTTTACAAATAAAGAGAATTTCATGAATTATGTTAGGCACCGCATCAATTATTCTTCCTAACTGGGATACAGAAGATGTTCCAGCTTTTGTTTACTTCTCATGGAAAGAGTGGAAAACTCAGAAAACTTTGAGGCCGATATTTTCACAGTCTACATACAGATATGTATGTTAGTACATAATGTAATTCTGAGAGTACTCCTTTTACTTAGACAAAGTGGTACCTGTTCAAAACATATGAGAGATACTATTTTCTTGAAAACAAAGGCACGGGTGCTGATGGGTGAGGGGAGCAGGAGGACCGGTCCACCTTTGGGTCTTGCTGTGATGTAGGGCTGAGCCGTCTGAGGTATGGCCTGTATGTGGATGTGATAGCCTGGGAGTGAGCTGTGTGAAGTTGCACAAATACACGCAGCTAAGATAGCAGGAGGTGGATTTCCAGCTCTTGCTGAACTTCAGCAGGCCTTTTAGAATTCTTTGAAAATTGAATTCCTTCTGAACTATTTTTTTGCCAACTCTGCCCAAGTTAAGTAGGATCTTTCCTTCAATAAAAATGATACAGTACATGTATTAATACCGCAATATAAAGCCTAATGATAGAAATTACACTGTAATAGATAGTTAAGGTAACTCAGTACAGTCCAGAAGCAAGACAATCTATTATAACGATTACAAATATCCAGAGAGTTAAAATTTTCATTAGAATTTTAGACTTATCTTGAAGTATATTCATACAAAAATCCTCTATTAAAATGTGTGTATAAAATGGAAGCTATTATTCTCATTTAGAAATTAAATTGACTATGAAATATTAATTGAATTTCATAATTAGGAATCAGGACAGAAATGTTTTAGTGCACTATGTGATGGACACAACATCCCACCTTGTAGAGTAAATAAATTTTCATAGAATAAAAAAATAATCTTCTAGGTTCAAATAATTAATATATCTTGACATTTTTTGAGTTTATTAAAAGGTTTCACTACTGATATAACCCCTTAAAACAGCTGAGAAAGGACATGTATTAATACCACAGTATAAAACCATTGCAAGGCAGAGCTGAACTACACAATAAGCTAAGTTAGCAAGTAAAGCAGTGTTTATAATAAAAGTTCACAGTATACCAGGAATTGAGTGGGGTAAAATGAAAAATCATATAAAGGAGAAATTTATTAATACTTCAGAAATCTCAGTGGATTATTTAGGGATCTGATTTATGCTGTTTTACACCATGAAATATGACACAGTGTGAAATTTGTTGCACATTTGTGGAACATATACAGTCACTCTTAGCCAGGTGCTGATGTGCAGTCCCACTGAGCTGAGCCCAGAATTAAACCGGGTTTTAAATTTACTATCTAAACAGACAAATATCATATCCAAGGGATCTGAAAATCTCTGTACTCTCTGTGTCATTCAGAGCATAAAATAATAAGAAATGTTATTTGCCATGGTATTATTACTTAGTTTTTGTAATGAAAACAAAAGACAGATGAACATAGTCTCTTCTTCCCTGGTTGTCTTGGTTATGATCTTTTGAAAAATTTTTTTTAATTAAATGCAATGATTGACAAGAAATTAGGATGACTAGCTTATTCATATATGAAAGGGTTTAAAGGATCATGATACAACCTAGATTAGCAGCAGCTATTGGAGTACTTGATATTTAGCATTTGTGTGTGGCTGTTCATTTAAATAGTGGACAGTCACTTTCTGCTTCAGCACATGAATTCAAATAGTGCCATAGACGGTATTGGGATGAAAGCTGGTAACTTGAAGAGTTTTTTACATTGCAGTACTTTAAAATCATTACATATTTTAAATCTTAATTCCTCATGTTAAAAGAAGGAGTTACTGCCATCAGTCAACATGAATAATTTCCCCGTGGTAGTGAACTAGCCAAGTATTCTCTGATCACACTGAATAAAATATGAGATAGTGGTATAAAGTTTAATCATCCTGTTTCCTCAATTTCCTTCTTTCCTTTCAGCAGTGGCCACTGGGGGAACAATTCACTTTTCTGCTTTGTGGAAAGCTCAGGCTAAGGATTTTCTGAGCTCTTTTAATTACTGAGTTTAAGCTAGAGATGCCAAAGGACCACTGAGCAACAATAAGGAGTAATGACTTATGCATGGAAAACTGAAAAGTGTTCATCTTGGTAGAACAAAGGAGAATAAAACAGAACAAATGGCAAGTAAAACTGAAAACACAGAAGAAAAGCAGGTGAGCTGTATAGATTTCAAAAGCAATCTATAGCTGCAATTAGAAACTATGCATTAAATCAATTTTTAACTCTTTTGAGGAATATAAAGTCACAAGGGTGATTCAAAGTACTGTACCTACTTAATAGATTATTGATTTTCAAAATAAAAAAATAGTAGAACATCTTTCATGTAAAGCTGAGGTATCAAATTCACACATCTGGTACATTTACAATCCCTTTCATTTTTTTCCTTTCCCCCCCTTTTTTTTTTTTTTGTTTTGTTGACTGTTAATTGTACTTCTGTTTAGTATTGAAGCAACAAATTCATGATTATTTTTGGAAACCATTGTCTACCAGACATATGTTCTTCAGATGTTTAAATTAAAACCCGATTAAAACTTTTGTAATTTTTCCTATAGTTGAAAAGCTATTTGAGAATATGAGTGTTATTTCAGTGTTTTAGTCTTCTTCGCTAGCTCAGCCTTCCAGCAAAGCATGGAGAAAATCTCCCTGGGTTTCATTGTCATGTATAGTTGCAAGGGTAATCATGCAGGGAAGAGTGGGTGTTAGAAATTCCAGATGCACTAATGGGATCACTAGACTATGACAATACCCAGTTCTGAACCAGTTTCTTATGGGAGAAAAAAAAAAAAGTGAGAAATCCTTAAGTTGATATTATAAAATATAGGAGCAATGCAAAAGACTGTTGTCTTTTCTGTGGAGTCCTACAAAGAGAGAAGTGCCAAAAATCACAAGTCCATAGGGACTTCGATTTTTTGTCAATGTTCCATCCAAAGAATTCAAGACTTTTTGAAGGAACTCTTCTAATACTATTATGCTTCAATATTAATGATATTTCTGTCTGTTGGAGATGCTAGCATGTAAACCTTCAAATGGAAGCCTAGAAATTAATAGGCAAGATAACATAATAATTTCCATTTAAAGCAAGTTATTGAAATTATTACATGCCTAATATGTAGCTTATGCAACACTAATATTCCACTAGACACTTTGAGTTTCTGCTGCACACATGACCTGAAGAAAAATCTGTTCAGGGCTACTAACAACAGAATGACTGACTAAAAATTTTAAAAAACTGTAGGAAGTTATTCTGGAGAAGAATCTTGACTTTTATTCCATGTCCAGATTCCTGAATATACATTATTGGCTACTGTCTTAAATAAGGCTCAAGAATAGAAAAAGATTTGATTTGACTCACTCTGCCAGTCTTGCCATTAAAATAGTGCATTTTGTAAAAACAGCTTGAAATCATAGTAATTTTTTTTTATTACCTTTATTCTCTGTGTGATTCCAAATATTTCAAATGTGCAGAAATATACTGAAGCTAATAATTTATGTTTAATTTTAATATATCTTCCAAAAAGCAACTCGTTTAATTTAAGAAGCTAAACATTTTGTTTTGACTTTACTGTGTTTAAATTGGTGGCTAAAACATTTGCCTAGAAAGAAGATGAGTCACCATACCCATTTCCTTTAGAGTAGTTTTAGCATATCTGGTACATCTCCACAAAGTTTTGTTTTGTTTTGTTTAAATGAAATAAGTCAGTCTTGGACTGCTCTATCAAACCCTTGTTAAAACTGTTGCAGAATTTTTAACTTAATTTTGCATGGATGTATCTTCCAGAACCCAGATTTTATTATTACTTTCTCTGCAAGTAGTGTCATTTAGTCCCTGTGATGTTAGAAACAAATTTCTTATTGATCTTGTTTAATAACCTTGTTCAATACCATGTTTGGCTGCAACATCTTAAATCTGCTGAGAGAAGACCTTATCCACAGCCTTATTTTTTTTTTCTGCTTTTTTTTTTTTTTTTTCCCCAAACTACTTCACTGCATTTTTGGACAGGTACTATATTCTTGGTGTGAAATTAGTTATTTCGTCTGCTGAATGAGTAGCCTTGACAATACAGGCTTACTGCTACTGTATGAATCTTTCTCCAAAAATGGTATGGAAAATATTTTTAAATTTTTTTTCTTTTATATGGGCCTTGTCCTTTCGGAAATATAAAGCAACAAAATAATTAATTTTTTAGAAAACATATGGATTTGCCATTTTTCTCATCTAACACAGTACATCATATACCATTCATGTAATTATTATGTCACAGTATTCTCTGGAAATTCAAAATAGTGCTCAAAAATATAAATTCAATGTAACCATATGAAATGTCAAAGTAATTTTTCAATGTTAGTCCCTTTCATTGAATTCAAAACCTCCTGTACACCTAAAATAAGGTGAGAATATTAACTTCTCTACTGACTTAGTCCTATGTTATGTCTCTGGAGAAACACTTGTGAGTAGGCTTGAGTTTACTTTGCTAAATAGGTATTTAGATATGGTGTGGAAGAGTGTTTTAAACAGAAATGTGATAAAAACAGCATTTAATTTCAAAGATATTTCTTCTAATTTCTTGTATACATTTTTTTTCAGATAGATGTGTTCTGTACATTTTAAATGTTAATTTTTATTTATGCTTATTACTTTATGTGCTTAAGTAAATGCAAATTTCAAATCCAAATAAATTATAATCGTGTAGATCAATTGTATCCAAACTTTTTCAGAGCAATCTACTCTCAGTTCATACAATTTCCTGCAGATTACTGAATGTTCTTACCCTTCAGGTCTTGAATGAGAAGACTGCCTGTGCTACTTTGTGGTGGCTGAAAATGCCTACCGTCACAGTTTGCATACTGTAAGACCAGTAATGAGCACTGTATTTATATTGTGATTCTACTGTAAATTACAACTGTCATATTCTCCTAAGTGTCATTTGTACCTGTCCTGTTATTTAAATATAGAGTTGTATCCCTCACGGAATCAAAATTCAGTATAGCAATCAAATATTAAAATTTGTCAATAAGCAGAATGTCTAAAGAGCTTGGTCAGAATGTATTAGACTCTGATGATGCCCTAAAGGAAAATCCTCATGCTCTCATGTTAGCGCTGTTCACTCATACCCCTGCAGTCCCATCCAAACTTACATGAGGGAAATAACTGAATGTTAACAAACAACTTGAAAACAGTCCCAATAACCGACTGTTTGCTTTTCACAAGTATATAATGGGAAAAAAGAAAATCTTTGGTTTATGTGGATTTTCAGAGATTGAGCTTCAAAAAGAAGTTTGCCTTTTAAATGCAGCCTTACCCATCCAATCATAAGTAAGCAATACCCAAAGTAACTTACTCCTTTCCTTCCGTTTAAGGTAGATTTATCACTTACAGCTCAAAACACTTTAATTATCTGGAAATTATTAGTTGACAAAACACCATAAATAAATGAACAAATATGAACACAATTAAGCTACCCTAGACACATTGAAGTGTGGCTTCTCTGGGGAAGCCCACATTAGATCAGGCTCTCCACCTTTGGCTCTGTAGAGAGAGAAGCCAATGCTGGAGCATGTTTACTGGTGAGATCCACGCTGGAACAGTCTGTTCCTAAAGGACTGCACCCACTGGAAGGAATCAATGCTAAAGCAAGGGAAGAATGAGAAGTCCTCTCACCGAAGAGGAAGGAGAAGAAGAGAACGTGGTAAACTCAGCACATCTCCCATTCCCATGCTCCACTGAGGAGGAGGTAGAGAATTCAGGAATAAAGCCCTGAAAGAAGAGGGGGGTTGGGGAAAGGGTTTTTTAGATTAGTTCTTATTTCTCATTATCCTGCTCTGTTTAATTGGCAATAAATGAAATTAATTTCCCTAAGTCAAGTCTATTTTGCCTGTCATGGTAACTGTTGAGTGACCTGTCCTTACCTCTGTCTGTGAGCTTTACTCCTGTCCTGTTGGTGGAGAGTGAGCAATAGAACAACTTGGTAGGCACCTGATGGACAGCCAAAGTCAACTCACCACAGATTTGTGCCACCATTTTGCAGTGATGGTGGTAAAATCATAGCTTTATGGCTGCACAGGTGGCTTCCCACTCCTCCTCTTTGTTACCCACACAGCATACACTGGCAGAGAGGCACTTTGGTTGGGCCAGTCAACCATGACAGTTTACTAGGGAAACATGCCCTGATTCCTTTGTGGTGTGTCACAGTTTGCTTCCCAATAACTCAACAGGCCCTGGATCTTCAGTGTTATGCAAAACTCCACTCCCTTCCTTCCCCCTTTAACAGACAGGCATTGGCACAGACAGACTGAAGCGTGACGTTTTATATGAATTAAGAGAATGAAAGAAATGAACTGTTTAATAGTACCATATTAACCAAAGTGGAAAATAATGTTAACTATAATACATTCCCCTGATTTAAGTTAAACTACTTGGAAAAGAAGCATCTGGATTTTTTTTATAGTAGACACAGTAATAAGGAACACTTGAATTCCGTTTATAACTGTAATCCATATAGCATTAAGAATCTTCAAAATGTTTTCAGCTCTGAGTAAGGAATATATGACTTACCATTAGGAACTAATGATTAACATATTGATTCTTCAAGCTGCCTTATATATTCTTGAAATAGATATAATATTACAGAACTGTGCTTGGTTTTGAACTTTTACTTCCCAGTTATTAATAGTATTTATTTATTTATAACGCATAACTAGTTTCAACTTTGTATTTCTTTATCAAAATACATAAATGGACAATTAATTTTTGTCTGATTAAAATTTCTCTTTTCAACTGAAAATAAGTGTTCATACTTTATGTATATGAAGATTTAATAACTTTTTTTCCACCATCCAAGGTTTCACTGGTACCTCAAAATAGCTCCTATAGGAAACCATTATGTGCAAATATCCTACCAAATAGGTTTTTAAAAATTCTGGTATTTTTAAATATTAAATAAATAATATAAATTTCACATTAAAAACAAGAATACATTTTCTAAATATAATGAGCATTTTCTATTTCGTATTTTCAAAGGAAAAATAAAAATTGGGTTTCTTATATATGTGTGCAATCTACAAATAACTGTCAATATGATTTTTGTTTTTTTATTTACTTGTTTGTTCATTTCATTGGTTCGTTTTGTAAAGAGCACATATATTCCAATATTATGGGAATGTTCTGGGGATCTATAACCCTCCATTACTTGACTACAGATCTACAAATATATCTTTCATTCATATACATTTATAAGTAATGATGCAAAAAAATACACATACAAATGTCACTACAGAGCTCAGAAGTTTATCAAGAGTATTTGAAAAATTAGGTAATTATTGATAACATCTGTGAAAGTTAAAACATTGCTGATTACTAATCATAAGACTTAGTTGACCTTTTGTCAGTATGACTATAGAAAAAGAAAAAAAAAGCAAAACATTATCTGGAAAGGAATTACTGAATGCTTGGAAGATATTGGATTTTGGTTCATTCAGACTGAATTCAGTCATGAAAAATATGTTCTGTATTTACAAGTCTTTGGCTGAAAACCATCTGTATTTATGCCTCTATATCTCATGCTTACATGGAACATTAGATGGGAGTATAGGATATGTTCTTGTATTACTCATGGGAAATAGCTCCACCTTAGAAATTCAACACCTCACATGTTACAATTTAGAAGCAAGATCTTAAGCTAAGATTGACTTAAAAAGGTAACTTTTCATATCCACATGGCAAGCATTTTTCTTCTGTATTATATCTTGCTCAATAGAACAAGAGAGAAAAAAATGATAATATTAATTTGAAGGTCATAAATGCCACATATAGATTGTGACCATAAGTTAATATAGGGATACACTCCTATGCAATGAGAAGACTCACCTACACATTCACCTCCATTCAGGAGTACATCATTGGGCCTATGAGACCCCTTTCACAAAATGCCAGGGCATCTAATCATGCTAAACACTCAATTAAATAATTGTTTGTTTGTTTGTTTTCTTTTATTGGTTGTTTAAGGGGAGTTTTCATAGCCTGCCTGGGAATAACACTTCATTTAATTTAATTTCTCATACCATGACAAAATGACCAGTCTCTGCTTTGGTAAGCAGAGATTTCTGCATTCTTGTGATATGGCAGACAATTCCAGAAGTCCATACTAAACTCCATAGTTGCTAATATAAACAGGAGATGACCCCAGGCTGATCTTTCACCAGCTTTCTTATTTAATGCAGTTGAACAGTAAAGTGAGAGACATAGAAGATTTTGTATGCATACGTGCACATGTATGCACTCACAGACACAGTAAAGAGTGGAAAGCAAGTAAGTGTTAGGATACTTTCCTTATTTGAAAAAGACCTACAACTGAATGCAAAATGAAGCAAAAATCAAATAATCATATGAAAAATGATAAATAATCACTGTGTAATATTTTGAAATAATGCCATTGTGTTATTATTTTAACAGTATTAATCTCTGACATTGCAAATTTTTTTCCTGATTTAACAATATAGATATAGGTCTATCTCTGTTCTTCATCCTATAGTCCTACATTTGCAAAGCTACTCCCAGTTTAGAGCACACAGCAAAATATATTCTTCAGTTAGAAGTTCCTTCCAAATGAGTGAAACTATCAAGGTAGTCAATAAAAGTGTTAAAAATGAAGGTTTTCTCTATAAGATCTCCAAAGCCAGTGACTGTAGTTATAAGTAAGATAGCAACTTGTGAGATGAGTGCCTGCACAATTTGGAAGCGTGTTTTCATTATCTTAGAAATCAACTGAAAAGTAGAATGCTAGAATACATAGATTAGTTATATAAAGGCATTTATTCTGTACTGAACTGTAGTCTATACAAAAAAAATTGTTTTTAAAATGGTGGGAAAACTGTACTCTATTATATTAGAAAAATCTAATTAGTTGTACTTTTTACATAAGACAAAAACTGTCAGTTTGAAAGATTGCTGGTTTTCTCGTGTATTCCACATTTACTACAATCCTAATTTTCTCTATACTTTCCTCTGGATGCTGGAGTGGTATAATTCTTACTATTTATTTCCTCAGAAGGAAGAATGCTTCGTATATGGCAATGTTTTTTTTCTCTTTATCTTTTGTTGTTGTTTTTATTTGGTGTGTTTCCTTTTTTCTATCTATCAGTCCCTTCAATCAGTTTATTATAAATAAATTATTCACCACCACCATATTAGGCTGGAAGAACACACAGATTAGGAAATTGTGCCTCAGCATACCATTACTCACTCAAAATCTTTAGAGTCTTGTGAGAGGACTGGAAGCATTTTTTCCTTTTGGTGAACATAAACCCCAGGGCTTTTAAACCCCAAAGATAGTTTGTATTTGAGAAAAAACTAGAACAAAGCCTTTTAAAAACTGAGAAAACAAAGTAACTAAAACGTGTAGAACAGAAACAAAAGGGCAATCCAGAGACCAGTTACAAAAAGAAGGCCAGGACACAGGTTTTGCTTCTTTCTTTCTGATATCTAGTCACATTGTTTTAAAAGGAACATAATATAGAGTCCCTAAACTATAAATAAAACAGGTAACATTTGTTAATGGTCTTCAGCTTGTCACAGAGTTTAGAATTGTATAGTAACTGCATAATTTTGATATGAGAATCAGTCATTGTGCTTACTTAAGTGATGGATCCTGGTTTTAAGCTCAGCACAGAGACTGTGAAACACTCTCCCTCACTTGAATAAAGGGATATATAGGACCCTGTGCTGAACAAAATTACTCAACATTTAAACTAAATTTGACATGCTACTATTTGTAAAATACCTGGAGACAAGCAAAAGACTTTGTAAACCACTTTGTAAATACTTCTAGAGAATATGAATTCTACTGATGCCAGAAATTTAAATGTCATCCTTAGAAACACAGATGACAAGTACCCAGTACCTTTATTTACTGAGGGATTGTTTGTTTATTTAAGTGGAGCACTGCCTACAAGTTCCAGTGTATCATCTCGGGTCCTCTGGGCTTCATCCTCCATCTATACAAAACAGCAAAATTGTTCCTTCCCTAGTAAAGAGACTGTTTTGAAAAGGCATATAATCATGCACCTATTTAAAAAAAAAAAAAAAAAAATCCATTACCTTACCTTTTCAATTTTTCCTCTTTTCTGTGAAGGTAGTTGGATTTTTTCTTTTAATGAACAGAATGCTTAATTATATTTTAACAGAATGATCTAAGATGTATGCAAGGTCAATGAGGCATGTAACTTACCTTTCATACAAATTAACTGTTCTCATAGTCAAAACTGTTTTCTGTTTTTAATATGACATCCAGGACATGACATTAAAAAAAAAAAAATCTATACAATTTCCTAATCTGTTATTGCTAGTCTTTACTGTGAAAAGAATCAAGAAGCATTAAGGGTATCATTATATTTTAATGAAAACCAAAACATCTTTTTCTGAATTTGACTCTTTGTTCTTTAGATCTCTCAGATCTCAAGGGCATACAACCTAATTAAAATTGTAACTGTTTTTCATAAAAATATATTACATGGAATAATGTTCCAAAAGAACATTTCATCTTTCTTTATACTTGTATAAAATACATAATATAGATGGAATTTTCTCTTTCAGTGTTAAAATTTAACAGTGCAGATCTGCTCATGGATAAGACTAAAGCTCTGTAGTGTTCTTGATAAGTTGTTCCATTAGATTGTCTCAAGTACAAGACTATGAAATTAAATCATTTTACAATAAATGCACTTCAAAAGACTCATTAAGGATTACATCATAAACCTTACACTCCCTTTGAGTTCAGTCCTATTAAATAAAATTGCTATTTTAGCAACACTGGATAATTACTATTATCACTTATTTTTAATAACCACAATAATTTTTTCCTAAATAAAAAAATAAAGAAAAATGTTAGAATTTAAAAAAAAAAAAAAAAAGTTGTGACTTAAAGAAATAAAAAAGTGTATCTCCCTAGCTAACCCAGGAGAAGGGTAATGTATCCATGAAGTTATCATATCCAGTGTGGCAGTAGGTGTCTTGCTTCTATTGTTTCCTGATAAAAGAACATAATTTTTTAAAAGATTACTGGATACTTAATGTCAGAAAGGTAAGACTCTGAGGCCTAGATTATTGAGATATTTTATTTATTTTCTTTGAATCAATTAAAACAGAAGAAGTCTTACAGTTTAATCTAGAATGGATCCAACAAAAAAAGATTTTCTCTGTGAACTGGCAATAAGTTTTCTGAAAGCTCAGAGATCTCATTTTCTCTCCCTGCACCAAATGACAACAGAAAGAGGTACCACTAAGTAAAACACTGTCCCAGCAGCCTGAGTACAGGACATAAGAATAGCAGTAAGTCTCTTGACCCTTTTCACAGCACTGTGAATTGAACCTGGGTATCCCAAGTCATCTAAGTCTCTGTAGCCACTTCCTTATGAGGATTAAAGAGAAATACCCAGTGGGTCTTTTTCTCAGAGGTGTTAAATGCATACAGCAGAAAGAACATGCTTCTGGTTATATTACTATAAGAAGTTTTTACTGTAAAAAGTGTAAGGGTTATGGTTGTAGAATGTAAGGGTTCCAGATGGATGACAAAATTGCTTTTATCTAGTAATACTGGCTAATTCAGACCAGGTTTGAAATGAAGAAAAAATCAATATAACACGCAAAATGAAACAAATAAATCTATTGTGGGAAAGAAAACTTCAATGTACTATTTCAGTTCATATACTGTTATTTTCTAGAGAGAAATAGTTTAGTGTGAAGCCTTAAAATCATAATCCAAAATCAGAACAAAGCATATAATCATATATGTATAGAACATGTTTTACATACTATTATGAGAGCAGCTTTTTATAATAAAGCAGTCTGATTAGTTTTGTAAGCCCACGTATTGGGACTTAGTCCTTTTTAGTAAACAGTGTTGGTAAAAATTCCTTAATGAAAATTCAGTTTGAATAATCATGTTATTCATCACTCTTTTTTGAAAAGTTTTTGGGTAGCTTTGTTGAGGAGTTGTCTGCTTGTTGTTTTGTTTTGTTTTGTCTTGTTTTTCTTAAGGATTCCACAGGGTATTTTTGAAGGGTGCTGCATTGCAGTTCTAAAATATTGCCTTTATGTGTTAGGTAAAAAAATATTTTCTACACAGAATGAAAATATGTTTTCAGGTTAATTTAAAATTAATTATAAAATCAATGCATAGTATTAATAATTGACCATTTTCATGGATGATACATATAGAATCCCTGTATTTTGTTAACTTGTAGACTTTCCCTTGAAAACATTGGAAAGCAAGTATAGGTTGAAATAACTTTTTTTATGTCAATTTCTGTGTGTCTTCTCTCATCCTTTTCCTGAGTGCAATCACTCAGCACCTACAGGATGGACAAGGGATCAGAGCAAGCCAGCCCGTGTTTAGGGAGAGCAGGTCCTGCCTGACCAACCTGATCTCCTTTTATGATCAGATGACCCACCTGGATGAGGGATGAGGGAAAGGCTGTGGATGTGTCTATCTGGACTTCAGCAAAGCCTTTGACACCGTCTCCCATAATATGCTCCTGGAAAAGCTGCAGCCCACGGCTTGGACAGGGGCACTCTGTGCTGGGTCAGGAACTGGCTGGAGGGCCGGGCC
>JAYRBT010000082.1:94831445-94900486 GCA_036023395.1 Myiotriccus ornatus | reverse complement strand
TTAGTGCCATAGGCTAGTAACTGTGGTGGTAGTGGATCAAGGGTTGGACTTGATGATCTCAGAGGTCCTTTCCAACCTGGCTTATTCTATGATTCTATGATTCCACCAGGTATATCCACCTACCAACAAGATCTGTGATGTTTAAGGGTTCATCTGTTCTTTTTTCCATATTCTCAATTTGAAGATATAAACCTATCTCTGTGACGTAATAAACATGTCTAAGGAAGATAATAATAATCATAAGACTTCAAATTGAAGATTAAAGAGAGAAATAAACAACAGAAAGAGATGAGCATAGACTTTGTTTACATGCAAATACTCCTCATAATGAATAAGGAAAGAGAATTGCACAAAATGTATTGTATATATTTTCACATAACTCTAAATGAAATTATTTTTGAAGTTTTTCATGTGCCATCGGTGGCTTTTTAAAATACCTGTTACTGACAATTAACTCTGTGTACGGGGTTTCACTGAAAAGGAGACCTCATAGACTATGTTTCAGATTTAAATGAATTTCACAGGAAGAATAAAAGAGTAAGCCAAGTGGATTAAATGCCAGAAAATAATTAAAAGTACATATTAAAACTGGCAATATTCCAAAGAGACATGTATTCAACTAAAGAGTTTTAAAAGACATTTTTCCTCCTTTTCCAAGGCCAAACTGTCATGGCTCATTCAGGAATTGAACTATACTGGATGATCAGTGAAAGCTGAATACAGCAAAAGCTTTATCTAAATTCAGTCACAGCTATATTCCAAGTGGAGAAAAGCTGCACTGCCTTTCAGAGTTTAACACACACAGCCCTCAAGTAGGGAGGTGCTCTCTGGAGAAGAGCTCATACAGTGACATTCAAGAAATCTACAATATCCCTTCACACTCTACAGACAGAGATTTTGGAAAACACTTAGCAAATTTTACAGCTACATCATCACAGCAAAAGTTTCTGGAGGCAAGAGGCAGCAGCAAAGCAGCAAAGTCCATTTTTAGGGTGACCAGCGTGTAAGGATGCAAGAGGTACCATTACTGTAAGGGGTAAAACTCATTTATATTTAAACAGCCTTCACTCAATTCAGTATACTCTGCCAAAAGGACAGTCAGCATATTTCTTAGTGAAAACAAATGAATCTTGTACAAGTTTTAATCAGGATGACATAACCAGCTCAGACACTGAAATATAATTTTTTAGAATACACTTCTTATGAAAGCTCTGTGGTTAAGTGATTTGGTTTTAATATTTTCTTGCACTCCTAAGTATCTCCACAGAATGATAAAGCACATCTTAGCCTTCTCATTCTGTATTTCAAATAAAGGAAAATGTTAAAATTTATAGATGCAAGTGCTTTTAGGGAAAATTAACTCAGCAGTGGAAAGCATGATATAGAACCTTTGGGGCAGATTCACATAAAATAATTTTTTTTTAAAAGTCTTTGGAGTGTACAAACCAGATTCCTTAAGTTTTTTTTCAAAAATATAAGTAAAAATAACAAAAACCAAAACAAAAACAAAAACAAACAAACAAAACAAAAAAAAACAAAGAAAAGCTTCTTTTCTATTCAGTGCCCTGCCCAAAACATTGAGCCATAATGCTGGGCCTTTAAAGAGTGTTTATGTTAAGGTCTCGCCATGTGAATTTGCTACAGAATCATATTTCATTTAAAAAACACTGTCTGAGCCTTCCATTATCAGTCCTGAAAGATTATAATGGTATCTTCATGATAGCAAGTGTGAATTTAACACATTTGAAGTGAACAAACTTCATATTTATGAAGCATATGTGCATATACTAGTGGAAGTGACAGGATGGTTACTACCCATGCCAGTTTATCTGAGTCAGTTTTGCTCTTCATTTTCTCACCGGAAAGTCATGCAATGGATGACAGATCCATCCTTCTCTTATAAGGTTACATAGTTCAGCACATCTGTGTCTGAAATTGGAACCAGCTCTTTTCTGACCTGTTAGTTTCCTGCATTCTTGGAACTTAAAAAGCTTCTGATTCAGCTGTAGCAGTATTTCCCTACTACATCTATTCACTATCTCTGTGTAGATTTGTAATGTATAACATCACTCTACAGCTTAGTGCTACTAAATATACATGGCACTGAGCATTACCATGGGGTTTAAGCACTGTCATTATTCATGTGTACAACTCTATATTGTCTTACCTTGCTTTGACTCTAGAACTGCCTCTACCCCTTCCCCAGAGATTCCTGTTCTTGTGATCCAGGGGGAGAGAGAGCTGGTGAAAAGGGACTGGACTCTGTCCTTTCCTTTCTTGCAGTGATGCATGTCTCTTACTCTAATAGGCAAGGATTGTCCATGCTGAGCTGCTGTGCATGTGAAAAAATGAAACACCAGCACCTCCATGAAGAGAAGGCATCAAACATGGGGAAGGAGCATCTCTTGCAGTGACGGAAATCACCTGCAGATAAGAAATCACTTTCCCTGGTTTTCCAGGAGAAAAAGGAAGAATTTTTATAGGTGGTTTGCAAAAAATCTGCCCTGTCATGACATGATCACCTGAGGGACAGATTCTAGCCTCCTACATCTTAACTGACAAAGAAAAGTGGTCAGTAAGTTGGAGGTCAAATTTGCAGTCACTTGAATTGCAGTGAATTTTATCCTGAAGATTTAATAGGTTATTTTTACTGTTATTATTAGCTCCAAACATCAGAGTTGTGAGAGATGCATACAGTACTGTACATGACTAATATGGATAGAGTTATGAAACATGTAAACCATATTTTTTGAAAGTTTGTCTCTGAGCACACCAGCATTCTCCAGTGCTGGCATCTTTTTGAGACTGCTTGTAATGAAAAAAGAGAATTTTCCAAAAATGTGTTGTTATTGTCAATTATTACAAATGTTATTATAATATAAAATATTGTCAGAGGGATGACTCCCAGAGAATGCCCTTTTTCCAAAAATTTTAGATGTCTACATTCTCATAAATCAAGTCTTCAGAAAATTAACTTGCTAGTTAAGTATCACTGCCTTCATATATAAATATATATATATATACATAAATAAAATTACTTCAGTCTTGTCTTTGAATTGTCGTAGTCAGTCAGTCATTGCTCAGGTAATTTTGTTAACCATTTCAAAACGGAAAATAAGATTCTTTGTCAAATACTGTGAGGGATCTAAATCATGTTCTAACTTGAATTATTTCCTGATTTAAAAGAGAAAGCCTATTTAAGTCTACTAGGGTTAGATTTAAGAAAACCAATAAATTATGCCATGACCTATTTGGCAGCATCTCCCTGAAATATAATTTCTGCCAACCTGAAAAGGTGTAAGAGCAGCATTCTCACATCAGTTACTGATATTCAAAGTGTTAACCTCCAAAGCATGCACTGTGAAATCTACACTGAACAGAACTAGGTTCATAATTAGACACAGGTCATGAGATCCAGGCAAGAAACAATTTTACTATGGTTTCAAAAAAACCTAGTGACTCCATTGTGTGACTGAGTTTGTTTATTCTTCTGTCATCCTTCTACTTTACTTTTTATTTCTGCTAATGATTAAGAAAATCTAATGATAGATTTTACAGTACATTTATTGCCTTTTTACCTGCCATCAAAAGAGTGTCTAGAAATATGATAGGCCAATCCTAGAGTAAGCTTATCGGTAGGAAGTCTGATGTTAAAGTTCTAATATCATACATTTAGAGGACATTTATTTTCCATACTGCTTGCTTGACTATATTTAACTTTACACTGACCGAAAATTCACAATCTGAGATTAAAAAGAGCACAGGATTTCTTACAAAGATGAATATAGCTGGAGGTGGGGGTCTACAGGTTTCAGTGAACTGGTATGGCCTGAATATAATGTCATTGGCCACATTACAACCCTGTTCACTATACATATTCTTAAATCTTCCATGCCTGTCAGTAGTGCTTTTACTCAAATATGTAACATTTTTGAAATTTTCAGAGCATTCTTACTCTGAGTGTCTCTCCAAAGGGCGAACAGTGTATCACACAAAGTGTTTTGTTCTGGTAAGAATTTTTTTGTTGTGTTGTTCTAGTCTAGGTTGTTTTTTTTTTAACTTGCCTTTCAGCGAACTTTTCAGAAAAGCAACACTGAAGTGAGATGAAGTGCTGGGGGATCAGGGCAATGTCTCTGACTCGTACTGTTTCCAAGTTAAGGTCTAATTTTCACAAAAATAACTTGTATCTTTTGGTATTTGCTATCCATTAGTTTTTTTCACTAAATAATCATGGTTAAAACACTTCCTACATAATTCATAATAATTATCAGTTGGTAGTCATATGAGATTAAATACTAGCTGTACAAAACCAGTGGGAGAAAACTTATTGCATCATGAAAGGAAGAATGTATCATGATAACAGAGTAACATTTTGTAAAATAAAAATGACAGGTTCAGTTTTGAACACTTGACAGTTCCTGGTTTAGATAAAGTCTAGACCTTGTAATGCACTGTTGGAAGTAATTGTCAAAATATAAAACTCTTAACGTTGATTTTAGTGGTAAAAACAATATACTATGTATTTTTCAAAGGGTCCTTTTTTCCTTTTTTTTAGGAAATACCAAAATCTCATCTGATGATTTTTCTTCCTTCAGATCACAGTGGAAACATACTCTATTGTGAGACATTTACTTGGTACACTTAGTAGTTTTTCCTCATTTAGCATATATATAACTTCTGTGAATTTATCCATTATACATAACCAACCAGTCATTCTTACTTTTTTTAATTACTCCAAATTGAATACAGAGATGTTTAATAACAAATAATTGAAAACACGGTTTTATTCAAAAAAGCAATTATGATCTTAAATCCTTAAAAATTTGAAAATATTTATAGCTGATGCTGAACAGTGAATGAATGCTGAATTCTTAGCTGAATTAAGTCAATGTGCTTGAAATGCTTGCTGGTTTTTCTATATATAAATATTTATTTCTATTCTTATTCCTTAATATTTGGCATCTGCTACTCTTGATGAGCTGATTGACAAAATGATTTTTTTAGATAAGTTTTACAGAATGAAATAAGGGTACATTCTCAAGGATGTAAACAAGTTCAGCTCTAGATTCTACAAATGGTGCCTGTGTAATTTTAAAATCTGCTTTTTGAGCAAATTCTTAATTCCAGTGTAACAAAGAACAATATATCTCAAATATAATTAGTAAATTGTACCCTAATGTGAATAATTGTGTATATTTTATCTAATTTTTTTTTCTCTGCCTCTACTTTCAGTAGACTGTCTGAATGGGATACTATCTTGAAGTGTATAAATGCACCTGTTGAAGATGTGTCTTTAAAATTAAACATTAATTTACATTAGTAAGAGCTGACTGTTCTACTACAGCTTCATAATTGCTTTTTATTCTCCATAGTATGCAGAAGCTCATTAACTGTAGTAATTTGAATGAATAACTGAGACCCATGAAAGGTAACCTCTCTATTCACTTTGAATATACATTTTTTGCCAGTGATATCTTATCCCTCAGTCTTGAAGTTTATCACTGTCACATATTTATCATTAGCATACTCAGACACAAATGGCCTCCGTGCCCTTTATGTAGATGCCAAGCCTGACAAATGTTCATTACTTTCATATAGCATAGAAAAAATAAACCTACAAATCACAATACTACATTATACTGTATGATATAATGTCATTTTAACCTAGCAAAAGTGCATTGCTGATCTCTCTGAATATGAATTAGTCTTCCTGACTTAGTTAAGATACCTCTGTGTCATGCTGCCTGCTCATGAAGCGGAAAAAAAAGACCATGAGGTAGGACAATGCTAAGAAAAGAAATCTCAGGGTTTTTATCTCAGCAACTTCAGCGGGATTCTTTTTTCAGCCAGTAACACCAATGCCTAGGCTGGTAGCCAGCGAGTTCAGAAGTACAAGTTCTGTTCACAACACTCTGATCAAACTTACCAACAACACGAAGAAAATCCCATCAGCTCTCAGTTACTTGTTTCAATATGAAGACTGACATTTACTTTCTGCATATTTCTTTGATAAATGCAAAGCAGTGTAAAAACTACCTTGTGTTAAATTTTTTTTTTTTGGAGCTGCATATATCTTCAACAGAAAAAATGTGAGAAAATATAGGAATTATGGACTTCTCTTTTTGTACATAATTGCTGACAATACTCTGCATCTCATCCATCATACTAAGCTATGAGTGCATTCAATTAAGTTAATATGGTGTTAATGCAATATGGAAGAGGTAGCACTCATTCATCATATTGTATTATAGCAGTAATACAGTAGTATTGTATTAGACTGATGTAATAACCTTCTTAATAGAAGGCAATAAAACTATTATCAGAAAACTGTCATTAATACCTAGGATTTTTAAAGGCCATTTCTGTTTTGCTTGTAAATCTTTTACTTGCCAAGATGCAATAAGAAAGACCCTCTGAGACTGCAGAAGCACTTGAGAGTGTGACATTATGAATGTGCTATTTTTAGCTTTTCAATGGAGAAGCAAATCTCACAGCACCTAATAAATCTATGTTGAGAGTTAAAAAGCATATTTTTCTGCTGAAGGCTACTGCAGCAGGCTTTAATACAGCAGAGATATATAAAAGGTCATGTCAGATTCTAAGTATTTATTCCTTTTTCTTGACGTCAAGACCAATTCCTTTTGCTTTCTACTAGGAACAAAACGAGGGGTTTTTAAGAACTCTTTAATTATTTTTTCATGGATAAGACACGTGAGATGATTTAAAAATCTTTACATGATCTATGAATTAATTTTAAAAAACCAGTCTCTGCTAGAGTTTGCACATACTCTGTGTTTGTTAAATACACTTGTATTAAGCAAATGAGGATTATATTCAGGGAAACAAAAAAACTAATTGTTTTCATTACCAAAAACTCTGTAAAGGAGGAACTTCAAATCATACCCTATTTGTCTTCACAAAGACACAGATTATTCTCATAGTCTCGGTTGTTTTAGTTTGTTTCTTTGGTGGTGTGGCTTTTTATTTTTTTTTTTTTTGGTAGTTCGTTTATTTTTCTGGGTTTTTTGTTTGTTTTGTTTTCTTTTTTTTTAAGCCAGTTGACAGAGATTTATAGAACAACATAAGCTTGAGCAGGGTTTTGGGCAAATCATATTGCTTTTGCTGAAAATTCTTAATTTATGGCACGGCTTAATTAATCTTATATAATTTAATTTCACATGGAAGTATGCGGTATATATCTAAGTATAAATACTGGACTAGTGTATTAGGAACATACAGAAAAATATTATACTATGTGTTTCCGTTTCAGCTAATGCAACAATGATCTTTCTAAACAGTCAGGAAATTTGTTGTTCCAGGTAGAGCAACTGCCTCTGCATGGTGTTGAATTAGCGCTTATCAAATGCCAATTCAAAATGGGAATATTTTTTACGGTGCTGGCCAGTTACTGTCTCTTATTCCCAGTCCAGGTTTTATTTACACACACTTATGGTGCCATAATGTTGTGCTTGCATTCCTTGCTAGGTTCATAGACCTGGAAAGGGCTGTTGTGCAAAATGACCGCATTTTAATCTCAGTTCACTATGAAAGTTCATACAAAGGAATAGGGGTACTAACCATGTTCTGTCCCCACTCTCTTGGATCGTTGTAACTGTATGTAAAGGTGAATGTCAAGGCTCTCTGTGGTATAGGGTGCTGCTGCCTGCATCCTCCACAGATCAGCTCTTTTACTCACTCTGAATAATTTTCTGTTATATTTTAGGAAGTCTGTAAATCCATTTTTCCAAGTAAATATTAATTATATCATATCACACAAAGCATTACAATGACAAAGTTATGCTGGTCAAAAAAAAACGATTCGGAGTGAAAACAAAAATATGAAATTCTTTGAGCTATTCCACACACTGTTTCTCCTTCCCACCACCACAAAAAAAAGAAATGACCAAATGAAAACCAGGAAACAAAACCTTTCAAATGAAATCTGGCAAATCCAGATACTAGGTAAATAAATAAAATTGTATTGCTTTGTTTTAAGAAAGTCTTTCTAACATTATATAATGCTCATATTCCATTAATTCTTAATCTTTTCTCATGCTCAGAAATACGTATAAAATTATATCCCACCTAAATCACTTCTTTAGCATAAAATTTAGAAATTTTAGAGTTTCCATAAATCTGTCTAAAGGCTAAACTTGTAATATTGTGCTGATAAGTACAGAGGCAAAATATATTTGCATTATGACAGCCAATGTTTTCTGAGTGCATTTATCACAAAAACAGAGAATTAGATAAATGTGTAAGACAAAAATATACAACAGAATCCTTTGTCTATTCTTGTCACCAGTTGCTGAAGTTCACCTAGCTAGAATACCAAATGTGTGCTCATACTTTCTTATTATATAAGTTGTTTTTATGAAAGCAGTTTTGCATTTGGAAATGCCTGAGCTATATGGAACAGAGACCAAATTCAGTGAATTCAGTAGTACATCCTGTTTTCTGCACTGTGAAAATAACAGCAGCAATGTTTCCTCTTTTGCCTTTCTGTGAGCATGTGTGGTAAAAAATCAGGAACGCCTAAATAATTCTATCATTATCTATTGAATCTGCTGAATAAAACAATTTATAAATGTGAAAAGGTGTCTCAAAGTATTTCATCTAAGACCCTGGTTTGAAGGTCCTCAAGGTTATCAATATGTGCACTCATTTTCTTATGAGTGCACTCATAAATACATTTTACCTTTCTAGAATTCTTGCGCTGAAATCTTTCAGAGTGACTTTATATCTATTCATGGAGGAACCACAAGCATGCACTTGACTTAAAAAAGTCATTCTTAAATAGGTTTGCCATTCGAGTCAAGGTTAAATAATTTCTCAAATCAGAGCCAAATACATCAATTTGCAACATACAGGCTATCCTGAAACATATAATCTGCATACAAAGAAAGTGGGAAAGAAAGTAAATGTAAATGAAAAAGAACATAATGCACTTTGACAGAGGTGGAGTTGCAGGTATATATATATAATGAAAAATCTACAGCTATCCCAACTGCTTTGATGCTGGTTGGTTGAGATAGGAGAAAAATAAAATAAATAATTTAAAAAATAAAAAATAATTTAAAGACCTATAAGTTCTGATTAACTTCTGAAGATGCATAGAATTATACTATTCAGTACTGAAAACTACTAACATCAAGGAAGACTCTTAGGTTTGGGGTTTTTTTTCCTCATAGCTAGAAATAATGGACAAATTTATAGATTATGAAATTTTGCCTAAATGAACAGAGAAAATTGACCATTTCACAGGGTGATTAGTAGCAGAACATCTATGAAATGACAGCCAGTAAGACATTTTTTAATTAAAAACAAACAAAAAAGTGGTGTGATCTAACTGAATTACAGTAATAACACCACACTATAATGAAGACTACTAACATATATAACACACACTTTAAATGCTACTAGTTCCTCAATAGTGCTTCTCTTTCCTATACATATTGTGTCTTGGAGGAGATTGAGCACAGCTGTGTGATGAGTGCTGTGTTGGGTTAGGATGAGGCCTCACCAGGTCTTTGAGAGAGCTGGTGGAAATCCAGTGTTGTTCAGCATTTTACTTCAATGTTAGTCTCAGAGTATTCTGCAGGGTGCATGTTTTCGAAAGGAAGGGTGCTTGGCAGTGTCAGGTTTACAGTTGGACCCAATGATCTTAAAGACCTTTTTGCAACCTAAATGATTCTCTGATTCTATAATTCTATCACTCTATCTATAAAACAATTAAAATATTACCATTTGACCTGTATAACATTTAGGTGGTTGATAAGAAAACTAGTTAAATAGTCCAAAGGGAAATTACTCAGTCCAAAAGTTCTTTTTCTGTACTTAAAACCAAGAGGTTCTCTAAGCAACTCTTTTCTTCTATAGTCTTCATAATAAAATATTTACAATACATTAGCTTTCATTGTATTCCTATTTATATCTTCTATATGTTCTCATAGTAAAATAGCATACCTACTACAGTGAGGTGCTCCTCTAAAATCACAGGCTTCACTGACAACCATCTTTTTTGTGAAGCGCAACTGTATTTACTTAACTTTCTGATTCATTTCACAATTCAAAACTTGTAGCTTCTTTACATGTATGCAGTGCCTAGTCATAAAGTAATGGTAGCTTAGGTGCTGTTTTTCTTTTATCTTAATTGCACTGTTTTAAACAAAGAATCTCTACTGTTATCCATAGCATTCTATAAGAGCTGCGGAAGTACCTTTGCAATTAATCACCTTCTGTTATTTCATTGTATGTGATGTTACCGGATCTCAAGCCAAATTCTGTGTTTGTTCTGTTATTTGGATCAGGACTAGAATAATCCTACTAATTCAGGTAATACTAGTTCACAGACTTGTTATTTTCAGAGGTACTTCATGCCTTAGATTATGTATTTTATTTTCCTGAATCTGAGCAGCAGAATATATACAGAAGGGGAAATTTGCAAATTCTGCTCCCTACCTCAGAGTCAGAATACTATTAATGTAAAACAATCCGTCTCATAATATGCAAAAAAAAAAAAAGTGAATTTTTAGAAAAAAGGTCTTGCACACAGGAATAAAAAAATCCACACATGTTGTATAAATACAAAATAAAATGAATAAGTAAATTATTCATCTTGCTATTAAATGCAAATCTCCCAACTCCAGTCTAGCTTCTGTCATGTTTGAGCTTCTTAGATCTCTTTATTTGACTTTATTCCTTCAGTTTAGCAGCCATTTTACCTCACTTATGCTTTTATTTTTCACCTTCATAGTTTTTTCTCCACCTTGAACAATATTGCTCTTACAGACCTTGACTCAGGAATCTTTTCTAATTCAGGTTCTGATCAAAAAGCTCATTGAAGTCAGCTGTAATAATCTTTGGACTTACTCCAGCCAGATAATATAGAACAGGGTTAAAGATTAACACAGATGAACATTTCTCCCCAACCTCCATTACACAAAGCATATATTAAACACACACACACACACACACAAAACCAAAAGAAAACCCACCAAATTTAAGGAAAAATTGCAGCTTTAATGAAGTAAAATTGTTCCCAAATTAAGGCTGAACTGACAAAGATATTTCGTCTAAAACCACAGGGCTTATTTATTAAAAAGTAGAATAAAGAAGACAAAAGGATTTTCGAAAAAAAACAAAGGCTTTTTTTGAAACAAATTTACTTGAGTAGTTTCTAGATAAATTTTAACAGGTTTACAGCTGCAGTCCGGAATACATTTGTGTCCCACTGAACAAAAACAAATATAGGCTAAGCTTTGTATGTTCTACAAGTCTATCATTGTTTCCCCCCTTGTTTGCCTTCACTGGTTACTTCTGCTTTTTCGCTGCCGACCTTCTACCCTGTCTTAGCATTTTCTTTGAAATTCTTACAAATACATTGTATGTGTTACAAATTATGCATCCCTGTTCTATTTTACTTTCTTAAAGAGTTTATCGGCAAAATTCTGTACCTCTTCCTATTACTTAAGATGCACGTAACTATGAAATACTATCTAGTGAAATATGTTCAATATATTTCTCTATGTACAATACTATTAACACATGCTGGAAAACTATTTTATTCATATAAACTGCCTAAATCCTATGCTGTTGAGCAATCAAATCTACAAATACTTGACCACTTCATGGTCTATCCATCTCAGTAATTTCTAAGTATTTGGGTGTCTCCGTGAGCAGTATATGGATGAAGATTTCTGTTGGATTGTATATTGAACAGCAGGGTGTTACTGCCAAAAATATTCTATGCAGTTCTCTTTGTTGAAGCTGTGTATCCTAACAGCAGCAAGGTAAACAGACTTCTTAAGTTTATGGTAGTTGATATAAACAGGACTTCTTTAGTCTTCTTGTATGGAAATTCCTCATTGTCTGTCATTTTATTTTTTTCCCTCCTGAACTTTCTTCTATAAAACATCATTCCATAGAAATATTACATCATTCACTATATGTATATACACTTTGCCTTTTCAACACAGTCTTCCTTCCCTTTTCAGTTTAGCTCAAATTCAAGGAAGGTTGAAGTGGAAAAAAACCCATCTTCATAACTCTCACTGCTTCTGTCTGCATGTATACACACATTAGGCATCTCTACACTTGTCAAAACAAGGTGGGAGAGAGTTACTTTTCTTCAAAGCAGCTCACACGTGGCTATACTTTGGACTTGTGATGAAAACAGTATTGATAACACATGGATGCTTTCATTAGTGCTGAGCAGTGCTTATGCAGAGCTAAGGCCTTTTCTGCTTCTTGACACACTCCTCCACCAAGGAGATTGGGGGTGCACAAGAATTTCGGAGGGAACACAGCCGAGACAGCTGACTCAGCTGATGACAGGGATATCCCATATCGTATGGCAACATGCACAGCAATCAAAGCTGTGGGAATAAGGAGGAAGGGGGGGATGTTCAGAGTTACAGTATTTGTCTTCTCAAGTATCTGTTAGGTGTGATGAAATCCTGCTTTCCTGGAAATGCCTAAATGTGTGCTTGCCCATGAGAATTAATGAATTAATTCCTCATTTACTTTGTTTGTGTATGCAGCTTTTTATCTAGCTATTAAACAGCCTTTATCTCAATATTCACTCTTACTCTTACTTTTATTATTTTTATTTATTTTATATTATAATATATATTACCCTCTACCCCATGCCACTGCATGAAATCTATAACCACGGCATGTAGAAGGTATAAGTAAAACACCCCTTTCTCTCTCTGCATATTTCTCAGCTACATCTGTTTGTCTATCCTCCATCCATCCATCCAACCATCCATCCAAGACATATTTACCATATAATATCAATCATATCATGTCATATCATCGTATCATATCATATTATGTGTCTGATATTTTGATTCTTTTTTTCCATATTTAAGTTTTCTGAAGAAGTCTTGTCCAAACAAAACCTATTAGTTTCTTTCCTTTTTGTAAGATTTTACTTAGATGTTGTTGTTAAGGATTTGTCTGATTACTTATCCAGAATTTATGTGCTCTTTGGGAATAGACAACCTTTTCAGCAGCATGATGTACTTGACAATTCAGAGATGCTTTAGCAGGTAATGGTTTCTGAGCCAACAGAAAATTTTACTTATGAAATAGGTGGTTTTTTTTCCCCAGTGTTAATATCTGGAAATAAATATCCAAGGTAGTATAGTCATTTTACTAATATGCTAGTATAATATCAAGTATTTCCTATGTTTTCAAACATTTTTGTAATTGTATGCAATACTTTATAAAAGAAAAGCTCCCATGAAGTCTACTGATATCTTTACAGAGAGACACTGAGAAACAGATTTTTTAAAATATCTGATAAATATTTATTATAATCAAATTATAATCATTTCTGTAACAGCCTTCCAGGACTCAAGCTAAAGTACTGGACTGAAGGTTTCCCACTGAACTCTAGGAAGAATTTTTTTTCTCCTTTAAATGACTTCTTTTGAGTTCATTTTATGCAGAAGTCACAAAGTCCTGGGTTCCGCTGCCCTCTGAATCACTCTAAGACAAGGAGACAAGTGGTCCCTGGATCTCTTCTGATCAAAGGCAATATAAAATAAGTGAAGTATGCTGCAATATATTTTAATTTTTGCTATCAGAGCACAACATTTCAGTCACTATTCTGTGCCCCAGCTAATTTGAGGTGCCACTAATATTACTTTTAGTGAAGTGGGATGAAGTAATAGTTGGTGCAAAACTTGGTAGCATAGCTTAATTATGCTTTTCAAACACCTAACACATCCTCTGTGAGACTCCGCTTTGTGATGAATGTATTTCTCCAATCCTTACATAAGCCTTCATTAAAAAAAAAAAAAAAAATAATCTTAGATGGTCTGGAAATACATAGAAGTAAAATTGTTGCAGAGCAGTCTCTACCCAGGCCAGTGTCATGAAAAAAATTAAATGTACAGTTAATAGCTTTATTTTCAATAATATCCGGGTTGTTAGACCTTGTGACACTTGGTTTCATGTTGTTGGCTGTTTTTTTTTGTATTAGTTGTGATCAAGTGAGTGACTTTTAATTTGGTGCAGCTGCAGTAGAGAACATAGCCAAGACCCCTGAGTAGTTAATGCTACCTTTTATCCTTTATCACTTTCTTTTATGTGCTAAGGGATTGTTCATTCAAATTCCTCTAATCCCCATAATATCTTGGCCATTATAACAAATCCTAGCTTTTTAGATAGCATCTAATTTCTTATGAATCTCATGAGTACTTCAGGAATCTTGTTAAATGAAAATGGAGATACCATTTTTTGCCTGTGATTCCATCTGTAATTCAGTACTTTAGATATCAAAATATAGAGACTATTAGCTGTGCGTTCAGTCTGCATACTCTAGTTACAGGCTTTTTAAGTTTGCAGATATGTACCCAGAACAAGACACAAGAAGCAGTCTGACATTATTTATTAAACAAAACTTTATTCCTGGAGAAGATACTTATAAAATTACAAATTCTATTGCTACACAGCATTTAATCTTATAAGTAACTTTCTTTATTATTTCCTTGTACTCACAGTGCAGGATCTCAGTAACAGTTTTTAGTAATTTAGATTTACCATTTCACACATTTTTCCCACTAACCCCATTAACTGATATCCTGCCATCACCTGAAAGGAAAACCACACTAGATGTACTGCAGGCAGAACTCTTCAGGACCACAGAGCCCTCCATAGGAATTGTCTGAAATACTAAAATGTAGCTTTCCCTTGCATATTTGTTTTGCAATAGAGAAAATTAATGGAGAAATGAAATTTTTGTAGTTGTCTTGCTTTAATACTAACCGTGTTTCCTTGTAAGCGGATAGAGACTAATCTTCTGAAGACTATTAAGAAAAGAAGTATGATCAATGGCTACTTTATTATCATAGGCCAGGAGCTGGACTCAGTGATCCTTGTGGGTCCCTTCCAACCCAGCATATTCTGTATTCTATGTCTGACACAAACTGTAGTTATCCCAGGTTACCCTGTGACTACTGGAGAAGGACTTAGGTTGGACTTCAGACAAAAGTTTTCAGTCAGTTGAATGGTGAGGTATCTGGAACAAATTACAGCAGAAACACTGGGAACTTCACATTACAGTGTAACGATTTAAAATTAAGCTAGGAATAAATTAGAGGGCCGCTTCACTGTAGGATGGAACTTGAAGAACGAGCATGTCTGTGTATGCTGCTAGATGTTATAACCCTGCAAAGTGTGAATAAATAATGTAGTGAGCCTCTCAGATTGGATAACATTTTAGTAGTGGTTCTGGAGGGTATAATGCTAACTCTTGCCTTACTGTTTTTTTCTTTTTTGGTAAGGAAGTTCTAAAATTTAAGTTCTTTCAGCTTCAGATTGTATTTTATTCAGTCATTCTCAATAATAATTAAATAATTAAATTAAAAATTTTTATTATTCCTTATATTTTCCTCAGTTGAAAAAAATTTGGAAGAGAAAAATAGCACGAGGATTTTCTCCAGGAATTATTTGGAAAGCAAGCTACTATTTAGACTCATCCATATTTTATGACTATATGAAACTGATAAGGAAAATACACTATGTGTTGGAAGCACATTTCTTAAATACTGAATTGTGTAACTAACCAACAAAATAAGAACACAAAAGAAAAATAAAAAAATTCTTTTAAGACATTCTTACACCATTCCAGAAATTAAGCTCTCCAGAGAATTCTCCTATAGTCCACACAAAGTTACATATATTTCAATAAAAATCAATTTTCACTGAATGCACATAGCCAGCACTGTAAACAGTTTTGTCAGTGGGAGTTTCTTTATTGCAAATGGATTATCTGATAAGCCCCTTATATTTATGTCTAATTTCTACAGAAAATAATAACCATCCCATAAGACATTTCCGAAGTTTCTCTTCCTTTCTCCTTTACACTTCAGACACATTTACTTTTTCTGACTCTGTAAACGAGACTAGTTGAAAAACTGATTCTAGGCTCTAATAGCATAATCTTATGCTATAAACTGGCCTTACACACTAAACTATATTCCAGTTGCTAATATGAACAGATCCAGGTCTTTGTACATAACAATCCCATCCTCTGCTGTTGCTCTATTGCCTACCAAAGTCATTACCTATATTTTTGCTCATTAAGCTTTTAGTATTTATATTCATCACCTTGAATACAAAATACATCAAACCTCCAACCTTGATGATTTCATCAAAAACATTCCTTCAGTCCTATTGGTTTTTCAGGTGAGCAAAGTTTTATCTTCCCTAGAACCACTTTTTCACCATCTTCGTAAGTTCTTATTTGTCTGTATTTGCATGATCTTAATTTTGTTAATATTTTCCCTGTGTCAAATATTAAATTGAAACAGAATTATCTCCTATATTTTTCTTCCTTGCAATAGTTATATGAAACAAAATCATGAGGTTGCAGGATCCATTTTGCCTATGTTCTTTTAACTCTCCATTTGATTGCATATTTTCCTGATCATTTCTTCAAAATCAATCCCAAAGCTTTGAATAGCTTAGATACATGTGTTATTATACAATTAGAAAATGTAGATGGTATCTACAGCTTAGAAAATGTGTGATTGCTACCCCTTGATTTAATAGACTTATTAAAAATCCTTGCCATTACACTTGCCATTTCCTGCAACAGCTGTCTCCCTATTTAGAAATGGAGATTATCCTTCCCTTCTCCACCTCTGCTCTCGTCAGCTCCTGACCTGAACACACTAATATCATCAAGTTTTCTTTTTAAGTTACATGCAATGATTCAGTTCCTAAAGACTATTTTCGATTATGTCAACCCAGTTTTCAACTTGGCAGGCATAATTTTGTGCCTACAGGTAAAGCCAAGCATATACACTTGCACAAATTTAATCATGTGGATACCTATCTATGTAAACTGCAGGCTTAATTGACTACCAGTACCAAACTACACCTAAAGTGATTCTTTGGAAAATATTGATCTTAATGACACCTGCACAAGGGTAAAGAAACAAATCTAGTATTTTATAGGAATTATCATTTTCCTAATATACCTAATGTTTCACTGACTTCTAACACATGACAATCATTTTCTTCTGTTGCCATAACAAACAGGTGGTGAGTCAGTCAGATGAGGTAGACAGTCACAACCAGAAACTCCCACAGGTTCAGCTGTCAGAAAGGTTTATGTAAAATAATACTACTTAAACCCAGCACACTTGTATTGCACTGAAGTCTTTTGATTAGTGTTCTGGGATTTGTTTCCTGTTGGCATAATAGAGACATCCCATTTGTCTAGAAAAAAACTTCTAGAGACTAACAAGTTAACACTTGATGTTTTAGAAAAATCCACTAGTAAACAAATACTCTGTAACAGTGCAAAGTATAGAAAAGAAGATTTAGCTCTTGCAGAGAATAAAAAAATCCACTTTCTACTGAGAGTGTTTATGAACTACCTGAGAATAATCAACATGTCAATAAAGAGGAACCTTCACCAGAAAAGAAATTATGGCAAGTGTTCACATTCTCAGAAATCACTGTATCCCAGAATAAGTGAAAGCCTGGGGTTTGTGATGATGGGGATGTCTACAAAGGCAATACCTGGCTTCTTAAGGCCCAGTGTTAATTCCAAGTGCTTTTATTTCTCTTCAACTCAAAAAGTACTCAGGTTGCAAGACCTTTGTAGATTCAGTATTTCATTTATTTCTTCTGTCATAAAAATAGAAAAAAATGTTCAATAAAAAGTGTTATTCATTGTATAAAACCCAGAAGATACCAAGATATGCTAACAATCTAGCATATCAGAATATGCTTGTGGGTGTCTGAGGTAAAATGAGCAATAAGCAAACTTCATGAAAAGTATTCCTTTTTCCAGCAGAAAACTAGAAACACAGACTGAAACATTAGATTTCATGCAGAAGGTTAGTGGTCAGTTGAACTTCACATTTGCATGCTCTTACTTTTTGGCATCCTAAGTGTTAGAAGGAGAAACCAGCTCTTTGTCAGAATCCATCCCTTTTTTTCTACTCAGAAAAGCATCCTACAATAAAGAAAAGTTCCAAAGCTGTACTGCACATAAGTTATCTCAGCATTAAATGCCTGATGGTATTCTGTAGAGAAGTTAACTGATATAACTTATGTTCACAGTATGTGAATGAAGGCTACATTGAACTTCCCTGCCCATTGCTGGACCATGCCTGAACTAGCTTGGATATCGCTCTTCTGCACTTCTGTCACACAGTTCACATGACACAGGAAAAGAAGATTTTAAAAACCTGGGGTAGAACTTGAGTGATATCTTTATTCTTCAATAACAATACACATTAATTTGTAAGAAAAATATTTTACTTTTTATAAAGGGGGAGGATGTTTCTCATAAATTTTGTCCTATTTTCTTTCTTGATTGTATCTAATAATTTAAGGAAAAGGCTGCACAAAAGGTACAATATCTCACCAGAATTTTCCTACCTGTTCTTAGTGTTTTAGAATAAACAGATGCAGGAAAACACTTGCTTAATATATTTTAGGTGCATCATTCTAGGAATATACTTAGGAGTTAATGAGCATTCATGACATTTCTACTCACAAATATCTCCTTTTTTATGCTGCTTAATATTATTAGACAGTAAAACTGTCCTTAAAATTACACTTTATACATAATGAATAAATAAAATCGTTGTCTTGTAGAGGTAGTGTACTTTTTATAGTTACAATAACTGTTTTATTCATTCATAGCTCTGCCATTTATAACTTGTTCAGCCACTGCAGCTTAGAGAATACGGCTTCATCTATAGCTATCAATCTTTCCTGGTTTTTTTTGCTCTTCTTTCTCATTTTATGAGATGTTACTCTAGTGATACTGTTGTTGAATTACAGGAGGCACTTTTTTCACCCAGTGATACTTCATGTAAGCTCTTTACTTTCTTTTGGACATGAATTTAGCCTATCACATGGTGAATGCTTATGAATAACAACAATATTTAGTGAGATGACTTTGAGATGCTTTTTTTGGTATTTTAACTTCATAAAACATTATGCTTTCCATTTGTCTTCATTACTCATCCAGATTTCTGTAGACTGAATAATCCTGTGTGCAGATGGAAAAATAAATTTAAAATTCAAAATTTTTATAGGTTGAGAAATACTTCCATAGGGACAAGTACAGTTTCTTGAATAACTTCTGGTAATATACATTGTCATAATTATCCCACTCTGGTGAGCACTCCACGGAAAGAATAAGACACCTACTGCCATGTGCTAGATTAATACATTACCAGTGATTTTATAAATATTATTATAGGAAGTACATAATTTTTGTATTTTGCAACCAAAAGGTTTTGACCACCATGTTTTTTGCATATGAGAATATGATATGTCATTGTCTTTTATACATATCATAGTTAATTTGACTCACAGAGACTGATTCTCACATACCCTGGGATCATATAACTTTTCTTTAACAATGTGAAAGGGTATTGGAGTGAAAATACTTGATATTCACCCTCTACTTAAGACCCTTTACACTCCAAGATCAATGCAAAGGATGGAAGCATAAACAAAACAAAAAAAGAGCTCTAGAGCATAGTTCTAAAGGAAACTCACCATATTCTGTTGTAGTTATTTCTTTTCAACAAATGTAAAGAGAAAACAAGGAAGAAAATTCCACAGAAATGTGAAGAATAATTAAATAAGAGATTTTCTATTTAAATAAAGAATAAAAAATACCTCTTCTATATGAGTTAGTAATGTGCACAAGAAATAAGATGAAAAGAGAATGACAGATATTTGTTTACTTTTAAAAATCTGATAAATTTGATAAGTAAGCATGGCATCATCATAAATGTGAATCATCTGCAGTTACCATGAAATGATAAGAGCTGAGGGAGATAACTTTATGCCTTGGGGTACAAGTGATAACTACTGAGTCACAAGAGGAAATATTTTGCCTAGCTACAAGTCTGATGAAGTGTGATATTGTTATCACTATGAATCACACTTTGTCAGCCGCTGGACATTTGTAGGGACACTATTCCACTCACATGCTATTTAGGAAACAGACAAAAATAAACTTTTCAAGAGCCAGAACCAAGGTGAAATCTTCAGGAATAAGCACTGCCTAAAAATCCGCGTTTCTTTGTTCTTCCTAGCCTAATAACCCAAGAGATGTAGCCTCCCAACTGGAAAATTCAATCATCTGTTCTTAGATCTTTGTCCAGACCTTGGACTTATATTCACACCTAGTGTGAATATTCAAGGAGCTGTCCCAAAAAATCTACTAAAAGATATTAATAAAACTTAGCCTTTTTTATTTTATAATCTCTTTCCCTCTCACCCTTCCAACACAAAGGGGATATTGTGCAGAGCAGTTGCTTCATGTCCCCTTCTCCCTTTGCCTTGCTGCCAGGGAGCAGGTGGCTGCTGCACAGTGGAAGCCAGGCTGTGGCCATGACCCAGGCAGGGCGCTGCCCCATGAAACAGGGAACAGCCCAGGGAGCCTCAGCAGAGCCAGGGTAGGGACTTGGGAATACCTCATGAAGTGAGGTAGAGTCCACTCTAGAGTCAGACTGGGATGTCCAGTCAGGAAGGCAGTACTGCTGGAGACAAGACTGCCTGCCACACAGGTCAGACTCTGTCTAAGCCCCTGGGCCCAAAGGCAGGAAGCACGTTTTGGGAAGCATGGGCTGAGACTTCTCAGGTCAATGGAGACTTGTTGAAGTCCACAGGGCTCTGAGACTTGGCTTTGTGGTCAAATAAATCAAGTATTAAGGGTCATTATTAGCATAGTCTTTGCTGATTTCTCCCCAGGCAGCACTGACATAATTCCATTTTTTTCCCACTGACGTAAAGGTGTTTTATACTGCATTACTGTGACATATAATTAGTCTTTAATAAAATTTGTGGAAAGGGAGCCCAAAAAGGTGAATATGTGGTTTTGATCAGTTTAGGACTGTCCTTGATAGGCAGTGACATGAAACTGAAAGAGTTCTATAAATAACGTATGTTCAAATACATGTGCATGAACACATACACAAATGCACAGACACATTCATTGAATTTATAAAAATACTCCTAAGGCCATTTTCTTCCAAGGCATAGGCTGATTGGTTAAATACCTACTGTTTCATCCTTGTGGAAACAGTAGGAAAGGAAAAATAGGATGCTTTCTGTTCTCCTTGTGCAAAAGCTAATAGTTATCCATTGTTAACTTCATTAAGACCAAAATATCTCCACCAACAAAAAACATTTTTATGGTCAAGTTTCCAAGCAAAGTAACTAGAAATATTTCAATGGACCAGTACAGAGAACATCTAGTGTCTTTTCAATATACTGCAGGTTAAAAGAGAGTAGTCTGTTGTGCCTTAGTTAAATCTCTTAATTTGTTTTGATAACTAACTGCATAGACAAAATTTTGTTCTTAGTTTTATAATTGAGATATTCTCTCGTGCATTTTGGCTGAGTAATTTCTCACTGTGCTTCATTTACAACTGTGCAGCCTCTAGAGTCTGCAGAAATCAGATGTTCATGCTTTTGTTTCATCATGTGTTGCTTGTAATTAACTTCTATTGTCAAAACCTGTCAGAATCATGACTATTTTCTTGAACCAAAAATGTTATTTGACACTTTTAGCCTAAAATTAATCCTTTAAGTGATTTGTATTAATCTGGCATAGGACCAAATCCCCAATAGGTTTAAGTATAAAGCTGTTGACTTCACTGAAGAGATGGCAGGCAATTTACATCAGCCAAGAATTCAACCCAGATAGCCTGACAACACTGTTTTGAAAACACTTGAAACATCCAGACTCTTATTTGCTTTTCTTTTGCTACATGCATGTTACATATGTTCTGTAATTAAAAAATATGTAGTAGCAATACATATGGTAATATTTTTTTTTCACTAACTTTGAATATCTTAGACAGAAAACAGATTTTTATTCAGGTGTTAATGTTAAAGTGGAAATCTGTTGATATAAGTCTTCTGGGTCCAGAAATCACCTGTTTGTTAACTGCAGCCACCCATGCTTGTAGGGCCTAGTCCAACTCCTATTCATTGATCACAGAGTAATTGTTACACTTGAAAAACCTAACTGTCCTTAATGAAGGGCTATTCACTGGGGATCTCTGTGATGGAAAAGAAAAACTTCTCTAGCCTGATATACAGCTGTGATCACGTCTACCTGCTGTTTTTTGTTACTGCGACCTTAAAATGTCTCTTCTACATCCTAGAGAAAACAAGCAATAACTTTCTCTGCTTGTACTGTGACATCTGGTGCACAAGAGAGAGTGGTAACAAAATGACCTTTAATTTTTTTGCTTTCAGTAATAGGTTTTTTTGGGTGAAAAGAGGTTTGAACCATCTGTCAAAAGTGGTTCCTACCTAATTTTAAGAGTACCAGCAATTGTTAATAAAATGTACTTACTATGATCAAGCTATTCCATTTCACTTAAATTATTAGGTGGTAAAAAAAAATTAAATAAAAAATAAGGGTACTTTTTTTTTTTTTTTTCATTCCCAGGGAATAGGAATAATGGTGACATGAAATTTTGGTAATATCTCTTCATCAGTATTGGCTGATCAACAACCACAGGGTAGTCACTGCTTTTGAATATTTCCAAGAAATCTGTGTAAGTCTGTAGTTGAAATCTCTCCAGCACTGCCTGAGCATGAGGAAACAAATGTTTAAGCACCGATTCTGGATTGTAAATAATAAATGTCAGCTGTTACGGGCAGGGAGAAAAAAAAGTCAATTAGAACATCAAATGCAAAGAATACCGCACTTAGATAATATACAGAAGGAAAGACATGTTTCGAAATATTGCTTACTACAGAATTTCCCTATACCATCTTTTATCTAAACTTCTCTGCTGAGGGAATTCTCTTGATTTGGGATTTCTGCTTATTTGTTGCAGATACTTACAATAGGTTTGAGACTCTTAAAAAAGACAGAGACAACTTTGACGGAAAAGCAAACAATTAAGGTCTGCACACTGTGCAATACTGCAAAGAGCTTTGTGGAGGCATGTATTGAGATTTACTTCTACAGCAGATAAACAACAGTGCTGTGAACTCTTCAGATGATTACTGGCCTTCATAAGCATCACTATGATATATTTTTAATATGACATTTTAGAATTATGCTGGGGAGAGGGAAGTATGATTAGGTCCTCCTAAAACTAAGATTAAGAGAGAGAAAATTCACAAAATGTTGAAATGGTTTAAATGACACAATCATTGTCTAGTAAATACAAGCAACTTTTTCTACTAAATCATCATGGCTAGGCTTCGCAAATGACGATTTGAGAAGGGCTCTACCCAGGCTTGCTGCAAGCGCGCTGATGGCTAAAAAGGCCAATGCGAGATAGACAAGTCCGATTGCAGAAGGCACAGCAGAAAGACTCCCCAGGTGATATCGACTAGACACAATTCTTTCTGCGTTGTCTTTTCTCCTTGAGTTTTCTACTAAATAATTAAAAAAAAATAAATTTCTACTAAATAATTTTTTTATATTGTACATTAGAATCCTGGTTGAAGAACAAAACATGTCTCAGACAATAGTCCAAGCTCTTAGTTTTAGCAAGGTCATTTCTATACTCAAACAGAGAGCTCTTCAACCTACATGGAGTTAATTATGGAGGGTCTTTTTTTTCCTTTTTTTTAATCCAAAAGTCTCTCTATAGTAGCTAATGACAGGGTTTGCAAGCTTGTTTACCATAGAAATATATCTGTTAATTAAGCACCTTACTGAGGCACTGATCTTTTGAAGTGCATAGCCTTTCTATAAGATAGATGATGGTAATTTCTATAGAAAAAGATATAAATTGAAAAGTATCTTTTAAGTTTGTTGATGATGGCCTTTTTTCCCAAATTGATTTGTATTTTATTCTAGAATAATTTTTGAATACATTCTTTAGGTTGTGGTGGTTTTTTCCCACACTGAAACATGTCTTGCCAACCACTGTGTAAATAAACATCCAGATAAATTCATATCTCTGAGTAAATTATCACTGAAAACATGCCATGTTTCACATATCATCATTTAGTACATATATTTCTAGAGAGATTGCCTTCCTGCAGCAACTAGTCTGCTCAGAGGCCTTCTGCATTTTTCGGCTTCTGCATTTTCAATGACGTCTTCTACACTTTTTCCAGCTATACCCCTGAAGGGTTAACTTACTTTGTACCCTCCCCTTCCTCTGTATTTTATCTGACTTGAAGCAGCTGTAATAGTTGCAGTCACCCTACAAGTGAAATGGCAGGAAGACTCCTCTGAGATTGTAATACCACTCTGCAAGCAGCTGCCAGGGGAACACAAAGACACAGTGCACTCTATATATCTTTTCCCAGAGTCTCAGAATATTTTCTGTGTGATAGCCCTTTTTCCAGCTGGCTTGAAAACTGGAAGTCCCAAGGCATCTCCAATAACAATGCTTGCGGGCTGATAGACCTATTCATTGGACTATTAGCAGTAGCATTAATTTCTTTGACTGAGTGTTAGAAATCATAATAAATCTGACTGAGGGCCCATCTGATAGTGATTTGTGAAACCTGCCATTTTGAATATATTAATCTAAACTGCATCTGATAAAATAATGAGGAAGGAGAAGTAAAACCATCTTTATTAAAGACAATATAAATATTTCACCACAAACATCCTGCTTCTAGACGAAAAGGAATGCAAAATACACACACACACACACACATAACATGCAAGCACATGTATAGACAATTGCATCTCACCAGAACTCACAAAGACTTTGGTTTGTCGGTTTTACTTCAAAAGAGAGAATAATTGTGCATAATAGTGCTAAATAAGTTGTTTTCATTCTGGAAAGTTAACTACTCAATTTCTATATTTGAAACAGAATATCAGCTATGGACTCCAGGGGGATGTTGTCTGCTTCTTTTCATCTTCAGCAGATGAATCTTGCCTATGGTGCTTGATTCATTACTCAAGGGAATATAAAATGCTACTATAAAATAAAAGATATCTACAATGAAAATACAGTTATAGATTATTGCACAGAACTCTGATGCTCTTCAGAGGGCTTTATAGAATAGAATCTTCAAATTCCATCTTTCTTTTTCTGCAATGAAAAGCAAACTCATAAGACTTTTAGTTGACTTATAAAAGAATCAATCATATTTGGAAAGTTTGTGTATAGGCTGTTTAGTGTTTTGTTCCTTTGACTTTATGCTTCTGAGAGACAGATCCTCAGATAGTTTTAAACAGTTTAGCTGGGAGCGGAAAATTATAAGGTAAGATTACAAGACCAGAAAAATAGATCAGATTTCAAATTCAGATCTAATTTCTTGTTCGAGTGTGGGCTAAGAAGAGATGCTTCAGAGAAAGACTAAAGAAGGCTGTAGTACACAGTACGAGACAGCCTGTCCCTGCCTTTAGTCTCAATATACTGTTAAGCGGGAGACTTAAGCCTGAAAATTAACAGGAGACAGGAGATTTAAATATACTTTTTTATCAATCCTCACCAATTAATGCTATCTGTATTGCAATTAACTCTGTAAACAGTCCCCTGTTGTTTTTACAATTATGTAGACCCCAGTTTCTTCATTCTACTTATTTTCTCTGGCAATGGGTTCTACATTTTTTTAAAAAGTACTTTTTATTAATTTCCTTTTCTTTTTTTTTCAGGTCTATCATGCGGTCCCACTGCTCTTATGTCATTACAAATGAGGGCAAACAATGTCTGCCTTTCACTACTTCAGATATTTTTGAATCATTTTCTTTTTCATGCACCTATTTCCTAGGTTAAGTGACCCTAATCTTTTGTCTCCATTTTCATATGAGTGTTTTGTCAATTTCTAGCTAACCTCTATTACTCACCTCTGGTGTGGCAATGATTTTCTTAATACAGGACAATTGGTCCTCAAACCCATATTACAGGTGAAATCTCATTATCAATTCATTTAGCGTTACTGCAGCTATTTCCCTATTATTGACTACTGTTTATCACATGCTCCTTTTTGCACAGCAAACACTAAGGGCTTTTTGCTGTTGTTTTTCAGTCTGGCCCTGCTTGTGTATTTGGAGTGAATGAGTAGATTAATATGCAACACTTCAAATTTAGAAATATGAATTTTTTTTTCCTTTGTATGTTGTTCTGCTTTTTTTTTGAGATTTGAAGACAGGCATGAAAAAATACTGCTTTAGTCTTACTGAATTGCAGAAGCCCTGCGTCAATCAGCCTTACAGCACAGTAACGCCCCTGTCTCACAAGACAAGCTTAGAACACTTTTATTGTAGTCTTCTGTCCAGAGTCTATCCCAACAACAGGTTGCATCCAAAAAGACAAGGTCTGGTTAACATAAAGGAAAGACTGCTAAATCTGTAAAGTTTGTACCAATCCCTAAAGCAAGCTCTATTTCTTTCTTTTTTTTCTTTTTTTTTTTTTTTAAGTTTTGACAAAGTCATCCCTAATGACCAAAGTCAGATGTGATGAGAGAATAATTTGCTCATAGAGTAAGAATACAAATACAATGAAGCCTTCAAAATCCTTTTACATTGAGGCTGTGTCTATGAAACAGATGAGGAGAGAATTTTGAGACCTATCCTTGGGAAGATCGAGGAATCCAAACTCCCTTAAAATGTCCGATTTCAAAAAATGTTGCTGCTCTCTTTTTCCTCCAGTCTGACCAAAATTTGATTGCTATGCTTAGTATACGTAAGGTCAGCAAATGTACCGCTAAGGTGTTACACTTTAGGGGGATAAGGTTTTTTACATCTGTCCCAATAACATCTGTCCCAGGTTTCTTTTGTGGCAAGAAAAGAGCGGTAGCACTTGAAAAAAGTCAATACAGGCTGTTTGCTTACTACCTTTATCCTCCTCATCACAGCCACTGCAGTTCTTCATCCTGTGTACTGACTTGACACAGCAGCAGCAGCCACAGTGTCTCCTTCACTTGTGCCATGCCAGAATCTCAGATACCATTAAGGTCAATACATAACAGGAGCTGCAGAAACAATCGTTCCCTGATTTATTTAATTTGGGGAGTAGTAGAAGGAGAATTTGGGGTGGAGGTAAATGAAATTTTCATGCACTCACATGTGAGATTTCCAGAAAAGAATGGAGGGGAAACATAAACAGACCAGAATTTTGGGACTGAATCTGAAAAAGTAATTAGAAGAAAAAAACTACAACAAGAAAACCCAACCCAAACCAACCAACCAAAAAAGTAAATCAGAAAACAAAACCAGGCAAAATAAATGTATACATTTACATGACTCCTTAAAAGTAAGAGCTCAAAGTGAATCTCCAGTGAAACATATGCATATATACATAGAAATATTTGTAACAAATCAGCGGTTATTTATTATAGGATGGGTTTGTTTGCTTAGGAAATGTCTCTAGGACGCTTGAACTCCACATTTCATTTCATGGAGCTAATTTATAACTTATTTAATTTTACATATGTCGAGTAGTTTTTACAGGAAATAAAGAGACAGGTCTTAAGGTTTTTGTGGCAGAACATGTGTTGCTTTCTGTTCCTGCATAGTTTGACAGTATAAACTGAATTAATATAATTTTCATTTCATGAATAATGGAATGATAACTATAAGTCCCTGGCAGAAGCTTATTTTTAAAATAAATTAGACTAAGAATTTACAAATTGCATGAACTATCAACATAAATAATTCTTAGTCTTGGAGTCTACTGGGTGAGAACAATTCTTTTTCTTGAAGTGATGTCTTCAAGTCAGGACTGATAAAGAAAGTTATAATTAAAGACAAGTGAATGATGTGGAGTTTGAAACCTCCCTTTATACAAGACAGTCTTTCAAACCTAGTCAATCCCAATGAAACATGATAACACCATTAGGTATTATGACAAAAGAACATTGACGTGATAATTATTGACCTTTCCAAACCTACTAGAAGATTTCTTGTTATCAAGAAAATTGTGATGTAAATCTAGGAATCATAAACCTCATATTTTCTCAAATGCATCTCAGTGATGCATTTATTTAGACCTACATTATTAAACTGTCTGTCCCTATGCCAAAAATTAGCAAGTTAACAGAAAAACTCTACGAAACACCTTCACACAGGTTTGGTTACTGTCAGGCTGTTACCAAATAAATAAACCATGCTATTTAAAATAGTTACCATTGCAGCTCAGCCATAGTCCATCGGTTTGGAAACTTATCTAATGTTCTTCATGGCAGTCAGTAGAACTGATAAAGTTCAGTCACATATTGTTACAAAAAAAAGACCATGTAGATACTTATCATATACATGTTCTTTGATCTGCACAAACCCAAGTCAACTGTAAAATTGATTCTAAAGCCACACTTGTATGTTCTTAGCAAGTAAGACTTTGTTGAAAGTATCACCATCAGCTGGAGCTCAAGAATTGCTAGATGTATATTTCACGCCCAGCTGAAAGCCTACTCAAAAGTCATAGACTTTGTTATAGTTAATAAACCTGTGCAAAGGATGCAAACCCAAACATTTGTGGGTTCAGTATGAATATTGTTGAGTGAAAAGACTTCTAATAATGTCTGTCAAAATACAATTTTTTACCACCATAATATTTTATGAATGCTAAGAAAGTTATCATCACCTTTTCTTCACAGCTTTAAGGGATAGGTGACATGGTGATTCACAGACCATCAGAAAGGTTAATATGCTCTGAATTTAATACTCAGGAACAACTGATTTATACAATGAAATTATTAAGACCCATTTTTTTCCTTTAATGGAAATTTTATAATAGGTTGGGTTTTCAATATAGTTTATAGAGAAAAATATATTGCCCCAGTCAATGGTAGATGATCAGGTGACTGCATCTTGCAGGTCAGCATATGTCTGCATGGCTGATGTTGCAGGCAGAACTATGACTTTTGTGACTTCTAAGAAATGAGAACTGTTGGGAAAAGATTGAATCCAATTTAAAAAAAAAAAAAAAAAGCCATTCAGGTCAATCTCAACAAAACTGGAGACATTAAGTGAGCCTCAGAGGAGACAAAGTGAAGTTCGGCACCAGAGGTTGGATAAACCCATGTGACAATACAGGGTCTCTCTGCTTAGCTATGCAGAAGTTGGGCAGAAAAGGACAAAGGGATCCTGGTAGACCTCGAGTAAAACACAAGCCAGCTGTGTGCCCTTGTATCAGGAAGGTTAAACACTTAATGGGCTGCATTGCTAAAACTGCACCCAACAGGATGAGAGAAGGAATTAATCACCTTTATGTGGCACTTACAAGACCACATCTGGAGCCCCATGTACAGAGTTGTTACTCTCACCATCCAGTATAAGAAACAGAAAATGGAGAGAGCTCAGTGCATACAAGAGCTCAGTGACATACTAGGAGGGGGTAAGGGAGCTGCATTTGCTATGTATGGAACGGGGCAGGTTTAGGAGGAACTTAGTGCAATCTTTAACTGGCTATAGTGTAGCTACAGAGAAGACAGAGACATTGTTCCCAAGCTGTACACTGAAAGGAAGAGAGACAACAGCTGCCTTTTGCAGCAAGTGAAAATCTGACCTGACACGGGGAAAAAACTCTTCACCCATGAGTGGTGAAACATTGAGCAGGTGCCCAGGGTGGCTCTGAAACGCAGAAAGCTGAAACTCTGAAAGCTCAGTCATTAGGGATATTGAAAACTCAGCTGGACAAGATCCTTTAGTTAGCCCATTTTCAAACAAGTGCTTTAGTCACTTGACCCCAGAAACTCTTTTCCAATCTAAATTTTTCTACAATCCTGTATAAACAATGACAGCCAAAAAAAAAAGTTACAGTTCGACAGAGAGGATGAGGAGAAGAGACACTGTATGTAACTTGCATACTTGAAAGAAATGACACAAACCCTTATTTATTCTCTTCTCCCCCTAAGATTAAAATTATCTGTAAACAAACTCCCTGTCACTGGGTTTTATTTAACTCATTTATAGCTATTAACTAGTCATCAGCAACTCTTCAGATTTAATTAGTTTGCTTGTTCTTGTCATGAAATCAGTCTTCACAAAATAGTTTTTTATTATTCTAAACAATATTTTCCTTTATTTGGAAATTCTAATAGGTGGAAAGTTTCCATTCTAACAGCTCCCAACATTAATTGTACAAAAATAAACTTTAAATCACCTACTTTTACTGTCTTGATTACCAGAAAATTGTTGGCATTTGATCCAAGAAGGACTCTATCTGGAATCAGAGGACAAACCTTATAAATTAGAGAGCTCTTGTAGGGTTGGATTGAATATGTTCAGGGAATGGGTGTTCACTGATTGTTAGAGAAGGATCATTAATAACTAGCTAATAAATATCAAATTTCTACACAGATAAATGAAATTATTGTCATGTTTATTTCCATGTTTGCTCCTAGTCATGTTGTTCTAATCTTTTAGGCTAAAGCAATACAAAACCAAGGTAAGAATATACCTGTGCATTGTGGAGAGTCCTGCAATGGAGTATTTAAGTTGGAAATTCTGAACCAACTAACAAGTACTAGATTGCATTCAGCCTTTATTGTGTTTGTGGGTGTAGCAAGTCAAAAACTAAGTGATCCCAGTGGAGGCAAGAAAATGAAATCCTTTATTGGACTTACAAGTTTATATTTAAAGGGTTTAGGGTATACATATTCAAAAGGGGGTTGTAACTGTTACAATTTATTACAAACAGGGGGTTTCAGGGGATGACATAAGGGGAAAACCCAGATTTACAAATTTGGTGTCTTAGCAATTACTTCATGGGAAAACCCGCTTTATCTTAGGGGATTTACAGGGGGGAACAGCTCTTTGGCTCTACAGGATGCAAGGATTCCGGGAACACAAAGGGAGGGATAAGGTACAATAGGTTTTCTGCAGAGGTTTGATGAAATCAAAATGTGGACCCTCTGGGCTGGGGCAGAGCAATCAACACCGATAATATCTCGTTTGTTTCTCAAACCAAGGTTTTATCCCCAACTCTTGTAGCCCATGGCTCTCTGCAAAGTCCACTCAAATTGCTCTCTGCAGGTATCATATTTTGGGATACAACAGTAGGTTTGTTTTTGTTTGGTTTTTTTTTACTTTTTTTCCTCCATGGGACTGTTATAGTGTGGAGACATCAGATCTAATGGAGGTCATGGAGGTGTGCATGGCATTCCCTAGAATCCTAAAGTCTTCCAGAGACACATGTGGCATCAGTGTCAGCTGCCCTGTGTCACCAATGTGGATCTCCCTCCCTGGCCACCAGCCGGGTGGTCCATGGGTGCTGCCATCTGCTATGTCTGATGTCTGCAAATCTGGCAGCTAAGCTATGAAGGGTCAATTAATGTGTGAAGGCCTGTGATCGTGGGTGTTATTGTAGGTGTTAGGCTAGATACTGTTTCCATGCAACTAAAGCTATACTATTAAGATTAGAAATTACAGTTGCTACACTGTTTTTACCTGAAAAAATGGATCGTACAACTCAGTATTCCTCATGGAGATTCAAATACCACTTCCTGTGTAAATTGATCTCTTAGTTTCAGAGCTTTGATTACCCTGTGAGATACAGGTGCCAAGGGCAAGGAGCTTATCAGGTGGTTTAATGAGTCCAGGTAGTACTGCGCAGTTCAAGTATCAAAAGCAGTATAAATGCATTAGTTTAGCACGATACCAGAGTGAGGACAGTGTCAGACAGCTCCTCCTACTGAGTCCTTTTAAACAGTTCCAGGCTGAACTGGTAGGGCCCTCACTGCCAAACCAGGAGTCCACAAGATCACTTTCCAAACTTGCAGTCCAGAGATAATTCTATGAAAACAGAAAACAAAAATCAAAAAACCCCACCCAAAACAAAACCAAAACACCTGCCTGAATATTTTTATTTTATTTAATTTTGAGAATTCCTCTCTTCCAATCTGTGCATTTACACCAAATTATGCATAACTGTTTCCCTCTTTCCTTTTAGAATTTCCTATGCCTAATAAATATTGCTGAGCAAGACAGGTTCCTGCAAAACTCTGTCACTGAACACTGATCACACTGAACAGCAAATTTCTCTGTGTAAAGCCAGAAGAGATTTTATTTCATTTGTTCAGGACACCACTTGACTATATGATATCCAGGTCCACATGAAGCACTTGGTGAAGAAAATTATCTAAATCCATTCACACATTTTGTGACTAATGGTTTATTCTGTCATTAAGGGCATTTTGCAAAATACATAAATAGGTTAAGAGAAAAACAAAATATGAAAAAATATTTGAGGTATTTGTATATGCAGAATTTAATAGATTTTTTGCCCTTTAGAAATACAGACATTTTCCCATAACAGTTTCTATACTCATATGGCAGCCCTGTATATTGACAGTATTTGTTGTCAGTACATTCAGGTTTTATATAAGCACAAGAAAAGAAAGATATTTATTCCTGCATGGGTGCAGAATATGCCTATTGCAACTGATCCAATTTGTCAGTGAAAACAGATGCTCTGTGTTCTGTATTCTCTATATTCACCAGGGCTAGCAATGTCAGAAGGGTGCAAATACTAAGGAGAGGGAAGTATTTATCATAATACAAGATAACATTTCAAATAATAAGTAATAATAATAGAAATATAATGAAAATATGGTTTGGGCATCAGGAAAAATGTCTTGGCATAGAATATTCACCTACAGTGAGTTTTGGAAGCCGTTTTGTTTGGCAAATTTTAAAAACAGATAAGAGAAGAAAAGACACTGGTAAAAACAAAATGGCAAATATTCAGTAAATACTGCTTCAGGAAAAAATTATTTGTAGGAAGAAATCACTAGACCCTTTTCATCACTGAATTTCACTTCCCTAAACATGAAGCCCTATCAGGATGTTTTCTGCAATTCCTGGAAGCAAGAGGCTAGAGAAATTAACATTTTTCAGATGTACTTTTGACACATGCTTTCCAAGTTGGTGAAAGAAACTGCAGGAGATGGACTGGAACCTGACAGTTGCAGTGTAACTGTCGAGATCTAACCAAAAAGCACAGAAGAATACACTAATGGCTGTGAGCTGCACTCCTCAGAGCAGTTTCAGCCAGTCTGCACTGATAACAGAGCCGGTACCCCTTGGTGATGACACTGTGCTTAATTTATTGAGCACCTACCACATGTAATAGGTTACCACTATCACCTGCAATAGTGAAATCAAAACATCTAGGCTGACACAGACAGATTTGTATCCACACCTCCCCCCTTTATAAATAGCAGCCAGAAGAGCTATAAACAGCTGTCAACATGAATCTTATTCATCTGTCCAACAGCTAGCACTTTTCATGCCACTGAATATCTAAATGGGCAGGTCCTGCTCCTATGGAGCATTTAAAAGAATTTAAAGAGGTTGTCATTCTGACACTTTAGATCAGAACATACCTGTTATTTCTACTGCATGCACTACTGCTTGTGCTTGTGTATGTATTTAGCCCTATATAAAGATAAACACAGTCAGACTTTTTACCTTACTCAGCCTTTCCTAAGTTTCTGTTCAGTGAATACATTATTAACTGGCCACAGAAAAAAAGAACATGACCAAATTACAATCCCAAGAAAATTAAGGAAAAAATGTTTAAGGACTATTAATTAAAGCCTTCCAACAGCACCTCTCTCAGTACTGATATGGAAAGAGGTGGAGCAGAGGTGCTATTACCTTATTTTACTCATTCACATAATAGAGAAATGGACAGCAGGAAGATCAAGATACCCAGTTATCAAGGTACCAATTCTATTTCCACTGAAATCCATGTGAATAGAAGCAAAAGGATAGAAGAGCATGGGGACTTATTTAACATATGGAAAATTGTGTATTTACTATCTGAAGTTTATTTAATTAATTTCTATCAAAGAGTTAACATATTCAGGAGCCCCATCATATCCCATTCCTGATATTTAGTTAAGGATATCACATTTGCAATACACCATGAAGATTTCAACAAAAGGATTGTCCCAAACTTTTATGCAGTGCAAGGATGTCAGTGGACAATTCCTTCCTCTTTCTTTCCCCCAGATGACTGGTCTGAGAGTGAGGATGGAGTCAGAGTTACTCTTACACAATTTCCAACAACTTTGTGTTTCCCCCTTCTGATCCCATGTGTTTTGGACATTAGGTTACAGGACCTATATTCAATGGAAAATGCGGTAAAACCACTTTCTTCTCTGAGGAGTCTCAGATGGTAACACTCCCCTTTTTATGGCAGTCTAATGCTCATGTGCTGTAGTCCATACTCAGGTGGTGGCTGAAGAAACTAAAATGTCGGGTTTTTTGAGTAAATATGCAGAACCTTGCATTCAGTGAGTTTATTATTATATATGTGTTTGAGCTGGACTCTGTTCATTCAAGCATGTGCAGATGTGTGCACACAGACAACCTCAGCTGAGCAAACAGCTAAGCAGGGGTAGGACACTAAGATTTGTGTAACACCTTCAAATGCACTGTGATGTAGGCAAGGAAGATCTTTTTGCCTGCATGCTGTTGTGTAAAATGACTATTAGGGGCGCAAAGGAAGTTGTTTTAGTTTCAAAGTGTGGCTAAGAGGTTTTTCAGGGGATCAAAAAATACCTGGACATTGTACTTCACTGTTTTTACAGAAGAATGGTATATCTAATTACTGAGGAGGTTGCAAAACTGCATTTATATGTACATTGTGGTAGGAAAAAATGGTACCAATTCAAATAGTAAGGGTAAGAGGAAATCAACAAATCAGTGTTATATTTGTCAGGCAAACATTTTTGCCAGTGTCATGACTATAAGGTCAGGCTTTAGTGTCAATGCTCAGAGTCCTTTTAATGAGGCTACAGGAGTGTCCCTTTCAAACTGTACTGTGATGGTGCAATTGTTTAACCTCGTTAACACAAAGAGATCCAACCAAAGACAACCTTGGAAAAAAGGGTGACTGTGTAGCAAAGATCTAGGCAAGTTTAAACACACCTGTTTTTAAAACATACTGTCTTACAAGTAGTTAAAAGCAGGCAGGTGTTATGGATGGGTTATTTGATTTACATGGAACATGTATTATTACTGGAATTGTTGGATAACTGTAATAAAAATTAAATCATAATATTTGCCTGTCACCAGAGCCAATCCTTTCAGTATTGTCAATTCAGAACATAATACCCTCAATTCAGTATATATTACCCTCCAGTCCTTACAGTATTGTCAGTGCAGCTCCTCTTTTATGTCTGTGTGTGCATGACTAAATTATTTTACGTTTTTTCTTGCTTTGAAACATGAAATGTAGGATGCTATTTCATACTGTGGAAGTACTTAATTGTCAGTCATAGAAATGTATTAGCTTTTCAGTAAATTTGACTGAAATTTTTCTCCATAGTGGTGTTAATATTTTAAAGGGTATTTTAAGATAAGCTGCAGTCAGCCATGGTTCGTCTGGTTATAGAGCTGTGCTGACATTAATGTGTCAGGGACCAAGAATTAAATGCTAGATTCCGAGCAGCTGTATGTCACAGGAACTCTCTGTAGATGTAGGATCTAAGAACAATCTTGTTCTCTGTGATAACATGAACGAAGGCCTGATGATTAAATGTCTCAAGCCTTCACTTAGATTTGTTACTGTAGTGTAAAAATTAAGGTTATCTTCAAAGAGGTATTTAAACCTTTTTAGAGTGTGATTAGTCATCCTTTGAATTTAGTGCAGCTAATCATTCGCTTAAAGGTAGACACATGCTTGAAATGTCTTGAAACAATGGGAAATTAATTAAAATTAATTCAAAGTTTATTAGTTAAATAACTGAACAGAATTGCTTTAAAAAGCATTGATGATAGTAACAGGAGGGCTGGTCAGCTCTGTTCTAGTCCTCCAAATGAGACTCAGGCAGGAAACTGTGTGTTGTGAATAGGGATAAGACAAAGATGCCCGCACTGTTAAGCATGAAAGTGAACTCACCACTCACTCCTACAATATTTCTTCCCCTTTTCTGTATGGGTCTCCATATGGAGGACTGAGCCTTTGAATGCAGATAAGCTCCACAGACTTTCTATTGCTCTTGAGAGCAGATAAGAGATCAGTCAACTGCACCTCGTGCATGAAAGCCAGGAGCAGAGAAGAGACCTTGGTGCTTGTCACTTGTTACTGCATGTATATTTTTAGCACAGATTAAAAACTGCAGGGCCACATATGTGATACAAGTGTCAAAATAGTGTGACTAATGCTCAAGGCACAAGAGTTGACAGTTTGGAAGAGAGATGAATAATCTTGAAGTGGGTGTGATGAAATAATCAGACTATGACATACAAAGAGACAAGATGTTTCAATACTAGTTTTCAGTAGGAATGCTGAACCCATGACTTTTGGAGCAATTTCCAGATAGGAAAAAAAATATGAGTATTATGTAAATTTTAAAGAATTATCAGAAACACCTAAAAAATTGTAAAATGCTGTTGTTACTATTCCAGATGACTACTGCATGAGCTTTGCATGGCAAGGTTTTAGTAGTGGGGTGCTACAGGGGTGTCTTGTATGAGAAACTGTGAGAAGCTTCCCTGATCAGAGGGCAGAGCCAATGCTCCAAGAGGAACCCACTGCTGGCCAAGGCCGAGCCCACCAACAACAGTGGTAGTGCCTCTGGGACAACAGATTTAAGAAGAGGAAATAACTGCTTGTACAGTGACAACTGGAGAAAAGAGAAATGAGAATATGTGACAGAAAGAGTTCTGCAGGCACCATCTCTTTCTTCACCTCCAGTGAAGAAGGAAGGGACTGAAGATGCTTCAGGCGCCAGAGCAGAGATTCCCCTGCAGACTGTGGGGAACACCGTGGTGAGACAAGCTGTCCCCCTGAGGTCCATGTAGGTCCACAACAGCAGAGATCCACCTGCAGCCTGTGGAGGACCCCATGCCTGAGAACGCGAGTGCCAGAAGGAGGCTGTGACCCTGTGGGAATCCCATGCTGGAGCAGGCTTCTGGCAGGACCAGTGCACCCCTGGAGAGAGGACCCCACACCGGATCAGGTTTGCTGGCAGGACTTGTGTCCCACAGGGATCCAAGCTGGAGTAGCCTGTTCCTGAAGGACTGCACCCTATGGAAGGGACACACATTGGAGCCCTTTTTGAAGAACTGCAGCCTATGTGAAGGAGAACATGAATTTCACATTAGGGAAATTCATGGAGGACTGTCACCTGTGGGAGGGACCTCATGCTGGAAAAAAGGAAGACTATAAGGAGTCCTCTCCCTGAGGAGGAAAAAGCAGCAGAGACAACATGTGATACCTGACCACAATCCCCATTCCATGTCCCCTGTGCCATTAGGGGAAAGGAGGGAGAGAAAATGGATAGTAAAGTTAAACTCAGGAAGAAGGAAGGGGTGGGGGGAAGGTATTTTTAAGATTTGGTTTTAGTTTTCATCACCCTACTCTGATTTTATTGGCAATAAATTAAACTGATTTCCCCTGTTTTGCCCATTACAGTAACTCGTGAGTGATTTCTCTCTGTCCTGATCTCAACTCACAAGCCTTTCATTTATATTTTCTCCTCCTGGTCCATCTGAGGAGAGGAGTGACACAGTGGCTTTGGTGGGTACTGGGTGTTCAGCCAGGGTCAAACCACCACAACTATATATGCAAATATGTCATATTACTATATTTCCTTTAATTATTCCCCACTGAAAATTATTTGAATTCTGAAGGGAACACAGAAGAGTTTAAAATTTTTGCAGAAACTATGAAACCCATTTTCTTCTACCTTCACAGTTACCTTATGCCAGATGGATTTTCCACTGTTACTGCACACATTGACAAGTGAAAACTTTGTCATTTCCTAAAAAATGCTGATGTGAGCCCTCCTACCTAGTCTGTGTGTGAAGTTACTGTTCTTGCATCTTTCAAATCAATTTCTTGCCTACCACAGTACTGAAAAAGACAATATATATGAAATATGCACTACAATAAAGACAGTGTTTAGCATTCCTATGAAAATGTTCTCAATTTCTGTGTTTTTCCAGTCTATATTAGACTGAAATACTGGACTGGCACTTCTTCTTAGAGGAAGAGAGCTGTCAGCCCGTGAATGGCAATTAAGCCTCTTAGCAAGTCGGTATTCAGGGCACTCAGTGGGCATGTGGGAGTCCCCAGTCCATTTTGTTTCCTCTGCAGTCATCTGAATAAAACAGCATTGGGTACTAAACATATACCCTCCATTTCCCAGATACAATACTAAAGTATTATTCCGTGGACCAGCAAAAGCAGTGTCAAAAAGTGGATAATCTCCAACAAGGATTATTAAGAGAAACTTTTAAAACTCTTGGAGAACAAAGAATGACCTGAACTTGGCAGAGTGGTAACCTGTGCCTCCATTCTTCTGTCTCCTCAGGAAGTTCCTTGGAAAACACTCCATCATCTAAAACGTACTTCATAAAGTGACATTTAACTAAAATATTCCTATCTCAACCCATCATTTACTAAGTACCACAGCTGCGTTTCAGCTATGTTTTTAAGAACCTACTAACAAATATGTCAGTTATACTTCTGAGATGATTGTAGAAGTTGAAAATACACTTTAAACACACTACTGTACATCCACTAAGTGCTGTACAAACTGGTACCAGAATGGTTCTAAGTACAGTAAAATTTGGTGAAGAAATGTGCATCACTCTAATTCAGTCACAGTAAGTAACTGAGATGTCTTAGTAATAGATGAATGAGCTTCTTGGCACAATATGTAGGATGTTGCTTGCCTTAATATTGGATGTACAGCATTTCAGATAATGTTCAATTCTGTTGTAGTTCAGAGTGAAAAAGCAAACAAAATCCTTTTCTTTATTCTTTGTGTTTGTGCCTGGGTGAAACCTATGTGCAAAGGGCTAAGTAAATGGGAATAAAGGCAATCTGTAAGGAAGAACAGATGTTCTGCTTTCCAGACTTGACTCTCCCACAGGCTGTGGTCAGTCACTTCTATCCACGTGTTCTGAATACTCTGTTCCACTACAAGCTTTCTTTCAAGGTCATCTCCATATTTCTATCTTTCTTTCTTTTCTGATCTTCCCTTTCCATTTATTCCTGCTTGTGGACCACCTCCCACTGTTTCCATTTCCAATGTATAATTTTTACAGGGACTATAATCAGAGCCAAACACCATTCAGGGCCCTCAGGTAAAAATCTTTTTGAGTTTATTCTTCAGCAGAAGACGAACCATAAAAGAAATTTAGGGAAAAAATACTAACATATACATAAAATATTTTGGGTAAGCTGACTTCCCCATAATAACAATTTACAATTATTTTTATGACTTTCTTCTTCTAAATTCTGGTGAAGTTATTTAACACTCTGTTCTAAGATTTATCCTTTACACTGGAAATTAACTGTGTTAGATCCAAGAAATGTCATTCAAGATTTGCAAGATAATTTTCTCAAAGCTAATTATTTTTATTTTTTGATATCTATTCAATCAAAGCTAGTATCAAAAATGACTAGGCACATCAGAACTTTATGTGGTACACAAATGTGTATAAACAACTGTGGTTTTATTTGGCTGAGATCGAATTACTGTATTTGATTTCTTTCAACACAGCAGTGCTTTCTGAATTCACTACTAAAGAAAACTAACTAGTGGAATATAGTGAGTGACTTGTACTGCACGAAGAACAAAAGATTCATTCACTTAATTTCTGAATCAATTTCACTGAAATTGAAATTGTGTTAAACTCAGCCTGACTATTGTGATGAAAAAAGTTCCAGCTCTGTTTTGACCTGTTGGATTCAGAATGATTTCATGCAGTTTGCACCTCATGCCTTGGGACATTTAGAAAACAGAAGCTCCTGCAGATGATTTCTATATCATCAGTTTAGGTTCTTTTTCCCTTTAGATTACTCCTCGTCGTTAATATTGAATGCCTAAAATATAGTGAACATAATTTATGAAACTATAAGCAGTTTTTGCAATCTCCTAATTTAAAGGTATGGAGAGGTAAAGGCATTTACTCTATTTAACATTAACTGTAAGTGATTTACTTACATCATGGTTTGCCTTGCATCTCCTCTGTCACTACCACCCTGTAAATGTAGAAAAATCTTCGGAAGAATTACTTGGGGAGGAAAGAGTTAATGTTTGCTCAAAGAAACTTTGCTGCCTGTTAAAAGACATCTTCCCATGAGTAGTTTTATGTGTTTTATATTCCTGTCTGCCAGGGAGGTTGACTCCCTGTTACAAAAGATAAAGTCCTTACAGACATATTTGGAGGCCCTGCAGTGGGGGCCAGGTGGACCTTAATAAGGCGCTGAGGGAACAAGCTCAAGCATTGTTACAAAGCCTCATACAGGTTTTTTGTGAAGAACTCTTCCAGTCAGGCATGCTTGTGTATTCCTATTCCTACAGGTGCTTTATGACCTCTTGGCTGTTAATAAGTAGCCCTCTGTCACAGGAGATACTTGAACTCTGTTTTTACCAGAATGTCAAATATGGTTATTCTCTTTTCAACCTAACTCTAGAGGTAAGGAGTTGACCTCTCTGATGGCTGTTGGCATTTGTTAGAAATCCATTCCATTCTAATACTTTAAGTTTTCCTCAGGCATTTCCTTCAAGAGACATTTAGATTTCTTCTACTGGCTTTGGTGGATTTCCAACTTTCAAATCCATGTGCTGAGACATGAACAGTACTAGAGCTGAAATTGACTGGAGTTGGCTGCTTAATAAGAATCTCAGTAGGAACCTCTTAGCATTGCTAGATTTCCAAAAAACAGTTGAGATCCCCTGCTTTTCAATGCTGACCATAATCAGTACAGATTGATGGAAATCAAGCTCCTTAATTCTAGAAAGTTTTCATCAGGGACTGTATATTTCACTCTGTGAAGTGACTTTGAACGCTCTCACTCAACTACTGCCTCACAAACCTGTTTTGAGGATTGACAACAGTAACAGCAAAAAAGTCATTATGGTACTGGTGTGTATACATGTCTCACTGCAGGATGCATTACATAGATGTGAAAAAATATAATTCTCAAAATTCAAAAGGAGAGTATAAATTAGCTAAGGCACACATTTCTGCATATGAAGACCAGTGGACCTGATAATAAGGACAACTGTGCATTTAACTGATAGCCTGAGAAATAGGTTGCTTTGTCAAAAAGACTTCTAGCGTACGTTAACTTCTTAATAATGTAGGATGTGATTTACTTTGTTAACTTTTTTGACAAGATTTAGCCTAATCCTGAAATACACTGATGACAAACCAATCCACAAAATTTATATCTCTATGAGTACTTGCAAGGGACCAAAGCAGACAGAAGTAGAAATTCCATTAAAGTACTTCAAAAGCAAAGTGGATGAAATACTTCATATCTGGTTCTTACAAGCAATTACTTCTCTGCTAACTGGTATCAGAAGCAGAAACATACAATCAAATCTATGCTTGATTTTGGGTGAGAAGTGATCAGTAACCACTGTGATGAGCAGCAATATCAAAATCTGAAAAAAAATGAAATATTAAGGACAGTTAAAACATTCTCCCATTTGCCTACCAGCCTCCTCTCCTCTGAATTCATACTGAAATACTTTGTCCAAGGCATAGAGAAAGAAAATGAATAAGAAGGGACCTAGCTATATTCAGTATTCATTGAAAGTCTCTAACCTCAGAAAAGTTGTTGAGTTCTCAATGTAACAAACACCTTATCCTTGATTTATGTTGACAATATTTGCATACATTATTCCATAAACGTTTCATATTTGCTCAGTCAGTCACTTCTATGCATGCAGGAATACTGGTTAAAAGCACGAGTGGCAATGGGAAGAGAATCTGAATAAATATCAGAGACTCAGATGTTACAGAATTCCAATGATTCCTTTTATATTTAATGCAAGAGTATCACTGAAACTATTTCTAATGAGTATCTTCTCAAAAATTCCCTAACCAGAAATTACTTACATTCTACAGACAAAAAGAAACTTTTCTTTGTAACCCTGTAGCACATTCATAGCAGTGACACATTTTTAAAATATCTTCTACTTTTGTGCATTGCATTTGCTAAAAGAGAAAAAAACATAATCATTGAGAAAAACGATATCTTGATACAGCCGTTTCAGATTGAAGATACTTTTAGAAAGCAAAGCCCATTTGCACGAATTGCCAACTATCTTTGAAAATTAAATCAACCTTGTCATACTCCCCTTTGTTAATAGACTTGCAGGTTTTTTTCTGCTTGTGATGACAGAATACAATTACTAGATTTTCTGATAGCAGTCATTGCATGACAAAGTTCTGTTGTGGTTTTTTGTTAATTTTTGTTTCCTTAAAGGACAATCTGTTTCTATGAAAATATGACATGGTCTCTCATAGAAATGTTTACAGTCAATATCAAACCCATCACACTGAAATTAACACTTTCTGTGAAAATTTAAGGAAGTGCCTTACTTTGTTTATTTGTTTGCTTCATAAAATCACACAACACCATGATATTTTAAAATCAGTTTCTGATTTTGAAATATTTTGAAATCATGCTTCCCCCAAAAAAAGTGTGTTCAAAACTGGTTTTCTAATGCAGAAAGGGCAAAAGGACTGATAAATTATAATTACCACAAACACGATAAAGCATGAGTGAAGTGTGCAGGGAAGAAATAATAGAAAATATGAAGTCTTTGAATTCACTAAATTACCTAAACAATTAAAACAAATCTGTTGATATGTGGTAAGAACAATTTATAAGAGATTAAGATCTCTTTTTTGCTGTTGTTGTTATAAAGATACACTAGCATTCATTAAAAAAAACCAAAACAGTTGCTGTATTCTCCAAAGAAATGAAAAAAAATTAATATAGAACAAAAACTTTTGAGAAGCTAAAATTCTACCTTAAATAAAATAAATGTTTGTAAATGCCTACACTGAACTTGTGTTATGTAAACTGTAAAAATAAAGCATTAATAGACAAAGCAAAGGCTATCAAAAGCTGTTATATATATTCTGCTAACTTTGCACCAATTCTCATGTGAATTAGACCAATTCTATAACATTCCATGTACATTTTTTTATTCCATTACTTATTCCTAATTTAGTCTTGAATTATGAAGATTCTAACTTTTGCCAGTGTAATGCAGCATAGATTTGAAGCAGAAAGAAAATTCAGCCAAGCCTTATATTGCTTAAAGTAGCAAAATAACTAGAACTTGACCTTTAAATTAAACTACTAAAAGCAGATAACAATTATTCATTTCTCAACTGTTATCTCTTCAACACTCATTTCTAAAGAGTTCTTCTGCTTTTCATTTAAATAAATTTATGTTCTTGGTCATATTCTGTAAACTTCCCTATAGAATAAAAGCTCAAATGTCATTTATAATTACATCTTTCAAGTCTCTGAACCTTCAGGTAGGTGTTGGGACAGCAAAGTCCCTCTCACTGTAAGCAAAGAGCAAGTTCAGGACCACTTGAAGGAGGTGAATAGCCAGAGGTCTACAGAGCCTAATGAGATGCCTCCCAAAGCGATGGCTGATGTTTCTAATCCACTCTCCATCATGTTTGAAAGGTCATGGCGGCCAGGATAAGTCTCTGGTGACTGAATAAAGGGAAAGATGATTTCTATTTTTAAAAAGGGGAGAAAGGAAAATCCTGTGAACTACAGGCTGGTGAGCCTCACCTCTGTGACTGAGGTGGTCATGGAGTAGATCCTCTTGGGAGGAGTGTTAAGGCCTATTCAAGACAGATTGATCCAAGACAGCCAGTGAGGCTTTACTAAGGACAAATCACACCCAACCAACCTGATATCATGCTGGGATGGAGTTACTGCAACAGTCGACAACAAAAGGGTGACCCATGTCACCTACCCAGACTTCTGTAAGGCCTTCAACATGATACCACATGGTATCCTTACTTCAAAATTGGAGAGACATGGATCCAAAGGGTTGCATATTCAGTGGTAATGAATTGGCTGGATGGATACAGTCAGAGGGCTGTGGTCAATGGCTCTATGTCCAGGTGGAGGCTGGCGACAACTGGTGTTCCTCAGGGCTCTGTCTCAGCACTGGTGCTCTTTCATATCTTTATCAGTGACAGCAAGATCGCAAAAAAACAGCTGCATAATGGGCTGAATCATAAGAAGGGTGGCCAGCAGATTCAGGGAGGTGATTTTTGCCCTCTACTCTGCTCTTGTGAGACCCCACCTGAGTACTGTGTCCAGTATCTCATTTCTCACTTGCTTGGCTATTACATCAATTTGTTACATCCTTTTGAAATCCTGACTAACAATTTGGGTGCATGAGTAAATTGTGTTTCACAAAGTATTACTTTTGTTTTCACATTTTCTCTGCTAACAGTATAATGATCAACAGAAAGAAGAGCATTTTTTTATATTTTCATTTCCACTGAAGATGACTAAAAACTAATTGCCATTTTGTGTAACTGTGGTTCAATGCGTTGAAAATGTGCATGACAACATAAAAAATGGTTTTGATAAAAGCATAATATTTTTGAAGTATAGAGGATGATCCAAAGTAAGAATTGAAAGAAAAAGGAATTTAAAACATCCATGCAATTTTATATGAATATTTGCCTAGAAAATTTTCTAACTTAGTCCGGGCGTCATCTTATCTGAGAAGTAGTTCACAAACATTTTGTTTTGAGTGGTTGACCTAGACTCATTAGTTATGACTAAAATTCAAATGGTTCAGAAGTTGCATGCTTCTGTAAGCTAACCAAATCACTTGAGACAGGGACATGCAGGTAGTATTCTCCTGAGTAAAGAGTATTTTTTAAGCCTGTCAGAATGCCTTTTTCCTGCCAAAATAACAGACAGATTATTCTGCCTTTTTTTTTTTTCACAGAACAAAGAGGATGCGCATTTAAAAGATGAAAACAGAAAAAGGGTGTCAGGTGTTAGTATTTTTATTTTAAAGAAATATTTTCATGAGGAGGTAGGATTTTGGAGACAAAAAGACTAGGAAAACAGAAAAGTACATTCTATAATTTTCACTTTTCTCATCTCATGCTTGGAAAATATTCCTTTAAATTTCTAGAATCAATTACAGTGTGTGTATATACAACTTCTGTGGATTTTTAAGAATGGCAGAGAGGTCACGTAAAACTTTAATGCAGATAACCTTTACATTTGTGGATCCAGTCAAATTTCTGTAGTTCATAATAAGGTATCTATTAAAAATATGGAGAAAGAAGACCAAAAACATATTCAGAATTGGCTTCAACCAGTGCTTCCCAAGAGTTGGTCCAGAAGTGTTATAAAAAGACCACAAAATTATTCTATGCAAAGTTCAGAACAAACCCTGTGCATGTGTGCAACTAATTAACTAATAACTGCATCTGGACAGAATCAAGTCACTAAAAAAGAAAAACAAAAAAGGTTTGGGTGCCACAGTATAAGAAGAACATAAAGTTTCTAGGGAGTGTCCAAAGGAGGGCTAAGAAGGTGGGGAAGAGCCTTGAGGGGAAGCCGTATGAGGAGTGGTTGAGGTCACCTGGTCTGCTCAGCCTGGTGAACAGGAGACCTAACTGAAATCTAAAACTTCTTCATGAGGGAAAGAGGAGGGGTAGACATTGATCTCTTCTCTGTAGTGACAGTGAGAGGACCCGAGGGAATGGCCTGAAGTTGTGTCAGGGGAGGTTTAGGTTGGATGTTAGAAAGAGGTTCTTTACACAGAGGCTGGTTGGACACTGGAATAGGCTTCCCGGGGAAGTGGTCACAGCACCAAGTCTGACAGAATTCAAGAAACTCTTGGACAGCACTCTTGGGCACACTGTGTGATTCTTGGGGATGTCCTGTGCAGAGTCAAGAGTTGAACTTTGATGATCCTTGTGGTTTCCTTCCAACCTACGATTCTAAGTTTTCAAGTGGCTATGTATTTACAATGCAGCTGCCCATTGAAAGTTCTGATTTAGAAAGGGTTACCTGAGTATGTAAAGATAAAAATATGTTTCTATAAAATAAACCTTCTTTCATTCTTCTCATAAAAGTATACTGCCTTCTCTTTCTCTCTTTCTCTCTTTCCCTTTTATCTTTATCACATGTGCAAGAGTTATCCCAATAGACAGAAAATCACAAAATTTTGGATTTGGGGTAATACCGCAGCTCTGGAACCCAAAATATTATGCTATTTTGTGCTGCACATATTTGGGATGTCAATACAGTGTGGTAGCAGAGATCCAGGACTGCCGACTTGCTAGCAAATATTGGAAAACAGTTAAAGCTGCTCCACTCAAATGATATAAAAAATAATTTTACTTTGGCATGCTGATGTTTTGATATTTTTTTGCCATTTTATCTATGCATTAGTACGATAAAACTGCATAGGGACTTTAAATTTTTAAACATACTATGCTAATCTTCCAAAAAAACCTAATTAACTTGCATACTGTAAATTAATATTTTCATACAGTTCAAAATACTGCAATGAAATGGTCTTTCAGCACATTATGTAGTGTCCTGCAGAGTATCAACAGTAGGAAATGTAGCCTTAATGGCACATAGATTTAATTTATAGCATTACAATATTTACTTTGAAAATTTAGTCTCTATGTCTGTCCGTCAGCCTTTCAACATTAACAATGTAATTTATATAGATGATTGCTCTTTGTCTGAGTCTAAGAAGACAAGAGCTATTCAGATTTAAATTTCCAGAAGTATTTCAGTGAGGCTGAGTTTTTATGTAATTTAAGGACTGTAGTATCTGTTGGTAAGTATCTATTCTGTGTGCCATTATAAAATCTACTTTATCCTAACATTTTACCATACATTTAATTGCCATTTCATTTAGGGTAATTTCTTACAGAAAAGGGCTATAAAATTTAACAGGCAATGATAACTCTCTTAGTTTCAGTTAACCAAGACATGAAATTTGAATTTAATTCCTGTCATATAATTAATTGTCCTTGAAACTGAAGAAAGAAAGGCAAGACACAGCAAATAGGATTTTAAGATAGTATGACTTCATAGCTTTGCCCAAGGCAGCTAGTCTCCTCCATCCTCAATCTCACTAGGTACAAGAGCTGTAATTGAGCACCTATTTCTCTCATATTGTATAAGGTTGAAAGGGGAATGAACAGATTATGGATTTTTGCTAAGTACTAACCATTTCTCCCACTTTTGGCAGATGTTTTCTCTGGTTTCTCAGAATGATGCTTTTCGGTTACCTTAAAATAATTTCTTTATATGCCTCATAATTGAACTTCCAAACTCCCTTCCAAGACATTTGAGGAAGTCAAGGTATTTCAGGAGACCAGCTTGGCTAGACAGGAATGTCATGACTCAGTTACAACACAAGAAGCTTTCTATAGGTGGTAGAAGCAGGGACAGGATATAAAAGAAGAATTTAAAAGCATTGCCCAGGTCCATGCAACGATAACGTCCGGAAAGCCAAAGCTTAGGTGGAATTGAGACTTGCAAGAGACACTGTGGGCAACAAGACCTTGCATCACTGCATTATTTCAGATGTCTGAGTATGGAAAAAGGAAGTCTATTGCACAGTGAGGGTGGTAATTTAGTGACTCTGAGCTCAGACTAGACAGACACACACAGCTTTTTCAGGCATGATCTCACAGATACCTGTGACTACAGGCAGGGTTCGAGGAAGAGAATGATCAGATTTGGATGAGAACTGAATCAGAAATTACTGGAGAGATTTCAGGAATTACTGGAGCAAGACTCCTGTGGCTGACTCCAAGAAGAATGGCCAAAGTACTTACAAGGTCTCACTCTATCACCTTTGAAAGCTTTTGGAGATTGGAGAGACCACTGACAACTGGAGAAAGGCAAATGCTGCACCCGTCCTCAAAAAGGGACAACAGAGCAATCCAGGAAAACAAGACACACACCAATCTCATTTTAGTCCTTGGGAAAATCTTGGAGCAAGTACCCTTAAGACATCATTCTTGCCCTTCAGCGTACAATAAAATATCTTAGAAGGGTTGTTTTTAAAAAGAAATCTTAATAGCACCAAAAGTTTATTTTGTTCCCACATAAACAACTGATGGCTTACCCATAGCTCTCATTGGCATACTGAGGAGGAGACATGAAATAAAATTACTTCATCATTTTATTTATAAACCTCAAAGATACTTGTGCTTTTTGGTTCCGTGAGCATCTTACTAGTCACCTGCTTCATTAAAGAGCAGCAGATGAGTTCAGCTTGTGGGAGGTTCTTTGCTCAGAAAATAATCACTGAAACTTTTCAAGAAAATTTTTTTACTGAAATCTAATGCAAAAACTTTATGACTATGCAAATAAATAAAATGATGGATTTCTCTACTTTCTTAAAATGAATAAATAAATAATTTTGTTCTCTTTCCAATTTATGCTGAATTTACTGCATAACAAATAGGAAACTCTGAAAGTTTGATTTAGTCAATTGGGTTTTTCACTGAAGTTTTTTTGCTTGCATGTTTGTTTTTATCCACTGTGTAAAAAATTGGATTTCAACTGCAGTTTTATTTTTTATAATAAGATTTGATTCTGTCTATGCTGTAATTTTTGGTAAAACTTTGAACTTTTTTTTTAAATACATCTCACAGTTTAATACTCCCTAACTTTTCTTTTCATGAACTACAACATTCTTACTCATCAGATTAAAAAAAACAAAATGTCTTTTTCTAAGCAGTTGTAAAAAAAATAAAACAAGAAATGCTTACTTAAAAAAAGCGCTGAAAATATATGAAAAATACAAGTATCAAAGACTTTTGAATCAGTTCTATTTGTCAGTGCCCTCAAAGAGTTTAGTCCGTTCATTGGTTTTACATTTGATCAATGCGTCAAAACTAAACACCATAAATGTACTATGGCAGTTAATTCCAGACCACTTTATTTTTCCTCCCTTGGCTTTACCGAAGTTACTGGCTTCTGCCCTGCTGTTCAAACACATGAGAAAATGTATCAGTGGATAGGAGAACAGAGAAGGTTTTGTGAAGACACTGCTATAGCTATCACGCAGCTCAGAGATGACACTGCGTTGCCTGCTCTCTCTGTATTCCTCCTTGCTTCGTTAATGACAGTGAACAGTTGCCACATTGGCTGTAAAACAGCTTTCACATGGACAGAACAATAGAGCTTTAACAACTGATAAATAACTTCAGAGACTAAACCAACCTGCAAGTAGCATAAACCCATTAAACAAGTCCATAGCATGAATATAATAAGATTTTGTGTAACAGTTATAGTTCATAGAATGACAGTCATGAGAATAATTTTAAAACCATGAGAGTTGATATAATAGGGTTTTTTGGATGGAAGAAAAATCATTTGGTTTTTTATAAGACAGTAACAGCATTTTACCACCAATTTACAAGTACCTGATGTGTCCTGCATGTTTTCCAAATTAATTGAATTTATAATGTCAGATTATAGCTATGAATTTAATTTAGGACTCTCACAAGAAAAGACACAGAGCTAAGAAATTAAGCGCATGAGAAAGGTATTGACTGGACAGTTTTATCCTGTCAGATTTTTAATATTGTTCTGAGTCCCTAAGAATTAAGATATCTGTAATTCATCAGCAACAAAACTAAACAACAAGATAGGTACCAACTGCCTTCTGATCAGAGAGAAAAAAACTCTTGCACTAGGAGAGCTGCGGTAAGCAACTTGCTCTTCAGATTTGAGAGCGTGACAAAGAAAAGCTCTCCAAGCATGAGAACTCACTGCTATTAACCTGGCTGTCCTGGAACAAGGAGCAATTCAAGTAAGCCACCTATAAAAAATGTCAAGATGTTCCAGTCAGGGGAGGCAAATCAATTGCAATGATAATACAGAGACCATGTTTTGAATGATCTCACCTTATTTCATTGCATGCCTGTGATGGTATGAGAGTCTATTGGAAAAGAAAATGAGTGAAGACTGAGTAGATCTGAGAAGCATGGAGTAAATCCCTAAAGAACACATCTAAATTGTCACCATCCTGTGGCCATCAAAAAAGGCTACAAATGAGTGAAAACTCATGCAAAACAGAAATGTCTGACATTTTTCTGCATATAAGCTTTTCATTAGCTGATAGCATGGGCATTTGGTGAAGTGTAAAAAGCAGGTGAAGAATAACCCTTAGAATTAGTAGTATTTCAGTGCTCTTATCTAATTGTGTCTTTGTTATTGTCAGCTCGAATTATGTTTAAGACCAGTAGACTGAAGGAAATTTTAATTTTTCATTCCCCGCTCAGCTCCCCTGTGCTGCCCTCGAATGATATAGAGCACCTTTCAGACTGTGCATATCACTCCAGAGAATATATCTTTCCTCTTAAGAGAGTGAGTCTTCCCATCTCATTTGGGTTTAGGAAAAAAAATTGGTTTTCACTGAAAGAAATATTTTCATTTAATTTCTTGCAGAAACTGGAGCCTCTGTGTGAAATGACTGCTTTACACAAGTATGTATTTCTGAAGAAACAGAGTATCTGCTGTGGGATTCCTCTGTGATATCAGACAACTCATGTAAAAAGTTTTGACAGATGGCTGCTATTTAATTTGAGATTCCTGTGGAACAGCTTGCAGAAATGCACTGTACTTTATCTTTGATGCTGGTCAGTAAAATCTCTGCTCTGAAAGTACTGAATAATGTTACTATGGATCTTTTGCGTTCAAAATCATTAGAAACTTTTAACAATTTGAGCTTTAAACTTGCTTTGATATAATTCCTCTGCTATGGAAAATGGGGATAATAATTCTTCACCTTACATGGGTGTTCTGAAGATGGGTTTTGGAAAGCAATAAGAACAGTGATGTTGAAGCACCTGAGAAAGAGTCATCATGAAAGAAACCAAAACAAACACTACAAAAAACCAAACTCACAGCTATTTTGTATTTTGTGTGGTTTATACGAAGCAAAGTTTTATATGGAAAAGACACGAGGAAAATGAAGATAAATACTGAAAAATAGTTTTTCCGTGAATGATAGTGTGAAATATAATATGGAATCAGATCATTAAAATGGATCACTGTTGTGAAAATATAAGCAAACAGATCCATTGAAAGATGTTGAATTTTCTGTTACTTTTCAGTTCTGGTTGTTAGCATTCTAACAATTTACTTTTTTTTTAATCTGTATTAGGAGGTATCTAAAGGTATGCATCAAAGTAATGCACAACAAATTTAAGGCTGTTGTTTCAGTTGGTGAGTTACTATTTCAAGCAATTCCTAATAGGTGTTGCCATTGTTCAATGTCTTTACACAAGATTTTAAGCAAAAATAGAGTTCATTCACAAAGTAAAAATATAAAGATAAGCTTTAAATCAAGTTACCTACTGCAAGGATCTTCATTTGACATGCTTGGTTATTTAGGTATCCAAAAGACAGTTTAATGCTCATTCTGGAATAATTAGTTCAGCTAGACATAAACTTAATAAGCAGTGAGTTAAAATTGTTGTACAGACTGTTAATAGTCATTTGAGACAGAAGAATAAAGCAATGAAGCAAATCAAACTGATAACCTGAAGCAAGTCAAGTTCCTTAAAATGACAAAAAAACCCACTAAATAGTTTGGATAAGGCACTTGAAATATCAAATCTGCCATCAGTATTCCTAATGTGCCATGTGCAGTCACTACGAAAAGGCATGAGTAGTCTCTACAAACAGACTAAATCCAGCAGATTAGTTACTCCCAAGCACATGTATGAATGGTTTGTCACAGAACAACAGAATGGTTGATGTTGGAAGGGACTTTTGGAAATCATTTGGTCCAACAACTCTGCTCAAGCAGGACCATCTATAACCAGTTTTCCACATCACTTCCAGATTACTTTTAAATATCTTCTGCATTATTAAACAAAGTGAGTAATTTTTACACAACAATTTCCTTTAATTTCTTTGCTTCCCTTTCTCTATTACCACGAAATCTGAGAAATTCTATGTAAATCAAACTTTCTAAGAAACACTGCTTTGAATAAACACTCCTGTCCCTTCCTCTTCAGAGACAGAAAGGTAGAGTGTGTCTAGGAAACTGCTGTATTTGGGTGGGTTTTTTTTTGTTTGTTTGTCATATTGCCTTGGTTTTGGTGACTTTTGTCTATTTCTAAGAAACACAATGCCCTTGTCAGCTTCTTCTACTTAAAATAAGAAAGAGAGTACAGTGGCTAGTCTTAACAGTACAGCCGATCGTAGCAAAATGGATAATATTAAGATTTCTCATCATTACTTTAATGGAATGTCACTTTGAGAAAATCTGTTCAAATTTTTCTTAACATGAAGCAGATTTCTGTGGCTTTTCTTCTCAGAAGCATCATTGTTTGCAGTATGCTATCTTATGCTATAGAACAAACAAGGTTTCTGTGAATTGCAAAAAAGTAAATGGCATTTTGGCAATTGGCATTTTAGTATCTATTCTTTATTCTTTCGTTTTCTGAAGTTTCCATTCTAACTTTATTCACCTCTACCCATGGAAAAAAAATGGTGTCTTTCAGAAGATGATGGCTTCCCTATCTTCTTGTGATTTCCTGACTTGTACTGAAATATGTCTTTCTTTCCCTCCTCTCAAGTATACCACACTTCCTTATGGATCAATCTACATCTCTGAAACAATTAAAAAAAATATTAAGAGTAATTAAAGAAGAAAGTAAAAAGAACTGGATTAACAAAACTGAAATATAAAAACTGGAGAAGGAAGACAAAGAAAAAAGACAACGAAAAAATTTATGAGAACAACATAAGTCATACAGAAAGAATGAAGATTTATTAAGAAGCAGAGAAATTTGAAATAAGGCAGCTGGAAAAGGTCATAGGAGCTATGGGTGAGTTAAACACCTTAACATTCTTACTGGAGTGCAGACAGACTACGATGGTGGAGCTGCAACCTGAGAGAAACAACTACTATTTTAATTTGATCCTTCTGGGTAATTATTCAAAAGTTATTAGTTGTCATCCTGGCGGAGCCTGTAAGCCTGCCTAATAAAATGTAAAGGAAACATAAACTACATGCTTTAGAGTGACTCTTTTGAACTTGGAAGCTTTATCTTTCTCCTTGTTACATCCTTTTTCACTTCACTGTCTTGTTTCTTTGACAGAATATTTAGTATGAGAAAGTTTTGGAAACAAGAAAGGAGGATTTGGGTTATTGTTTTATTAGTGACCAAAATTAAAGAATGAATCATTGTAATATACCAGATCAAAAAGTTTATGATAGAGCATATCCCACAACAGTATTTTAAGAATAATGCAGTTTTCTAAATCATAATATTTAAAAAGTTAAAAAAATAATATGGGTTGTGGAATTAACTCTGAAAATCTTAAAACTTATGGTGATGTAGGCATTCAACAGGGTTGACTCAGCATGGAATGTTCACTGGTCCGTAGGACTTTCCAAAAGGGCTGCTTATTATTTCATATAAACAGACTTACAGCTTTGGCTTAACATAGCATACATGCTCAGAAGTGACAGTTTAGGATTTGTGCCATGAGCTTTCATGAATCTGATGGCAATGCTCATCCAGTTAGTTTGGAAGTGACTTCATAAAGCTGCACAATGTGCTTGATGATACCTTCACTGACTTTCTCTGTCAGCTTATGTCTCCCAAGCAATAATCCTCTGGTTGTTCTTCTGGTTTTGTTTATTTTTCTTTTTAGCAAAGTTGGGTACCAAGCATCAATTTAACTAGGCTCTGGACCTTTTGTTTTCAAACAACCAGCTTCTTATACCTATGTATTCTTTATAGATCTTAGATTACAGAATCTCTTGAAAGTCATATGGACTTACATATGCCTATTTCTGGACAGAAACCAGAAACAAATATATGTTGCTGTGTTTTAGATTAAAGCTAGAGATTGTTTAACTGTTGATTTCAGGGAAATTGCCTCTATATAACTTAGTGGACCTTTGAGACTATGAGAGGACTGTACAGAAACTGCATGTGTAGTCTCATTTTTCAGAACAGACTATATTTTCTTTGATGAAGAATGAATGCCAGTGTACTGAAATGGAACAACTAAAGCTAGGGAAATTCATTCAAAAGAGAAGCAAAGTTAAAATTCCTAGTGTTCAGATTAATCTTCTCTAGAACAAAGTTTCATTTAGGTAGAACACTTAAAAAAGAACCTCCTCCCCTTTTTTTATTTTTATTCATATTTTCAACTGACCAGTGACCAACCTTTTAGGAGCTTAAATTCCGCGGCTGGGTACCTTAGATATCAATATAGGTATAGAAAAGGACCAAAGTCAATGAATGTGAAGAAGTCCAGAAAAAAGAATACAACAATATAGGCAGAATTAAAAACAAACAAACAAACAAAACCCCAAACAAATAACCAAAAACCCCAACCAAACAAAAAAGTCAAAACAAAAAGCCTAAACCCAACCAAACATGCAAAAAAACCCCAAAACAACCAAACCAAAAAAACAAAGCAAAAAAATCCTCCATTTTATACTATTATACTTAATTTTCAAGATCTAACTAAAGATATCAGTACTAAGGCCTTTCTTGTTTATAACTTAATAGCTAGGGTGTTTCTGCAGCCATTCAGCAGCAGCACTGAAAGCGTTCTGTACAAACATTTGACTAAATTGACTGTACACTTAAATGATTTGTCAAAATTTAATTTTCATTTAAAAAAAATTGCTTGCAATTTATCATCATTTGTGTGGACCAATATCTGTAGAATGCTACAATTCAATATCCAAGGTATTTTCTGTCCTACAGATGTAATTCCTCTGAAAATGTTCCCATACGATGAATCTTTTGAAGTGTGTGTAGTTGAACCATATTACTATAGGTTTTTTGGTGTTTAAAGATGCCTGTGAATGTTACAACTGGGCAACATTTCCTCTGTTCTTTGTTGTTTTATTTTGGTTTGGTTTTTTTAATGGAGGATAAGTATGATACAAACAATCTCTAATTTGCAAAGTGAAACCTTCTTGTCCCACATATCCAAGAAAACCCGCCCAAAACCAATTTTTAGGTTTTATAGTAATGTTTTTATGACATGGCAGGATGGGTTGATGTGAAGAGCGCAGCAGATGTTGTCTACCTGGACTTCAGCAAGGCTTTTGGCACTGCCTTCCGTAATATCCTCATAGGTAAGCTCAGAAATTATGGGTTAGATGAATGCACAGTGTGGTGGATCAAGAACTGGCTGAATGCCAGAGCTCAGAGGGTCAGGACCAGCAGAGTAGGATCCAATTAGATCCCTGTAGTCAGTGGAATTCCTCAGGAATCAATACTGGGTCCAGTCTTATTCAACTTGTTTATCAGTGACCTGGATGAAGGAATAGGATGTAGCTCAGTAAGTTTGCTCATGACATGAAACTGAGGGTAGTGGCTGATACACCTGAAGGCTATGCTGTCATTCAGTGGGACCTTGATGGGCTGGAGAATTGAGCAGAGAGAAACCTAATGAGGTTCAACAAGGGCAAGTGTAGGGTCCTGCACCTGGGGAGAAACAACCTCAAGTACCAGTACAGGTTGGGATCTGACCTACTAGAGACCAGCTCTGCTGAGAAGGACTTGGGACTCTTGGTGAATGACAAGTTGACCATGAGCCAGCAGTGTGCCTTTGTGGCAACGAGGGCCAGTGGTATCCTGGGGTGCATCAAGAATAGTGTGGCCAGAAAGTCAAGGGAGGTGGTCCTCCCCCTCTACTTGACCAGTTCTGGGCTCCTCAGTACAGTAAAGATGAGGAGCTGCTGGAGAAGGTGCAGCAGAGGACAGCAAAGATGATTAAGGGTCTGGAGCATCTTTCTTTCGAGGAAAAACTGCTGGAGCTTGGCCTGTTTAGTCTAGAGAAGACTGAATGCATCTTGTTAATGTATATAAATATCTCAAAGGTGGGTGCCAAGAGGATGCACAATGTCATATGCATATCATTTATATGGCTGTTTTCCATTCACTCTCCTGGTTTAGCCACTGTATTAGAGAACATTAAAATGATTTCTGAAGCATCCCAAGGAGCTGATATAAATGAAGCGAGCAGATTTTAGGTGTCTAACCTACTTAGATGCACATCTAAACAACACAATAGAAGACTATCTTTGTTTCCAGGCACATAGTTCTATTTTAAATCTGATGTTTAAAGAAGAACAAAATATACATCAGATAATGAGCAGAAGAATAATATTACAAGTTGTTATGCTCTACAAATATTACCTTGAGATAACAAAAGGGTGGAAAAAATAAAATATGAAATTTCTGGGGGATAATGAGAGGACAAATGGAGATCTAAGCTCCTAAGACAAAAGGCTTGAGCAGTAATAAAATGTGGGATACTCTTCAACTGAGAAGCATGATAGTAAAACACTCTGATGGTCTCATTTTTTTAACACGTGAGAAACACTAATACATAACCAGAAAATATGCTTTAAGATCTCTGTCTCTTCTAGGCTCTCTCCTCATTAAAAGCCCAATAGCAGTTTTGATCTGTTGACGAAGTATGAATAGAAGCTATAAAGATCAAGCTGTTTCTGTCATTTATTTTGTCAGTAACAAAGAACCTGGATATAAAGAACACATATATGAAGAACAGATGAGTTACTCAGGGGCAATAAATTAACATGGCATTATGACTAGCAGTAGCAAGATATTCCACCTTGGAAATAAAAATCTGAGGCTGCCAATTTAAAGGTTAAGTTGGTGTTTTTCACCTTTGAAAATTCTCCTTTTTGGTAGTTCAATCCCCCACAAGATACAGGTGCATCCAACATAAACTTGCCATTAAAGGTCAGATTATTTTTAACTTCCCATTTAAACAAAAAAAGCAGTGTTTTTAGTTCATAAAACAAAGCTACACAAATTTATAAAGGTAAGAGCTTATGGACAAAACTTCAGGCTTAATTAAATGATCCCTTATTTCCAGTTTTCAGGGAGTAATACTCCCTAGATAAAGTGCTAGCCTTAGACTGTGTTTTCCTCTGAGCAAGCTCTGTTCAAGAACATACTGAATTAATGAAACGTATACTAGTTATTAGGAGTGTCCAAATGTTTTTTGGTGAAATGTGAGACAATGTAGAATTTATGGGACACCACAATAAACTTGTTTGGGTTTATTAAAAGAGCCATAGTCCAGTGGATCAAAGCAAGGTTCAGCCTGTATCAGCTGATTTTAAGTTTAGTAATAAATTTTTTACAATTTCTGTGTGAATCAAGTTCACTGAAGTGTCAATTACTTTGATAGAATTTCCCTCGAATCTCATAAAAATATTTTAACCTCTGTCTCCATCAACACTGAAAATAAATCTTTGTAGCCTGAGACCTAATATATGAGAGTATCAGACTGCAGTGGTCTTTATGCCCTTGGAGACATAATGGCCTTTTCCTTTCAGATCCCCAAGAGCAGTGCTTTCAGTAGCGCTGAAGAGATGGCTGAAGGTCTTCAGTTTTATCTTCAAAAAAGAAAAGGTATGATTTTTACTTGTGAATGATCCATTTTGTTCAGATCATAAAAGATTAGTAAAGGAGAGAAGTGTAAAGAGATATATGGGCTTTATTCTACCAAGATTTTCTGCTAGTGAAGTTTTAACTTTGAAAAAATCGAGGACAATCCTCTTGTCTTTTGCATATCCAGATCCTCGTAATTATCAGCATTCAGACAGAGAACCTGGACAAAAAACACTGTCTATCTCAAGCAGATATCTTCTTTCTTTTAAAGACAGAACCACTGCTGAAAATTCTATATAGTCTCTGTTCATTGGCTCTGAGAATTTGTATCCATATCATAATTTTCAAAATTTTTCAAAACCTAGATAATCAATGGTGTTATCTGATCCTGTAATGAAAGAAGGCTTTCAATATTATGCTCTATGGAGAAAATTTTAACCACTTTTTTATGACTTTTAAGAGTCCTCTAAGGCATTACCATTAATATTCTTGCAGCCTGCTATTGAAACTAACTGTCTGCAAGGATTAGTTTCTACTTTTTGGTTTTCTGTTGTTGTTGTTGTCCTTGAATGCACGTAGAACGTAAGAAATCAGTACAATCTTGTTTTTTACAAAGTCAGTGCTAACAGGGGTAAATGTCATCATGCTGCAGTAAAGGGGAGTAAGTGGCTTATTTACTTTTCAACAATATGGTTTATCCAAATAACAATACAGTATTGCATTAACCTACAAAGCAAGGTGCTTCCTTCTACTTTTATTTTGTTTTGGTGGGTGCCCAAGTGAGGCTGTGACTCCATGGGGAGGCTGTGACTCCGTGGGAAGCCTGTGACAGAACTTGTGGACCTGTGGCAGCATGGAGAGGGGAACTATGATGGAGCGGGTCTGGTGGTAGAACTTGTGACCCCTCTGTGCCTGAAGGTCTGCAAGTTGTGAAAGGAGTCTGTGCTAGGGTAAAGGTGAGCCTGGGAAGAAGGGGGGGGTAGTGAGAAAGTGCTTTAGCTCTGTTTTTATTTGTTACTAACCAGCTCTGACTTTTGATTGGCAAAAAATTCAATTAATTTCCCTAAGCCAAGGCTGTTTTACCCACAACAGAAATTGGTGAGTGAGTTCCCTGTCTTTTTCTCAGCCAATGAGCCTTTAATCATAATCCTGTCTTGGTAAGGAGGAAGAGATAGAGCAGCCTGGTGGGCATCTGGCACCCACTCAAGGTCAACCCATTAGAGAGTATCAGATCTTTTGATGAGATGACAAAACATGTGCTTAACCTGTGACAACTGAATTTGAAAATACCTTATGCATAAATACAGAATGTTATGTTCTACATACTTAATCCATAGCCTATATTTTGCATATTTTCAAATGCCATTTTCTTGACAATTACCTTACTGGTGCAGAATTGAAAGATTTATGTGAAAATAACTTGCAAGTAATAGAAAATTTATCCTTTAAACATAAAAAGGATCTTCAATCTAAAGACAGAAAGAGTCACAGAGTAGCAGAGATATGAACTCTCCATGCAAGACGCTACCAAGAATTTTAGACTTTACATTCCAAAATCCAATGTCTGAATCAAAAAAAACCCCACCCATCAGAAAACGTCTACCAAAGGTACATGTGATGACATATTATGATAACGAGAGTCACTAAATACAAATTCAGATTAATTTTTATGAAGGATTTGAAACCACTATAAGGAGATGAGGACAGACACTACACCACTAGAGAATTTTTTCTTTCACCTACCAAGATGTTTGCATTTTTTTAAAAATCTGGTGCTGAGAGTTGTTTTTTTTAAAGCAGCTATATTTGAACAAAAAGGAATTGAGGCATTGATATTTTAGAAGATACAGTGTTCCATATCTTTTCCTTCTTTTGAGAGAGAATATTTATCTCCAGAGGGAAAAGTTGGCAACAATGAAGTCAAAAGAAGGAAAGCTTCAGAGGCTAGATCACATCCTCTCACCACACTAAAAGTGGCTGTTAACTCCAGGAGTCATGTTTGTGTATGTATGGAGGTTTATCTGTCTCACAGAAAAGGACCAGCTTTGTAGGTGATGTAAAAGCTGTTTCATTCAAATGTTATTCCCTCTCTGTCCAATATTGTTATTGCATCGTACACCTGTACATACACTGACATATGAAACTTAGACAACTGAGATAATTATGGCGATGTTTTACAGGCAAAAGATCTCAGTCTCAGGAACCATAAGTTCAAAACATTTAAACTTGCAGGGAAGTTAAAAATAATTTTGATATTTTTGTTGTGTGGGTTTTTTCTCCAGAGAGTGACTGTGATGGTTCGGAGTTGGCTCCCTGCCAAATGACCGAACTCACAGTAACAACCCCTTCCTCCTTCCTTCTTCCCTTAGGGCAAAGGAAAAGAACTATAAAAATTGAAGAACCTGAAATCAATCTAATTATATAAAAATATATATTTTTACATATATTACAGTTATAAACAAATAAAATGCTGCGTACACAGCAAAGGGAATCCAAACACCCCCGAAGGGAAAGGGGAAAAAGGGACAAAAAGGGACACAAAACAGATGTACACAATCAAACCTGAGAACTAGCAAAACAAATCTCCCCATGTCCCTCAGAGAAGCAAGATCGCCAGACACAGCCACTCTCTCCAACCTCCCCCGTGGCAGACCAGAGGTCGCTGCAGGCCTCAGCCTTAGATAAGTGAGAACAACGCAAGGACCCACTGCTCCCAAACCTCGCTGGAAGAGAAGAGAGAGAAGCCTCTAATCTCCAACTTATTTATATCCTGGTTTACGTAAAAATCATATGGAATACTGGGAACATGGCCACTTCCTTGGTTACGAGCTGGTTACCAGGAAGACCTAGACCAAAACCATCACAGTGACACTCAAAGTATGCAATAGAGATGGAAATTCATCCCTTCACACCAGCATCAGGGACAATAGGGATGCTGAACAACACGACTGAGGTACACTACCAAAGTTGTAACCTGTACAGCTCTTCCATGTTTTATGTGTGTGCCTTGACTGTGCTATTAATGCTTTTCTTTGAAGAATAGAAGGCTCCCAAGTAATGAAAAATAAAAAATAATTAAATAAGAAGGTGAGGTGAGAAGGGAGGGGAGGCGAGGTGAGGGAAAGAGGAAAGGGAAGGTAATCCTTGCTATGGATTTGTTTTTTCCATGTGTTTCTACACCTTGTGTCTTCACTTTCAGATTTTTCTAAGAGGTCTTCTGTAACTCTCTGTACTCTTTAGAGATAGAGAAGCGAACTGATATTAACAAGCACTGAAGTCTTTAGGTCAAGTTGCCATAGGTTAGGTGGACTCCAGGGACTAGCTCTATCCCCTTTTGAACCCTAACAAAACAAAACAAGCCTTAGAATTGCTTTTGTAAGGAATCAATAGGGCTAATTAAAAGTTCAGTCTGCCTTTCTCAAACCACTCTCTTAGCCCCTCGGGATAAAGTCACTTTTTGCACTGAAGCTCTGTGGCTACAATCAGATAAACAAGTGTACATCTATGGTTGATAACAGTCATATCAGAGACATCACTTATGTTTTCATCAGCAACAAAACCATAACGTTTCATTTCCAGTTAGACTAAATGATGTGCAGTCACACCAGTGTGAGAGTCTTACAGCTGAGACAGAGGTTAAATGAGACTTAAATGTCAGAACCACATTAGGTCTCTAAATGGCTTAGGAAGGAACAGTCTCAGGATGCTTGAAAGGTGTACACGTTTACAGGATAGTTACTTTTGCTTGCAGGTGGATTTAATTCACTGTAGAAAGTGGGTTAGTTTTAAAATACTTTAAAATACAGGGACGCAGAAGCAGTAGTAGGCACATCTCTATTCTAAAATTTAGGAATGGAAAAGATAACAAGTGTATTGTTATAATAAATATGTGAACTATGAAGGCTGAAAAAGATTATGCTTGAACTGAGTGTCAGAGCAGCTAAGGTAAAATCTCTAAATATTTTCATTTTGCTTCTGAACAAAAGTAAAACCAGAATAATTCAAAGCAAACAAAAACAGCTACGAGTTCTAAAAAAAAAACCTGTGAAATTCTGATTCTGCTTCAACTATTGTTTTAATGAAGCTGGAGGTTTCCTCATGGATAAAAACCAGCATAGATAATATAGAAACTAGAAATACACTACATGTGAAGAAAGATTTTTTTTTTCTACGTTATATATGTCTGATAAGAAACAATAAACTTTTTTTATGACTTCTATTTAAAAATTGAAGTCATGGTATGTTTATTTGAAGTGTTCTGTATTTTCCTCTGGCATGCAAGATAGAGTTGAAGGATACGTACTATTCCACTAAATTTGGAGGGTTGTTTTATTTCTGTTTGTTTAGTTTTTCTATTTCCAGCTAGCAAAAGCCCCATCAATCTCCAGACATGTCACTGAAGGCTCCTGAGGCTTGGTCACACCAGCAAGCTGGGAACTTTCTCATTGTAGTATAAATAAATAAGCATTAGATGCTATGTTCACAGTGTGAACTATAACATGTGAATATAAGTAAGTGTCTCTTACACTGTGGTTTTTCTATAGGTCTAGCAGATCCACTGGATATTTTGTGTTTTCACTGTTCAAAGCACTATGTGGGGACATGCAGACCATATCAGCTTTATCTCTGTCATCTTCTCTCTCTGTTTAGGCATTAACAAAATGTTTAAAATTCAGCAAGAAAAATTCATTTCTTGGAGAATGTATACAGGAACATTACTGGTTCTTCATTATTTTTTCTTCCCCGTAGTCTGGAAAATTCTGTATACTTTAATATGATAACTGATCCAAATTTCAATGTTGAAGCCTAAAGTTTTTCTGTATTTAGATACATAAACTTTGTCACTGATGCTCAGGGGCATCAATATCATATATCACACAAGCTGCAGACACCAACGTGAAAAAAAGTCAGATTTGAAAGGGGCACATTTTGGAGCTTGCATAGGTATCTTCCCTCCTTCACAAATGCCACACTAGTGTTCTGAGGTTTTCAATATTTATGAAAGACTAAAACACTTCTCCATACATACATTCTTATTCTTCTGTGCTTTCATACCAGATATAATTTACTTATTAATTCTTCTGATATTCAGAGGCTGATAAGGAGGAGATGGGGGACAGAATAAGCAAAATGCTCACAGTGATCTATGTTTACCATGGAGAAGACAGAGCAATTGTACTTCCTGTTTCATGATGGACTTGCTGTCAGATGAATCCCCGAGAAAGCCCCAACTCACACAGTGTGGGTATTACCCTTGTATGAAGATCCATACTGCCTCCAGTTTTGTTACTGTGTCTAAAGCTCTCTTCGGTAACAGAGCTCCTTGAAACACAAAACTCCTTGAACTTTGTAAAGCTATGCGCTTTACAGAAAACCATCCACTGTACCTAGAACACATCACATTGCTTCATGCACATTTTTTACTACTAAACTTTGAGAAAACAGGAGCTGACCTTTAAACATTGCTTGCAAGTTGTCTTGACTCACCGTGTTGCGGCATATCAAATTAAATTGATACAAACACAGCTTTGGGATAGTGTGGAATTTAGGTTAGTTTAATGCAAGATTTTCCTTAGAAGTAACTGCCATCAAAATCTAAGATATTTTCCTGAAGTTTACCCAGTCTTAATTTTTTTCAGATTATTCCAGTGAAATATGTATTTTACTGTGTACATAAAATGCTTTCAGGTTTTCCATCTACTGTTTGGATCATGCTGACTAGTTATTCAGGCATCTGAAAAGGCATCTGAGACTGGGAGATGTTAAACAAATGATGAAAAATGCTTAAGCAAGGCTGTGAAATCAAGTTTTGACTGAGGAATTATTGTGAACAGCAAGGACTATTTTTCCAGGAATAGGGCTCTGAGGAATACCAATAGCCAGGTTTCAGTCTGGTTGGTGAATAAACCATTCATTTCTTTAGAAAGTTTATCATTCCTCCTGCTGTTGTTTGTTCTTTCTACACTATTTTTACCTAATAAGCTAATATCTCACACATTTCCCCAATGTACTCAAATCTCAGTAGAATGATTCTTTGCTTTTCTTTCCTTCTGAATTTTTTCCTTTCTGACATATAATTCCTTTACTTCATTTCTCTTTTCTGTTTAGATGAATGATTGTCTCCTGCCAATTATTTTTATATATTCTTTTGTATATGACATTTGCAAAAAAAATTTGTACCCTTGTCACCCATGATCCCCTTTTTTACTTTTACCTCTTGCTCCCTCATAGTAGTGCAGCCTGTTTTTTTAGAGGGTCTAATTAGTTCAGTATTCTGAAGCATGCAAAGACCAACTGTAGGCCAAGAATGTATTCAGTATTACTTATTACTTCACCTGTTAGTATCTCTTCACTTTTGAAGGAAGTGTAATTAATATTCTTAATTTTATTTGATTTTTAATTGTGGGTCAGTTATCACTTATTTTGATTAATCAGCCAGTGGTCTATTTGTAGGGACAACTGGTCTGATGTACAAGCATTTTGAAGCATGTATCTACAAATATTGAGAGAAATTGATAAAAATTTCCGCCTATACTAGAAGCTGAATTATAGTGTTCTCTAGAGCACTTCAGGAGATAGCATGCTTTTAAAATAGGTCTCCTGTGAGACAATTCAGGAGAAAGAAAGTTGTGAGGTCTGACACTACCCTAGCAATATAGGCAGTTCTGGGGATGTGTGGGCAGAACTGAGCTGAGAAGCTTGCAGTAACTACAGCTGGGCAGTTGAGGGATTCAGTGTCTTATCAGCACTGTAGTCTTCTGCTGTACTGTGATATCAAAGAATAGCTCATAAAAAGTCTGTCAGCTTTATTCTTGCTTAGGTTGTTACAACTACAAAAAACCAAAGTAATCCCAAAATGTTTTTCTTTCCTCTCCATACTTGTTTTTCCCATGAAGGGTATTTATCCTGATAAATTGCTAGGGAAGAGAGTATTGAGGTACAATGGAAAAGAAACTTTACTGTATTTAGCACCTATAATTACCAACGGTGGAAAAATCTTCTTTTAATTTGATTTATAAAAGTATATTAAAAAGTATCAAGTTTTGCTGGAGATCAGTCAGCTCCCAGTGTTTGTGTTCAGGCAGAATGAGTTCAAATACTATGAATGTTTACTTAGCATCTGACTACTATTCTAGTTGAAAATCCTGTTCTCAAGTAACTGAAGAATTTTACCTGTTTTGACTGTTCAGCTTCTTTTCTGCTTTGTTGTGACTAGAAATGGTTTTAAACATTTCTTCACAGTTGTAAGACTGCTTTGAGAATGCTTAAACTCAGGCTAGAAAACAATATCAGAAAAAACATTTCCGAGAATTTCTCATCTTTACTGCTTTGTTACTTTTTAGTGTCTATCCATTTCTAATAATTTGAAAGAAATTTATCCTTTCAGCAATGCACTAACATTCCTGTGTTAATTTGGGGCATAAATAAGTAGCCAGTAGTAAACCACTCCCAAATTTTAAAACCAAAATTTAATAAGTAATCCATATTGATAACAATATGTGGATGAAAATATAAACTCCTTCAGATTTTTCAGTCTCGCCATATGTGGCTCAGTGCTGAAAGAGCAGGAATATAGCAAATGGAAATGAATACAGAAAAAAAATAATATTGGCACAAAATTATTTCCCTACTTCCAGCAGATTTCCTCATCAGTTATTCTTAAAAAAACTTTAGGGTGAGAATTTCCTGTTATATATTTAATTAGACTAATTGAAGGAATTCAGGAAAAAAAACACAGTGTACTTCAATAATTATTATTCTTTCTCATTTCACTTATTTTATTACACATGTGTAGCCTGATGAAATCATTAATTTCAATTAAATCAGAAGAACGTTTTCAATACTTTGTAAATGTTATTAAGTGTCAGATGTTGAATATGTAGGATGGACACAAGGCTGAATTATAGCTATTCCTTGTAGAGAAGAACTCCCCTGAATCCTCACTAACTGCATTGACATTATCACAAACACTTTCTTCAGTGAAGGAGAATAAGGAAATATTTGTCCAAAGTTTTGTACAGATATCATTCCTAAGAGAATAGATTATTTATGTATTTATTTTTATTTAAACATATGACAGGCCACGGTAAAGCCAACTAGCTTATTTATATGCCCAAGGAGTTGGTTAGCTTGATTGCCAAAGCCTGACCTCTAAAACATTGAAATCAGTGAAAAGCCTGTATTACTGGTTTTTGTTGGGGAACTGTCTATTTGTTGCATTGTTAATTTGGGATAATTTCTGATTTTTGTACACTGAATTTGCATGTTGAATATACAATGTTGGAATAAAAATCAACTATGTAATATAATAAAATAGATAAACTCAGAACAATGATTTAAAAATCCATAAAGTACAATGCTTGCCTACTGCTTAAAACCTTTTACAACCTCAGTGTTATTTTGCAGAGAAAACTTACTTAAGGTATGAGTATAAATCATACAGTTAAAGTGATGTCTATACTTTGTCTTATTAATGTCAAATTTCAATGTTGTGATTAATATTTCTAAAAAAGAATTACTTTAAGACAAAAGTGTTGGGCTGTTAGTGTAATTAAGTCAGAAATCTGACAATATTAATATTATGAAGACTATGAAGGATTAGCATGTGTGGGTGCTGACACTGGAGAAGTTCCTGAAAGGAAATAATTAGAAACAAAGAAAAAAGAAAAGAATCGTAATTCTGTAAATATTTACAGATGTTAGATTAAAAAGAAAAATCAATAATGATTGCGGTTTTGCTCCTTCTAAATCCAACTGTAAGACTTGTTAAAAAAAAAAAAGAATAAAAAAATGTTAGTGCAGAAAACCTAAACCTTCAGCCAATCGATGCTGATTAGATTTTACAGTCTAACTGTAGTTTTTATAGCTTTCATCTAAGTATTTTATCCTATATTATGTTTCTGGACAGATCTATACAATAGGAATTGCTTTAATCTCATTCACTGACAGGCTGACAACCACCGTGCGATGCAATTTAGCTCTCACAAAAGCCCAATATTTCTTCTCTTGCTTATTTATAGCAAAATTCACTTGGTTTCAATAACGCTGTACAATCATTCGCCACCACCAGACCTCAAGTTGTGAATTTTCCAATCAATTCTTATCTATAGGGATGATCATTTGCATCCTGTTAGATCTTTCTTGCTCCAGTGAAAGGTATAAAAAGTACCCTAACAGTTGGGGTCTATATGCGTCTTTGCTGAGTCTTCTAAGAACTGTGTTTGAGAAGAATATCACCCTACCCAGAAAAAAAGCCCACTGCTAAGCAGGGCTTGAGAAGCATTTCCCATTCTGGTACAGTATGTATTATTTTTGTGGCATTATCTGGCAAAAGGGCAAGTGATACCTGTGGTTTATTGACATCTCACATTATTTACACATCAAAGAATTGTTAGGGTTGGAAGGGACCTCTGGAGATTATCTAGTCCAACCAAAAGTTGGCAATCAACTGCAAATTATAACCAGATGAATCTTACTAAAATGATTTAGTGCTCCTATCTGAATTGCAAAGAGCTCTTAGTCAGACTTCAGAATTCTGCCATGCCTCGCCTTGAAGTTAAGGCAAAAACCCCTTTGCTCCCTTTACAGATTTTTTTCCATCAGGAGTGCCTTTTTAAAAAATAAAAATATCCTGTCTGCTTTAGGAGGAATGTTGATGGAAAGCTCTGATTTGGTGATGTAGGTTTTAAAATGTCTATTAAGTTCTACCTCAGAATTTTGTAAGCAACACGGGACTGGAGTTTATTGTAAAGATCTGTCCGATCGTATCCTAAAAATATAAAGAAATACAAGAAATCCTAGTGACTGAGAGACGGTGCAGTCTGAAAATATATTTGTTAAGAAACCAAGTTACTTAAAATTCAGTAAGTTTTTGCACATGCAGTCAATATATTGACTGGCAAAATAGCCTGGCAGCCAACAGGGTTTGATCTAGCCCTTTTCAACAGCTTCTAAGCCATCCTGTGCTAGAACAGAACTACTGAAATAAGTGATACATACCTCAAACACATGGGTAGTTACTACTAGCTATCATAATTAGCTTATTTCTTCTTGTTTAATTTCAACTTCAAGTTGTTGAAATGTAAGTCACATAACCCTAAATGGTGGGGAAGCCAATATAACTCCAGCATGCCTCTCTTATTGCTGTTCCACCATGTTTCAGTGTCTCAGCTGCAGTATCTACTTCTGGTCCTTGCTACTTTCACAAGGTACAGGTAACTCCTCCACCTTTCGCAGCAGCTCTCTGATGTCCTTGTCACCCCACACTGCCTGCCCTTGAAGACCTGTGTGTGTTGAAGTCATGCTGCCTTATGACCTTGCCTCTCCTCCTATAGATGATTTGTCGTACGGAAGTACTGTTTATAGTAATGCAAAAATTTTGCAAAGATTGGATCAAAATCCAGTGATGTCTAAATTTCTCTTTATATGCTATAGGGATTCCCTACACAGGGGAGAAAATTTAATTAGATTGATCAGAAGCTTTCCATTATTGAAAAGAGTACATTAAGTCTCCAATATATTCTCAATATTACATACAAATCTGAGAGATAGTTCGGGTACTTCTTTTGGGAGCTTATGTAGAATAAATTGTTCTAACAAAATCTATGATTATCAGTGATTCTGCAACCCATCGCCTTAGGATTTAAATTGCATGACTGTTTTCTGCTTGAAAATTTTTCCTTTGCTTTTATTAATTCACTGGTGATTTTCCGAGTCTATATGAAATATGAGAAGAGAGGGATAATAACAAAGATAAAATTGGTTATAAAAGTGAGCAAATAAGGAGAAACATTGTTTGAAAGGCAAGAGATAATTTGAGATATGATCTTGTCCTATTTTACTGTTTATCTGCCTTCCAATCTTATACTCCTTAAGGGAACACAGGGCTAAATCAACGTTGATTTCTTTATGTGCTTATTTTTGCCTCAGTTTTGCTGTCAGAAAAAAATAGGAAAGACTATTGAATAAGCATCTCTTTATCATAACTTCTGTGGTGAATGTCAGAACACAAATTTTCATAAATATACTACTGCCTTGATTGTTTCTTTTCTTCCCCTACAAAGCATACCCAATTTTTCAAATTATCCAAAATTTGTAATTTTCTTGTACAGTTTTTCTGGACTTCTACTTTCAGGGATGGTTGTAGTGTAGAAAACTGGACAACTCCTTGGGAAGGAAGGTAGGAAGGAAGGAAGGAAGAAAGGACGGTAGGAAGGAAGGAAGGGAGGGAGGAAGGAAGGAAGAAAGGCAGGAAGGAAGGAAAGAAGGAAGGAAGGGAGGAAGGGAGGAAGGAAGGGAGGGAGGAAGGGAGAAAGGGTGGAAGGAAGGAAGGAAGGAAGGAAGGGAGGAAGGGAGGAAGGGAGGGAGGAAAGAAGGAAGGAAGGAAGGAAGAAAGGAAGGAAGCAAGGAAGGAAGCAAGGAAGGAAAATGAAAAGCCCAACTGCACACAGTGAGTGTAAGCAAATCTATGATGCGTGACCTATGTCCATGCCAATTTGATTACACAGGCCTTGAAAATACATTATAAAAGTTGTTGGTGCAATGTTTTTCATGCATACATAATTTTGTTACTTACAATCTTGTGCCACATTTTTCATCCCCAGCCTTACTGTTTGTATATGGCTCAAAAGTTCACTTAGGTCAGTGGGAGTCTTTAAATAAAATCAGAAGATGATAACTGTATCATAATGCATACACATAGATTACAGGAGCTTGTGACTATTAAATATCAAATATGTTATGAATATGGATAACAATCAATTCTACGTAAGATACTGTTTACAAATATACTTGGTAAGAGTGTCATCCATTCAGAAAGTCACTTTTTCTCTAGATTTACACCCATGGTTCAAACATTCATAGAATCATAGAATCATAGAATCATAGAATCATAGAATCATAGAATCATAGAATCATAGAATCATAGAATCAT
>JAYRBT010000082.1:94796651-94816619 GCA_036023395.1 Myiotriccus ornatus | reverse complement strand
CAGGTCGACACTCCCTCCCAACTTGGTGTCATCTGCAAATTTGCTAATGATGGACTCAGTCCCCTCATCTAAATCATCAATAAAGATGTTAAACAGGACTGGGCCCAACACTGATCCCTGGGGGACACCACTGATGACCGGCCGCCAGCTGGATGCAGCCCTGTTCACCACCACTCTCTGGGCCCGGCCCTCCAGCCAGTTCTTAACCCAGCAGAGAGTGCCCCTGTCCAAGCCATGGGCTGCCAGCTTTTTCAGGAGTATATTATGGGAGACAGTGTCAAAGGCTTTGCTGAAGTCCAGATAGACGACTTCCACAGCCTTCCCCTTATCCACCAGATGGGTCACCTAATCATAAAAGGAGATCAGGTTGGTCAGACAGGACCTGCCCCTCCTGAACCCATGCTAGCTGGGTCTGATCCCTTGTATACCTGGTAGGTGCTGTGTGATTGCACTTAGGATGATCCAGAAACCATATTTAACTCAGTGATGGGAAGAGTGTATTGCATGAGAATGCACGATGATACATAGATCTTCTTTCCCCTTGTACTTAAAAATATTTAGTCAGACACATTTCCTGTGGACCTGAAATGCTGAACCTCAAACAGCCAGACCTCTGCGGAATTGGTGAGCTCTCTGTCAGGATGAATATCTCAGAGGTCAGTTCAGCTGTTTCTATGGTTACAGATTAATTCAGTAGTTAGAAAAGCACCCTTAGGTATATATATTTCTTGAAGAAGGAACATAAGTCAAAGTTGGATATCTTGAGGGACAGCTACGATTTAACGATGGATTGACTATCATGTAACAGGTTTTCATACCTATGATTTCTTAGGTGATGCTAGTAAGCAATTCTCTCATTGAAAAAAACCAAATAACTTTTCACCTAATGTAGCTGTTTAGGAAAAAAATAATGTAGCAGTAAACAACCCAATTCCTGCAGTATGGGAATTATTTTTAACCAGTTCTTAAGGTCTGAAAAAACCAAAGATAATGGCAGGACTTTGGCTTCTACATAATGTATAACTATATAATGAGTGTCACTTGATTAAATCTCAAATGAATTAGAATGTCAATAATATTCTTTATTAAAGTAATTTCTGGGTAAGATCACACTTATTTAAAATTTTTCTTTATGCATGACTTTACAGAAATCAAAGTTCTATCTCCTTAAAAATATACATACCAAAATGGGACTTGAAAAGCGGAAATTTATAACATCCCTTCCAAAAACTTTACATTAAAACTTCACATGATTTTTATGAATATGGTACTGACTATGGTGACTACACCTACACTAAAGCTGAAAAAAAAATCCCACTACTTAATAGCTCGTGAAAAGAAAACACAAATTATTTTAGTATTAATGATACTTTCCCCCTCACCTTAACAACCTCTAAGCAAGAGTCATATATTAGCTACCAGTACTGAACAGGCAAAGGTATCTTCTGTTATCATCCACTGCAGGAGGAACAGTGTTCATGTCCTTCTGGATATACATGAGTAGGAACAGACAATAAATTTAATACCAAAATATATTATCTATTCTTAATTAAGCTTAGAGTGAAACATTTTCACATGAAGAGTATTTCTGATGTTTAACAATTCTGTCAAATACTGATGAAACATCTGTTAAGATCTGATTACTGGAGATGCCTCTGCCCCAAGTAAGGTGCAAAAGAGACCACATGCTGAAGTCAATAGTAGAGATTTTATTAAAGAGTAAAAATGAGATAGGGAGAGATAGAAAGAAATAGGGAAAGAGAGGCAGCAGGGAGAGTGAGTGAGAGAGAAAAGCAGATTAAGTCAAAAGATATCACCACTAGTGGATGCAGACAGTGTTTTGTTGGTCCTCTTCTGGTTTTCTCAGTGGTGGGAGTCCCTCAAAACATAGAGTTCAATGGTTTAATATACATTCAGGTATACCTGGCAATGCCCAAGCACCTCACCTCAGGGGAAGGGGACTTTTACACTGTGTTTTGCAACACTGCTGATCATGTGCAGTCCTCTGATGGAAGGCCTCAGAAATGATGCTTTGAGGTGCTTTGGGGGTCTTTGATAGTTTATGACACTTTCTAAGTTATGACAGCTGCCTCTCACATCAGCATAGTTGAGCCAGTTGTACCCCATCAGAAGAGATGAATATCTTCTGACCTATTTCAGAGTCAGTGGGCCATGGCCTCCCTCCACCAGACCCAGCCAGAACAAACCTCCAGTACAGTTGCTGAGCTGGCCTTCCCACTGGGCTCCTTGCAGTGACGCATCACAGAAACACAGAATCACAGAATTTGCTGACTTGGAAGGAACCCACAAGCATCATCAAGTCCAACTCCTGGCCCTGCACAGGACCATCCCAAGAGTCACACCATGTGCCTGAGAGTATCACCCAAATGTTCCTTGAAACTCTGTCAAGCTTGGTGCTGTGACCACTCCCCTGGGGAGCCTGTTCCAGTACTCAACCAGCCTCTGTGTGAAGAAAATTTTTCTAATATCCAACCTAAACCTCCCCTGACACAACTTTAGGCCATTCCCTCATGTGTTGTCGGTGGTCACCACAGAGAAGAGATCAGTGCCAGCCCCTCCCTTTTCCCTCATGAGGAACTTGTAGATTGCAATGAGGTCTCCCCTCAGTCTCCTCTTCTCCAGGTGGAACAGACCAAGTGACCTCAGCCACTCCTCATATGGCTTCCCCTCAAGGCCCTTCACCATCTTCATAGCTCTGCTTTGGACACTCTCTAATAGTTTAATATTCTTCTTATATTGTGGGACCCAAACCTGCACACAGTATTCAAGGTGAGGCCGCACCAGAGCAGGGCAGAGCTAGTGATGCTCTGCCTGATGCCTGCCAGGATACAGTTGGCCCTCCCAGCTGCCAGGGAACTGCTGACTCATATTCATCTTTCTGTCAACCAGGACCCCCAGGTCCCTTTCCTTGGCACTGCTTTCCAGCATTCGACAGCCTTGTTTATCTTTCATTAGGCCTGAGATAATCTGGACAATAGTACCAGCTTTATTTCGTGTCAAGTTCTGGTCAGGTGGCTTAACTCACAGTCCAAATTCCAGAAATGCAGTAAGTATATTCAGCAGGGTGGGCTTTGGTGGTCACAGAAGAGCTGTTGCTTCTTTGCATAGTTTGCTGCAGTGGGCAAAGTCCTTTGGTGATCCCAACAGTGTTTGAGACAATTGCGATCTTTAAGTTTCTATTAACATCAGTTGGGTAGTAGATGTTGATATTCAACCTGTAGAATCTGAGAAAATACTAAACAAAAATTCAAAAAAGAGCAAAATAAACAGAGAAAATGCTATGCAGAGTAAATATACCTACATATACAAAAGCAGTAGAGAAAATGTCACTTTTTAGTTTTGTTTTATAGGTATTAAATATATATTTTTAACTTTAAGGCCAAAATTATGTGGAAAATATTGGCATAAATGGTCCCGTAGAGCCCAGGGTGCTTACATGCAAACACATTTAAAAAAAAAGGATATGTATGAACAATCATATAAGTTTTTCAAAGGTACACTGTATCAATTTCTAATACAAAAAATGATACATGATAGGGATGTGATACTTTCTACAGCCTTACAAAAGTTTGTTGTGAGTTGAGAAACTTCATATTATGTGAAGAAGATGAAAAGAAAGATAGAAAGGTATGTCTTGAAAGACTATTAGGAATTAAAGTATGATGGCTAGAGTGCATTAACCTAGTACTTTGTAGCCAAAGAAGAAATGTGTAAATGTGAAATAAATAGGTTTTCTCTTATTTGATATAGAAGGAGCAGTAATTAACAGTTGTATAAAGAAACAGAATGATGCACTGTATCTTTCCCATGTATCTTCCTGGGGCAAATGTGTGTATGTCTTCATGAGCATTCTTAAAGTTCAGTCTGCCCAAATCTTGCCTTTACTTATGTGTCTAACACTTGCATAATACACTTACGTGTCCCAGATGGTTAATCCAGCCTGCTGGTTTGCCAGGTTTTCCAGTGTGTATACTCAGATATAGTACAAGAAGTGGTATAACACAGAAATACAATACATTTCATGACTGTATCAAAGTACGCATCATTAATGGAATTGATCTTAGAATTGTATTGGGCAAATGAAAGCTGGGGAAAAGGAGAGACGGAAAAAGACAGAGAGAGGTGTGAAATGAAAAAGAATTTAGCAGCTATGGCAGGATTGTTACACTGATTTCCTGAAATGGTTTCAAAAAAGCAGTCTTGTATTCCTGCCTATACAGAGCAGGAGGGGTGAAAAGTGACAACATGGCCAGAGCATTCTTCTGAAATGTGCTTTAAATTTTAACACAGTTGGAAACACAGGAGATAACATTTCTTGCATCCTTAAAAGGAAAAGAGACACTCATCTTAAGCAAGGTTGAATAAACTCCCTAAAAGACTTCTATGACTTTTCTTCATCTCTGTGCAGAAGAAAGAGGACACAAGTAGCCATATGACTAAATTTCAATAAGGCAAAACCTGAATTGCATATCAGTGTTAGGCAACTGCATCTTTTTTCAGTGTAAAACATTTTGCTGAACTTATTTTTATGATAAGCTCCTTTATTTTTTTCTCATTAACAAAGTATTTAAGTGACTGTACTGCAACACACACAGGGAAAGCAATACATACTCATACAACATAAATTATTAAAAAATTTAGAAGAACTGTGGCTGTTCAATCTAACAAGTTCAGATCAAGTCCTAAGAACTTCCTTGGCCAGAATTTATAGCAACACAAACTGGTCTTTCTAAATCCAGAAGCCGTAAGTCAACATTGTAGTTAAGCTATTGTTCAAGTGTTTAAAAATCAATGAGAAATCTGTTTCTCTCTTACACAGATGGCTGTCCATGTATTCTACTCTAGTCAGTATAGATTTCAGACTAGAGCGATTGCATAACACGTAAGTTTTCAGGAGCAGAGACCCCAGTGAGCAGAAGTGATGTGGCAAGAGGAAATAATGTTATTTATCAGTTACTTCAGTGACTATTGGTAGCTTGACTGGGAATAGAGCAGATGAAATATGTGCTTTCATTGAGAGTGATTTCCAAAATTCAGTTAGGCAATTAGAAGAAATCTGTTATTGAAGATACTTCCACCTAGAAGAATAATGAAGTGTAAAAAAAGAAGAAAGGAAAATACTCTAAAATCCATTCTCCGTTTTTCTTTTGTTCATAGCTAAAATACACTCAGAGCTATGCAAACAATACCAAGGGATTTTTTTAAATACATAAGTTTCATTAGCAGTAAAAGCAATGATCAGGTGAATGAGCTGCATGAAATAGCAAATGTTGCTGAACTAGTTATTTTTACCTCGTTGAATAATGAATCCATATAATAATGCTGTAAGTTCATACTAGTTTTTAATGAAATAACTACTAAAAACCTACTAATAAACTAATGAAATATTACCAAAATAATTACCTTTCTTTTTTCTATGACAATAGCAATAATTATAAATTCAAAAACTGTATTTTTTTCTGAAGAGCATTGATATTATTACTTTGAGCTTTATTAAGATCTGGAAAAAGATATTTTCAGACGTATACTTACGACTTTCCAAAAAATACCTGAGTGAAGTGTAAATTGACAGATGAAGTTACATTACAGGGTTAATGTTAACATCTTTTTCTACTCTAGTCTTTTGATTTGCATCACCAAGTTAGAGGTAATTGTTTGGAGGAAAATATGAATTAGTTAGGAGAATACATTTCAATATATAGATTTTAAAATGTTATTAACATATCCTGTCTCTCTTTTAGCCTAAACATATATACAGATGGAGGGCACATCTTAGTAGTCTTCATATGTCTTCTGGAATGACTAGGCTCCCAAATACTGGTATATTCAGGTTCCAGTGATACTGAGTCAACACTTCTTATAAGAGCAGATACACTGACAGATGAACCACTTAACAAACCATATGATACTGATGTTCTCCTTGATGAAGGTTTTAGATATACTCCCTTGCAAGTAATTTTTTCCAAAATGAGTGTAAATAGTTGTGAGAAATTCTTATAACATGGACTGAAGAAGGATTACACTATATGACTCAAGTTTCAATCTCACATCTTTCTTGTAAAGATTTCGGGCTATTATAGATTGAAGTCCGGAGAAAGACTTGTATTGACTTAATAGGACTACAGGGCTTACAGTAGCTCATGAGTCTCTGAGTCTAGGGGAAGCATGACACTTTAATTGCCTCTGCCTTTAAAGAAAAAAAAACAAAACCAAAAAACAAAACAAAACAAAAACAAAAACAACAGCAAATTTTGCTATTGTATATTGTACTGTTATTCGAGATGAGAAAGTGGAGCTGGTTAAATTTAATCTGCCCATCTGTGGCTGATTTTACCTTATTTGTTAAGGGGTAGTATTACATCAAGGCAGGATCTACAGCAACATACACTGTCTTGCAGTTCTGAGGACATTTCTTTCTAAACACATGGGTTTGATCTACCTTTGTGCTGAAGCCACTACTATTTCTTCATTAGTGTATAGAATAGAATAGTAAAATGTGGGATGTCCTGATTCATTGCCTCTACTGAACAAATCTAAGATTATTCTTTCCCTCTGCAAGGTGAAACCTCTTTAATCTTTGTTGAATATCTTAATTCTCATTTACTTCTCCCAGATAAAAAGGAAGAAAAAGAATGAACATGATTCCATAATTGATTTTGAGCTTCCTAATCTTTGTGTTTGAATAGGATCCCTGTTCATTTCAGAGATTTCAACCAATGTTTATTTCATGTAAAATGATACCTATGGGGAAGTGATAACCACTTTGTCACACTAAAGGCAAATATTTCTTGCAATCACATTTGGTGCAACACTATACTGGAGGGTTTATTTTACGGAAATTTGCTGTTTACGAAGACCTGTGGTTAATGTGTGAAGCGTAATGATAAGAAGTGAAAGACAGGTAATAGATTACTCTGTGTAACTGGACTGATTATGAACCAAGTCTGGAAACAGAATTTTAGGAGCCTGAACAGCTTTCATGAGAGTTCTCTAGGACTAAGGCTACAAATGAAATTCCATAGTCTCATTTTTTTGTTAGGGCTTTGATGGACTACAGAAAAGGTGCTCCACCTTGCGGTCTCTCCGTCAGTGACATCAAGTTAAAGCCATCACAGACCTTGTGCTATCACTGTAAGAACTTTTGGAACTATCACTTTAATAATTTCTTACAGGGACTCCCAAAGTTTATTTAGTTTATCTTGACACTGTTTGTTATTGACTCTCATTCTTATCTGAGCTTATGGATAATGAATTTATTAGTGATACATTCATTTCAAATTATCTTTCTGAAGAGATAAGCATGTCAGTGAATTCAATTTGACAGTGAACATCTAGCCAATTCATAAATCAGACGAGTCTATTTTTTAGATTGCAAGGATAAGCCAGAAATACCAATGAGCCCTTTTGTACACTTGTAATTGACTCCTTCTGAATGGTGCCATCTGGTCTTTCTTAGGTGAATGATTGATTAACTGAGCAATATATGATTAGTGGCTTGCCTTGCTACTGTACTGTACAAGTTGTTCTGGAGTGTGCTCTCAACAGCCACCATCTGTGTGCCTAACAAATCAAGCAGGCAACATCCCATTCTTTGCCATCCATGCAACCCTTGGGGTTTCTGACAGGATACTGGCCTCTTTGGTCTATGGGCTGTGGTCGAACAAATCTGAGAAGAAATAAGTTTTTGTCTGTCTGAATTTTTATTATTATATTTTTATTCCTTCTTTACTCCCTCCCTCCTTCTTTCCCTCCTTCTCTCTCTCTCTGCTTCTTTCCTCTTATTCTCCCTGCCTGCAAACCAGAACATTTTTCTTTAAGCTTATTTGCTAAGGTGATAAGTTTTTGTTGTTGTTATTATTGTTGTTACTATTATTATAATTTCTTTACCATGGAGCAGATATCCAAACAGGGAAAATTTCACTTGATGCTTGGAGTTTGAAAAAAAATTGAAGTTATAACAGGACATATTAGGAAACTTCGACTATGACTTTGGAATCGCACCATGGTTGAGGTGGGACCTCCAGAGGGAGGGACCTCTGGGCTTCATCTTGTCCAACCCACCTGCTCAAACAAAGTCTCCCAGAGCCGGTTGCCCAGGGCCATATGTAGGTCATTTTGAATATCTCCACAACCTCCCTGGGCAAGCTGTGACAGTGCTCAGTCACTCTCACAATAAAGCAGTGTTTTCTGATGTTCAGAGGGAACCTTCAATATATCAGTTTGTGCCTGTTGTCTCTTGCCCTGTCACTAGGAACAATTGAAATAAGCCTGGCTCCATTCTCTTTGCACCCTCCTTTTCAGGTATTTAAAAACTTTCATGAGTTCCCCCCATGATCATCCCTTTCTCTGAGATGCCTCCCAGCCTTTCCTCATGGAAGAGATGCCCTTAATCACCTCTGTGACCCTTTGCTGGACTCTGTCCACTAAGACCAAGCCTCTCTTGTACGGCAGAGCTCAGAACTGGGTACGGCACTCCCAGTGTGGCCTCAGCAGTGTTGACTAAAGAATCCTAGGACACATCATACCCACACAAGCAATCCTAGAACTACAGTGTGAAAACATGCACCCCTGTTTTGACTAATATGATCCTTCTCCTTGAGAAAAGCAGGGCTGTGGGCAAGATCATAAAGTATTTTTTGGATTCTTATGTTGGCTAAACAAGGTATGATCAAATGTTTAACAGATATAAACAAAAAATTGAAATTTTCATGTTAAATTTGTTGATGACTCATGACAGAGCTTCTTTTTAAACTTTTGCTGTGTACTTACTAAGTATGTGGAAACTAATATCACCACCATTCATTCTTAAAAGTTATTATTGCCAGTAATGAAAATTTCATGGTATTTCATGGTATGCCAGTAATACCATTTTATGGTATTAGATGTTAATATTTTTCTTAAAAATTGAGAAAGCTGCAGTTACTATTTTATAAAGGAAAAAAAATCTGTTCAAGACGTATTTTTTTATTTCTGATTCTACACTTGCTTTTAAAATACTGGAAGGAAAAAAATGTAAACTTCCCCTGTTTTCTTTCTCTCATTATTTCTTTTTGCTGTATAATCAGAAGCCTGAACTTAATATAAAACTTGGGGACTTCTCAGAACTGAAATATATCTTTTATTGGGAGAAAACTGGAGCATATTTAATTAGGTGTACTTGTATTAAGACAGAAGGGAAATTATATTACTGGGTCAGATAGTTCCCAAGTGTTGTTTGATTCCAGCTGTAAAATATTATATTTCTTATGTTGGCATTGGACCAATTAAAATATTGCCAGTAAAAAGCTATGAGCTAGAAAGGGAACTCTAAAAATAACATCTTGTTAGTGCACATATCTGCTTCCTGTGTAGGTTCTGCTTCAGGGTTTCACTGCTGTCAATACTGCTGACAAAAAGCAGTAAAACCACCAGCTGTGCTCTATTCTGCCTTGTGCATCATCAACAAAATTGACAGTTAACACTGATTTTAAAATCTGTATTACTGATGGGTAAAAATGTATATCAACAAACATTGAATTGCAAGACAGCACACAGTCTTGTGTGGAAAACAAAAGGGATGGGAAGAAAACACAAACCACAGAGAATGAAAACCACTGTTGGATAAAGTTTTGAAAATAGAATTAAGCTTTTGCCTCTATGACTTTTTAAAAGATTTTCTATGTCTGATAGTTAACAATTCTGTCTTCCCAGAAGCCAGAGTAATTAATACAGTGATTTGGGGAAACAATGACTGTTTTCCCCTTAGCCATGTTTCTTTTCTTTGCACGCTGATACACCATGAAACACAGCTCAAAGCAGAGCAGTATGGCATTAAGTTTAAATATTAATTCCTCCAAAAGACAGCTGCTAGTTCACATACTTTCTTTTCAACTATTTCAAAATGTCTGTCACCTTGTATCTTCTCACAAGCTGGTGTCTTACTCAGCCCAACACTGCACTCAGAATTTGAGGTGAGGCAGGACCAATGCTGAGACACAGTGGGACAGACATTTTTGGCAGGTTAGCTATACTGTGCTCAAAGCACCCCAAGATCTTTCTTACCCTTCTGGCTGCCAGGGAACGTTGTTAGTTCATACCGAACTTCACATCAAACAAACCCCTTGGATTCCTTTCTGCAGGACTACATTCCAGTTCTTGCCCCCTAATCTATACACACACCCAGATACCAAGGATTACACTTTGCAGATGTAGAATATAGTATTTGTTCTTGTTCAGTTCCATGTGAATGATGTTTTCCCATCACTCTAATCCAGCAATATCGCTCTGTAAGGCCTCTGTACTCTCAAAGGAATCAAAGACTCCTCCTAATTTATTATCTTCAGCAAACTCAGTGTGACTAATTCCTGTGTCCAGGTCATTAACAAAACTTTGAAGAGAATGGTCTCTCAAACTGAGTCCTGAGCAAACACCACTAGCGGCTAGCTGCCAGCTAGATGTTTCCTCAGTTTCTGCAACGCTTTGAGCCCATCTTTTCAGCCAATTGTTCACCTACCATATTGTGTGCATGTTCAGCTGGACACTTTTCAGTTCAGCTGCATGTGCTGGACACTTTTTCCATAGAGGTGCTGTGAGAGATAGTATCAAAACCTTTGCTAGAATCCAAAACCCCATGTTCACTGCCTTCCCTTCATTCACTCTGGAAGGAATCTTAGTAAGTTAATAAGGTTTCCCTTCATGAACCCACGCTGGCTTTGACCAATCACTGCATGGTCTTTTGAGAGTTTTTCAGTAACTCCCAGAAAAATTTTCTTCATTATTTTACCAAGTACAAAAGTGAGATTGTCTATCATACAAGTAGTAAGATCTTCAAGGACTCACAGTTGTGACCCCATTACGCTCAAAAATCAGATTTTCAGGGAAATTTACTAGCTAGTCCTTTGAGCAGCCTAAAGTCTGCTCTCTGAAAAATGCAGGGTAGTAACTCTATAGCTTTTAACTATTTTTTTTTTTTTTTAATATTTTAAAACAGTACAGATTGTAGTCTAAAGGAATTCAGTCCATTGATTCTAAAAATTCTGGAACAAGTTAGATGAACAACCTTCCACAGTTAGATATATTATTGTATTGCAGGACAGTGAGTATAAAGACATCACCATGATTTGTCTTTAATGTTTTCATTAACACTACCTTGATTGTCTTTGCAGAGTTGTTCACACATTGAGCCAATTGGGGATTGATGGAGTATTTCGTAAATACATCTGTGAAATTAGTTTTCAGGGTTTCTCTTCCCAGTCACTTCTTGGCTTCTCTGCATGTCTCATATAACTCCCCAAAGCATATCCATGTTTTATGCATTTTCCTGTGATTAGTAATGTACATTTTCTAAAGCTAAGAATGAGCTTTTTTTCTCAGTTCTACACAGAGTACAGATAATTGCACATCAGAAAAGGGTTCTCCCACTCTCTACATTGCGCATTAGGAAAGATCTATATGTAGACTAACTTGAAAAGACTGCAGAAATAGCAAGAGCACAGCAAAGCTAGGGGTATATTTCAGAAACTGGCATATGAAGCTTTGACAATGCTTCCACTTAAGATTTAATTTGAAGAAGACACATAATGGGAATATACATTTATAACATTTCTGTAATTTGAAGTCAAGTTTTGGACCCAAAAGGATAACTAAAAGAAAGACAATAGTGGTAGAAAAAAAGAAAAAAAAAAAAAAAAAAAAAGAGGAAAGCTTTGCAGAGTAGAAACTGAGGATCATGGTCACAGGTTGTCCATGAGCCAGCAGTGTGCCCTTATGGCCAAGAAGGGTCAATGGAATCCAGGGGTACATTAGGAAGAGCATTGCCAGCAGGTCATGGAAGGTGATCCTGCCCTCTCCTTGGCCCTGGTGAGGCTGCATGTGGAGTACTATCTGGTTCTGGGCTTACCAGAAAGTCAGGATGCTCCTGGAATGTGTCCAGTGAAGGGCTACAAAGATGATGAGAAGACTGGAGCATCTGTATTATGAGGACAGGTTGAAGCAGCTGGGTCTGTAAGTCTCAAGAGATATCTGAGACGAGACCTCATCACTGTCTATAAGTATCTGAAGGGAGAGTGTCAAGAGGATGGAGCCAGACTCTTCTTAGTGGTGCCATGCAATAAGACAAGAGGCAATGAGCAGAAACTGATGTAGGAAGTCCCACCTGAACATAGGAAAGAACTTTACTGTGCAGGTGACAGCACACGGAAAGAGATTGCCTAGAGAGATTGTGGAGTCTTTCTCACTAGAGATACTCAAGAATCTTCTAGATGCAATCCTGTACAATATGCTCCAGGATGACCCTGCTTGAGCAGGGAGATTGGACCAGATGACCCACTGATGATCCCTTTCAACCTATCCCACTCTGTGATTCTGTGTTTAAAAACAAAGAATTTTCCTAGTATATATAGATCAACCTGTCCAATGAACAGCATTTTTAGTGCTACTGAAATCAGTAATGAATGCCCATGGCAGTTAGTGAGAGGAATTTTAACAGCGATTGGTTGTTTGTTACTATATTTTAAACACTGCTACTGAACAAAGTATATTGTTTTTTCAAGTAGAAAGGAAAATTTTCCACTATAATACAGAGGTTATAAATCCGTCATTATTAAAAACATGCATTTGATAACTTTTTTAACACTTATGGGAAAATATGTCTTACAAAAAGGGGATAGGTGAGAGGGAACAACTTAAAATATTTGTTTAGTAATAGGGAATTTTTGAAACTGGGAAAATCCCTTTAAGTTTTTAACTATCATAGTTAGGCTGTAAAACAATGATAAAAAATATAAAATTATATAGTAAGTCATTAAAGGTTTCTTGCTGTCATAATCATGATTGATTCAAATGTAGCTTACAATCTACCATCAACAGAGAATAAGACCTTGAGATGGAAAAAAAAGGAGACAGACATTTATGTTCACAGTGCTAAACATGAAAAAAAAAAGAGTAGTAAGTTTTTAAAAGACTTGAAACAACAGCATTTTTGCACCAGATATTTTCACAATACTTTCTGAACTTAATCAGCTTCCTGTCATTCTTTTAACTAATTGCTTTTAATTCTATTTCTATAGATTTCTGTAGATTTACTGTGTTTTTCAAATGAGATTTCCTCATCACCTGCAACATTAGATCCCTAGATACAACAGTGCATAGACTCTGACGATTTGAGTAAGTTTCTGGTTTTAACGGAAGAAGAGAATCCAGAATATAAAGGCCTTAAATCCTTGCTCTGCTGCTGCTCTATTGAGGTGATCTTTGACAAACTACTTCAGAGTCTATACCTTAATATTCCCTTTTGAAGAAAGGACATAATGCTGCTTGGATCAGTAGTGTGTCACAGAATTATTTTTTCCATGTGGATTAAAACAATAAGCTACCTAGATGGTACTTCTGAGAGCTCTGAGAGGAGTTGTAAGAGGAATTTATGAAAATATTCTGGCAGACACTAGCTGAGTTAACTATTGGGAAATTCTTAGTTGATATTTATTTAGATAGAAAGGACTTTAATAATGGATAAACTGCTATGTCTTTGTATGATGCAAAGCATAAATCAGCGTGGATATTTCACTTTTCATGGCATAGCACATGAAAATGCTTTCAACTCATCTGGAAGTGCTTTTAGGACAAGTATTCAAAGTGGGATATTTGACAAAGACTTCAGTAACCAATAAATATCAACTCTGACGCCATCTGGTAAGCAAAGTGATTCCATTTGTGGATTCCGTCTTGTGTTGATAACAAAAGGTAGAGAAAACAGTTTTTCTATCACAGTAGTGGCTATAGTATCACTAAGAACCAGGAAGGGGGGAGCTGTCTTTCAAAAGATGTGAAGGAAGGAGAACAACAAGGCAGTATCAAGTAGTTACTCTTAAACAGTAATGTAATGAGACAGAGAATAGTAACTAAACATCAAATGTTCTTTTAAAAGTACTGAGGCAATTGTAAGGAAGATTTAAAAACAACACAAAAGAAAATGCAAGAAAAAAACAACCCCCCAATAATCTACTAAAATCTAATTTACTCCTTTCATAGGATACTAAAGTAGTGTTATAAGACGACAAGATGTAGAAGTCAAAATGCCATATAAAGCTTTTGACATGTCATCCTTCCACAAAAACATTAAAAGCAACCCTCTATTCACATTCAGCCATGGAAAAAATATATATATTATATGTTAAAACATTTCAACAGAAGTAGCAGCTATAATTTATATTCCAAGAAGCCCTTCAGCTCAATCCTTAGAAACATTTGTGTTAGCAACCTGAGGAACTAAAGACAGCATTTAGACCGTTCACAGATGGAAAACAGACAGGTAGAGGTGCAAACACTCTTATGACTGGATGAAAAACATTTTGATAGGTGGAAAAAGGTCTGAGATCAACAAGATAATATCTAATAAAAACAAGTGCAGAGTACTACATTTTAGATGGGAACAAATATAAAATAAAGAATATCTGACAGATACCAAAAGAAATTCATTCTGTGTTCTAGAGCAGACTTCAGGCTTGATAGGAGTCGATAACCTGATGTTCTACAAATGAGTTTAACATTTTTTTGTGTGTAAATCTGTTGGAGAACATGGGAAATAATAGTTCTACTCACTGTGATAATAATTCAAGAACAATTTAATTAATTTGGGTTACAGGAGAAGGAAGACAGTATTTTTAAGCCATCTCAAAAGGCATATTGTTTGGGCAAGCGGTTTGTCTAGAACAGAAGAGAGGGGGATAACAGTATGGAATGTTAAAAGTGTTGTTATAAAAGTACCAGTGACACATTTTTTTTCTGAGATCACCAAGGACAAGAAAAAGTTACCAGTAGTCTTCATTACACAAAATCTTACAAGCAAGATTGAGAAAAGCTTTCTAATGATAAGAATGAGAAACATTGTAACAGCATGTCTGAGGAGATGTAATTTCTACTAGATTTCAAAGGTAGGGATAGATGGTGTATATATATAGTCTCAGCCTGTAGCCAAAAGACAGAGTATCTGAGCTATATTTCAAGCTCTACTTCATTAAATAATTCTCTATTATTACATACAATAATAAAAGAAACAATAAATATTACTTTACTTGTATAATTTCCTAGAATCAAAATATATACCCTTATGTAAAAGATGTAAAAGATTGTGGAATAATAATATATTATTTAGGCTGAGTTATACAACCTACACACATGCAGAGATAGTTGTTTAAGTAAAAGGTTACAAAGGAACTGCTGTATTTTTTTTTGCCAGATATACAGTAACCAGTTGAAACAGTATTGTCATAATCCAATAGAGATTATAATGATTTTTTATATATATTTAAGTTTACACTCCTCTTTCTCTTATTTTAAAATACTGGGTTTTGTTACTCAACATATTTTCTTAAGTATTAAATAGATCACTAATATTTTGAAACATTTATTGTTCACTGTCATTTGCTTTTATGCGTAAAATATGCACAGCGATGAAAAATTCACGATGACATATACTAACAGGCTGGATTTTAAATTGAGACAAATTATATGCAAATAAGTGATCAAAATTCAAACAAAAGGAGAAATTATAAATTTTATAGAATAATTTTTTAAAAGTAGAAGGAGAAGGAAGGGGGGGGGAAATGTGATAACAAATAGAATAACTGTGCTTTGACGTATGATGAAAATGGATTAGTCCTTAAAGTGTCAAGCCTCTTGTGGAAACAACATTATTAGTTCCAACCTTTAATATTAATAAGTCAGGCTGTAACATCTACTACAACTATGATTTTTAGAAACAAGTTAATTTGTAATCAGCACTGACTGTGATCATAACATGTAAATTGTATAACATGCCAAAGGCGTGTTTTGATACTAGGAATGATAATCATTGCCAGTATTGTGAGGAGGAGGGGCAGCCCTAGCTGTATGCATGTTAAAGAACAACTATGGAAATTAATATAGAGTGTGTCAGATAAAATAAGTTCTCAAGTTCCACAGAATAGCTATGCACCTGCTTGTTCTACTCTAGCATTTCTCTTTGATAGTAAGAATTATTAGAAGACAGAGCAAGTGCTCTAAGAGTCACAAGCTAGTTTCCCCATTCATAGATTTCAGAAAAGCCAATGGTTGGTCTTTAGTAGCCACACATCCCTAGAATTCATAAGAAAGGTCTGTCCCAAATCTACAGGAAATATAATTATGAAACTTTCCTCATATGTCTTCCTTCACTCAAATTTGTAGTGGAGCAGAACCTGTATAAAAGGAACATCTCGCGAAAAAAAGTCAGTACTAAAGCATTCTTTGGAACAGTACTTACATGGGTTCTGGTAAGTGGGACTGTGGAAAGTAACACTGGATCACTCACGTATGGATTTACTGTGAATGTGTTTTGTGGTTTAGTTGTAGTTTGTTTGTTTGTTTGTTTATTTTAATATAGATTCTAGTGAACAGTCATATTGGAAGTGCTGCATTTTGGGTGTAATCTAAACTACGCATATGACTAAAAGACATCTGGGAACCTATGCATGGAAAGCTATTTCATTTGCCTATAAACTTCCATTAAAGTGAGAAAATCCTTTAGAGGAAAATAGAATTATCTAGTTATGCTGCCTTATACATAAATAATTTACATGGCACATTTAAATTTATTGCAATGTAACCTCATCTTTTAGAAAGACAAATGGTCCTTTGAGTTTATACAGAATATTAAAATGAAACTTAGAGTGAGGGCAGGGATAATTTATTTGATTCAATGCCTAAAACTGTAATAGGTTTTTAGGACAATGTACAGCAATGTCTAACAATACTTTTCATATTTTCTTCTAAAACTTTTCCTTCTACTGTGTGCAGACTCACCTGCATTAGGATACTTAATTGGGTACACAAGCTAAAGTTTTCTTAGAGTAAGCATTATTTAGTATTCTCAGTGAGTCGCCAAGCAGAAGCGTGCTTTTGTTGTTTTTGTAAGAAAGCACAAAAGAAAGAGAATTAAATGACCTAAGCAAAGTAGTTCAGTGCTCATAGTTTTAATTGTCTTAAAATGCTGCAATTTTCATTATATTAAAATAATTATACAAGTTATGGACATATCAAGCAGAGAAAAACATTTTTTTAAAGGATAAATATGTTAAAATAGAACAGCTTTGACTCTGAGAGATTACAGAGAACGAGTGTTCACTCTGAGTAATGATCTGATTGGAAAAAAAAAAGGAATCCTCATCATGTAGAACATAATTTTAGAGAAAATGTAAATTGTCTAAAATGCTGCAGATGTTCACATAAGACTTTTGGAGCAGTTTCAGTATATGCTCTCTAGGTATAATATGGTATACTGTCCACCAACTTTTTGCCTCAAAGTTAAATATTTTCTTAAAAAGGATGAAACTCTTCAATGTGTATGTTATTACAACTGTTTTAGTAAGTTCTGAAACCATTTCATTCTGTCAGCACTTCAGAAAAGAACAAGTTTATTGTTGTAAAGTGCTTTCCATACAGCTGTATAGCGCTTCCCATGTGATAATTTCTATTCATAAATGAGTTTGATTTAATTGGTAAAATAATATTTTATATTCACCTAGACTCAGTTTTCTTCTGTTTGATCCAGAATAGTACAAAAGCAATAAAGCTGACAGTTGTTCATCTGCAATATGTTAGAAATTCTTCAGAAAGCTTACTATCTGAGAATACAAAAGATTCACAGGAGAGGAAAACAAAACTCTCAGTAGTTTGCACAGAAAGTCGACATTGTTTTCTTTATTTAGATCTGTGTTAAAAAAAACCCAAACATTTTGTACTTCAGTATTTATTGAAATTATTTTGATATTTAATATTAAATATTATTACTTGCTAAACTTGTTAGTGTTTGGGAATAAAAATTTCTAACAAAATTATTAGCATGCCTTAGGAAATTCACACTGTAAAACAGTAATAAAATATTGAAATGTAAAGATGAATTTAAACAGATAAGTAGAATAGTATAGGTGCCATTCAAAAGCACATACTGAAATACTTTTGACAAACATATCTGAGACTCAGCCAGAAGAACTAACAGAAAGTCTACCATGATTAAAATTTCAGATAACTATTGAATCTAATTCTGATGAGGAACATGACATCTCTTTTGTAGTAAAAGCATGGCAAAACTTCTTTATATGCTTTAATATATTCTCTTAAACGTAACTGAAATATCAAGAACATACTAACCCTGTTGTATTGTACCAGGGAAGGAACTGCAGTGAATCTGTTAGGTCTGAGACTGGAGCATGACCTTTGGAACAGCATTCATTTGGTAAATAAATAAATAAATCAATCGGCCATCTATTGTCTGTGATGAGATCACTGACAGAAAAGGGTGTCTGATTACCTGTGGCAAACTCTTTCATCAGCTGCTGATAACTAAGTTTAAGTAGAGACCTAGCCAAAGGTCCATATGTGTTATCAAACAGAAACACTTTGTGGAAAAATGGAGAGACAAGACTCATTAATAAACAGTTACTTTCTCTGACCAAGAGCAAGATCTTAATGACAGGCACATGGTTTAATCAAAACTAGTTTCTTTTTTATATAGATGTAACCATAAAAAAACAAGAATAAGTGGGGTCAAGTGTCAACATGTATCATTAACTAACACTAGTCTGGAAGAACAAACAACTTTTCTCCATTTTTCAAGGTTTGAGATATTTCCAAAATACATGGAAGTCACTGCATTTGTCACCAAGATCACTGGCAATTCCAGTCTATCTGAAAAGGAATTTCCTGTTCTGATACTAAAAGATTGTGCCAAAATATTTGGCCAAAATACTGTTTATAAAATATTACTCAGAAATAAGTACAGGCCAATAAAATACCTATTCAAATTTTGAAGGAAAATTTGGGTGTTAGATCCATAAATTCATTAATAAATGTAACTAGAAAACATTATTACTACAAGAAGATTTACAAAGGCCACACATTATAGACTATTAGGACAATTAGAAAATGTATGTTTATCATCAGTACAATTTATATTCTTTAGGTTAGTACAATCTAAAGAGAAAAATTTTCTAACAGTATTTAACTTCATAAGTAGCATACAGCATCAGAAATTGCAGCTTTAACTTTTTTTCCTTTTCTTCAGCAAACTTGCCATTATTTCTAATATCTTCTAGTTTATGAATAGAAAGCTGCACACATTTAATGTTGTAAAACACATGAGACTTTAGAAGGATTTTTCCCTCTTTTGAAATCAACTTTTTTTGGGTGTTATTTTACATTCAAATAAATCATAGAATCATAGAATGGTTTTAATTGGAATGCAGTTTAAAGATCATCTAGTTCCAATCCTCCTGCCATGGGCCAGACACCTTCCACTACACAAGGTTTCTCAAAGCCTCATCCAACCTGGCCTTGAACACTTCCAGTGATGTAGCATCCATACCTTCTCTAGTACAACCTGTTCAAGTGTCTCACAGTCCTCCTAGTAAGGAATTTCTTCTTAATATCTAATCTCAGCCTGCCCTCTTTAAGTTTAAATCCATTCCCCCTTCTCCTGTGACTACTAACCTTGTAAAAAGTCCCTCTCCAGCTCTCTTGTGAGTCCCCTTTAGGTACTGGAAGGCTGTTTGAAGGTCTTCCCAGAGATTTCTCCAGGCTCAACAGCCCAGCTCTCTCGGACTGTCTTGCTCCAGCCTTCTACTTATCTTCATGATCCTCCTCTGGATCTGCTCCAACAGATCCACATCCTTCCTGTGTTGGGAGCCTCAGGGCTGGACATAATGCTCTAACTTGTGGGAGGAACATGATGTACAGGTGAGCAATTTATATTGTGTGTGGTACTTTTATAGACTTTTATAAGCTTTTATATAGTTTTATAGGTACTATAAGTTATAGGTGCCAAGATGGCTGCGGGTCTCTTTGCTAGAACAAAAGGAAATTGTTGCTAAGAAGAAGCTGGAGTTTGATAAAGTAAATAACTGTGTTAAAGCCAATTATAAATGTATTTGTAATGGATGTTTACACCTGGACAGT
>JAYRBT010000082.1:94783196-94796551 GCA_036023395.1 Myiotriccus ornatus | reverse complement strand
AAAACCCTGAGCTATCCTAATAAAGCAGACATATTTTAGATCTTATAGGTCGTGTGTGTATGTCTCAAGAGCCTCTCTGTCAACACTAACTGGGATCTCATGAGGGCAGAATAGAGGGGAAATCACCTCCCTCAACCGGTTGCTGTTGGCGTTTTGGGCTGTAATCATGCACTGCTAAATTGCACCAGTGTCCTTTTCACAACACTTCCAAGTCCTTTCCCACAGGACTGCTCTCAATCCATTCACTGTCCAGCATGTATTTGTGCTTGGGATTGACCCGATCCCAGGTGCAAGGCCTTACACTTGGCCTTGTTGAACTTCATGAGGTTTGCACAGTCCCACTTTTCAAGCTTGTCAAGGTTCCCTTGAGTGGCATCCCTTCCCTCCAGCATGTCAACTGCTAAACACATCTTGGTGTCATCAGAAACCTTGCTAAGAGTGCACTGAATCCCACTGTCCATGTCACAAACAAAGATTTTAAACAATATACCAACTCCTGAAGAACACCACACACCACTGATCTCCACTTGGACATTGAGCTGTTGACTCTTTGTGTGTGACAAATCAGTTGGTTCCTTATCCACCAAGATGTCAAGTCATGAAATCCATGTCCCTTTGGTTTACAGTCAAGGATGTTTAAACGTTAAACAGTTGTGGAAAGGAGGAGGAATTATTTTAATCTGAGAGTATTTACAATTATTTAGGTAATTTTGAATAATAATTTTTAAATCATTTTACAGAGACTGCCTTATGGCTTCCCCAGTGCTGTACCTGCCTGTGCAGGAAATAGAAAGACAAGGAAAGTTTTCAAAACACAGGGACTAAAAGAAAAATTATATTGAAATTATAAATTCCAAATCACCACGTTGACCTTAAGTAGTTTCTTAAGATGGCATGTAAAGACAAAATCCTACTTCCTTCATCAGTAGCTACTGAACAAAACATGACTGATGCTCTTACTAGAGAAAGTTAGGAACAAAACCCTTACTATTTTACCTCATAGTGGTGGTTTAGAAATAAATATTTGGAAGCAGTTATTTGAGCCAAGGACAAATTTGAAAGTAGGTATTTAATGGATTTCAGTGCTACTTTATGGCAACTGAACTTTGGAAACAAAACTTGTGTGATTTGAAAACCTTCTTAGCATTAAGATTCCTTCTTAACATTTCCCTAGAGGTCTTTAAATCTTTTGAAAAATACCATCTCCCATCTACAATCCGATTTTGAAGCAAAGCATTAAAGAGCACATGCTATATTTTAAAAGTTAAAGAGATAGCCCCTTGGGACACTAACAGTCATCATCTCTACACGAAGAACAGCTGCAGATACACTGTCAGTCATGGCTGACTAATAAATGTACTGTAACTGGTCCTAATGCGCTGCCTGGGGAAGAAACTGAACTAGCAGAAACTGAGAGCATCATGCTTCCCTAGCATCAATATAATTTAATGATAGCAGTGTGGCATTGACCCTTAACAAGATCAAGTCAAAAGAGATAATGAAAAGAAAAGAAATTCTCACTTAAAACACACGAATTCTTAAAATAAAACCCAATTTTTGCTTCCATGTCTCCACAAGTTAATGCCGTGTGAGCTTAAGAATCTGAAAGGTTGTTAAAAAAAAAAAAAGTTCAAAAGGGCAGTTAAGGGAATTAAAACCTTACATGCATCTTGGAGACTTCTTAGAGAAGCAGTATTAGAAACGCAGAACAAATCTATACCACTCATAAAAGTCCTAAGAAAAGAAGCAAGCCTGCCTAAAAGGCAGGGGCAAGCAGTGTTCAAAGAACTGGGATCATGTTGAAATGAAGAAAATAGAAGAAAAGTAATATCTGGAAAGTTTAAAAATCTTATAAAGCTGGTTGAAAGAAGAGTTTGAGGTAGAACAGGCAAAATTCATAAAAATTAATAATTCCTTCTTCAAACACATAAGGAGCAAGAAGTCTGAAAAACTTCAAATCCCACGGATTACCAGGCCTTCTAAAGGAGCCTTCAGAAAAAATAAAGTCAAAGAAGAAAGCTGAATAGACACTGTGGCTGTGTTCACAGTTGAAGAACATGTACAAATTTTCCCACCAGAACACCCCACCCACCCTTTTTTCTTTTTTTTTTTTTACTTTCCTTTTTTTTTTTTTTTTTTTTTTTTACTCAGGAAAGGATTTCAGAAGATGTGCTTCAACTTGAATCTCTCCTAGGAAGAGTTTCAGAAAAAATAGACAGTAATGATAGGTCAGGAGGAGATAATTTTCATCCAAGGCCTTAGAGATCTGATGGCAAATCAGAAGAACAAGAAGATGTGATGTACAGTCTCTCCCTCAAAACCTGTGAAGTACCCGAGAAGTGGAAGGGAAGTACAGGAAGTTATTTAACCGCAAATGCTTGAAGGTTTACAGATTATTCAAAGGAGATACTATTCATGTTCTTGCTGTTATTGTAGTCTTTTAAATGAAGCTGCTTTTCAATACTACTTCTCTTCTGCTCTTGGGTTATTATGGGAATGATGGTTATCAAAATGGGTGTAAGGAACCTAAATGCCATGCTAAGCTTGCCATTACACTAGCCACAACAGCAAATAAAATGTTGGCCTTCTTTGCTGCAGCAGCATCCTGTTCACTCATAATGAGCTTTTCCTTCACCAGGATCCCCAGGACCCTTTCCACAGGGCTGCGCCCACAGCTGGGTGGATTCCAGTTCTCCAAACAATGCACTGACCACTTGTCTAGAGTGTCACACATGAGTTTCTCTAGCATGAGACTGTGAGAATCTGTACTGAAAGCCTTGGAGAAATCCAGGTAGATAACGTCCACTGCTCACTCCTTTGAAACATCTCCAGTTTCTATAGGTCAAATAAAATTAAAAAGTTACCTTTAAACTCCGTGGAGCTAACTTGGGTAAGTGTCATTCAACTATGGAAAAATAATACTTAAAATGCGAGATTAAAAAGGACAGAGAAACTCTGCATCTTCCTAAATCCAAGATGTCATTCTCCAAGTTTCCTTTTAACTGTTATACTGAAGAAATCAGAAGCCTGTGAGCACTTAGAAAAACTCAGATCTCAGAACCTAGTTGCAAGCTTCAAAATGTAACAAATTTCTAAATAAAGAATGTGCATCTCTAAGTTTAGCAACATCTTCAGCCTAGGTCATTCTCTAGGCCCTTGTGTCCCAGAAGCACTTGATATGGCGTGAACATTTACAGTGTAAACATACCACCAATCCCTTTAATACATAAATATATTATGTTAACAGGCAAAATTGCATAAGCAGCACAGGGCAAAGATCAGAGCAACACCTACAGAACTGCATTTGTAATGTGATAACTCCTTACATACATCATGTAAATTGATTGTGCCTTAGTTAAAAACACTCTTAATAGGCAGATTATGGGGCTTTGAACATAATAAACAGAAGAAATATGACACAAGGAGTATCATATCTTACCTGCATTCAACAAGATCCAAAAGACTGTACAAAAGAACAGCTTTGGTAACAACATTAGGTGGAAGAGAGATTAAAAAGCACTCTCCACCATTTTGTTTCCTGAATTTTGTAAACCCTCTGCTGATAACTGTGAGTTGCCTGCCTATTTCGTACTCTGCAGAGGTTCTACTTGACATGAGCAGCTTTCAAACAATGCAAGAATTGAATATACACATGCATACGTGTATATTATATGTATGTATGTTTCAAATGGCAGTCCGGAAAGAAGTATAATAAAATACCCCAAGAGCCTGGAACCTGAAAAGAGAAGCATGAATATTAAAGAAACCTAAATAGTACAACTGAAGTATTTCACACATTTCTTTCACTTCCTTTTATGGATATTGTACTTGGAATATTTTATAAACATAAGAGCTCCTCATGACTCTTTATACAGCATAAAGTCCGACATAATCTGAAAACTGACTGTGGACTTTGGTGATTTTTTATGACACTAATAACAGAAAGAAACTACAGTTTTGGCAGTATGTATATTATAAAATCGACTCTAGGCTAAATTTTATAGGTCTATATATACACAGAAAGTTATTTACAACTCCAGATGTTGCAACTACAGCAGGTCAATTTCTTAGCCCTGTTGTCCTCATTCTTTTTTTTTCTTCTTGTTAACTACTAATTACTGTAGAAATAGTATGCCTATGATTTAGATAGCTCAGTAGCCAAAATTCTGTCTCACAGTGGTGAACATTACTACTACTTGATCAATCACTCTGCTCTAAAACCAAGTGATGCTTTAAGACTCTCTTAATCTCTTGAGAAATTAAACGTAAATCATTGCCTGTCATCTGTTTATAAGTGTCTTCAGGTAACCTAGAGAAATAGAGAGTGTAGCGTTCAACAGCAGCCTGTTGAATATATCTAATACTGTGTTTACTTATCCTGTCCTCTGAGAGGCATATTTGAAAATAATCCAGATTTCTAGAGTTCTTAAAATTTCATAATCTAACACAAAATAAGTCAGTGAGGTATAACTTTATACTTCATTACAAATTCTATAATTACATTGGGATTTTTTTTTTTTTCAGTGGGAAAGTAGTATACTGAAATATATATGTCTGTATAATAGGGAACTTGGCCCAGCCAGATAATTAGCAATTACAGCCAATGGATTATTTTATTTTCATAAAGATATTTCTTTATTTTTATGTCAGTGCCTCTCCCTTCTCTTTCTTTTCCCCACTCACAAAGATTTTAGTTAATGTTCCTTGAGAGCGATTTGGAGAATCACTCTTAGACAAATGTGTATTTTACTGTACTTCAAAGATCTTGCTTTTAGGATAAGAGCTGAGTCTATGATCTGGGAGGTGACACAGAGAGGTTGTGAAGTCTATATCCTCTGAGACATTCAAAGGACATGTGGACAAGGTCCTGAGTAGCAGATGCTAGGTGGCCCTGTTTGAGCAGGGAGGTTGGACCAGAAGGGTCCTTTCCAACCTCATCCATTCTGTGATTACTAGCCTTGCCACAAGTCTATTCTTATTCTGACCTGCTCAACATCTTTTAAGGAAAGCTGAGAGGATACAAAGAGCAGCAGTATTTATTTTTTATATCGTACCACTCTGTATGTGGTAACAGCATAGATAGCAGCAGGAAATAAACAAACTGAGTATTTAATAAAGTAGTGATATCTCAATTTACTTGTCTCAGACAGTCTTGATTTCACATCTTTTGTGTTTTTTCCACTCCTAACTTGTCACTACCTAGAAATACATAGCTCTTTCACACACTTATAAGCCCATGCTATAGTGTCAAAACTCTTCTTTCTTCTTCCCTACACTGCTAATGATACAAATTAAACTTGGTAGGAAACATGCACAAAGCTCAGAGTAGGTATCTTCTATAGTAATAGAAACTGTGATTGAGAACCATTTTAGTCTGGTTCATTTATGTGTCAAACTTTGTGCTGCAGAGAGATTCCAGTCAGAATTACATTGGTAATCATATTAGAAGTTGTAATATGTCATCCTTCATAATTATTCTTCATTTTCATCATTAGAAAGAATCAGATAATCATAATGAAGTTTTTATTCAGTTAGAGAGTAGGCCAGTGTCAGAGCTACACAGAGAGAAAGGAAGGACAAGATCTTATTACAAGTCCCACTGTGGTTCGAATATGCCCCCAACTCCAGATCATGAGTGGATCAGTATTAATCCATTTGACCTCTTCCAGGATAAATTACAAGAGTTGCAGGCACTAGGAGCAGAGCAGGGTGTAGCACTGAGCACTAACTTTCCTTTGCTGGAATCCCTCTCAAAGAATAATAAATAGCTTAAAGACAGAAAGTAGCTTTATTCACTAAGTGAAGACTTTGGGTGTTAATGTAACATAATAGCTTCAAATATCCATTGTGGAAATGTAAATGAAGGAATTTAAAAGGAATGTCCTGATCAGACAAATTTGGAGTGAAGGCTTGAGGTAGAAAAAGTAAGTCTCCTTCCTGCAATACACAGCTCTTTATTATTTAAGCTTGTTCTGAGCATTCTCCACTTCTCTGATTCCCTGATGAATGCAACAGTGAGAGCATCAGATGAAAGTAATTTCTGACAGAGACAGCTTGTATCTAAAAATATTTTGCTTCTTGAGTATGATAAGTGACAGAATGAACAAAAGGATGACTTGAAAATTGTTTATTGATAGTTCTGTAACAGAGACAGCTTGTATTTATAAATATTTAGCATCTTATTTGAAATATAAACATGAATGAAAAACAAGAGTTGGACATGCAATATCTGGCAATAAACTAATTACTATTATAATCAATTATATGACTGAAATATTTTGCATTTTTAATAGACATTAGCTAAAATGAGTTTTGAGAACTTATCTGCTGAATTGGTAATGGAAAGAGTTTAGTTTATTATTTTCATCTGAACAAATGTAACAACAGCTTTTTTTCTACTGTGACTCCTTCAAATATTGAAATGCTTTAGCTTCTTTCAAAATGAAAACACATGAATATTTGAATGAAAGAAATACTAAGAAAGCTAACTGGAACTTTATAGGATTAATGCAAAATGAACTGGAGACACTGTTTCCTGGAAGGATTGTCAGCTGTTTTCTCCAAGTGCAGAAATCCACATGAAGTTTGCAGCTATTTTACCCTTTTTGAACTTTAATGTACACCTACTTAGGCTGCCATCCCAATGAGGAAAACTGATCATGTTTCAAGTCATAATGTTTCCCAGTAAGAAGCTACTTGGTTGACAAGAAATCAGCAAATTCTAAACCAGAGGCATCTGGAGGCCAAGTTCCATGCAGATCAAACACTGTATCCTTTGGAACTGCTTGGAGTCCACCCCTAGGAGGCAACAGTTGAACACAATGTGCTATTAAATAGCTTAATGTTTAGCACAGATTCCTTAACACAAAGCATCTGCTCTCCTGAGAAAGGGATTATTTATTTATTTATTTATTTTTTGATGATAAAAGGTCCTGGTTATGTGTGCCTACAGAAATTTGATATACACCAGATGTTTGAGAATCTTGGTTGACATTCTGTGACTGAGCTTACAAGGAGTGTCTTTTTCTAGTTTTGAATAAATCATCCAACGATCAGTACATCCAATGACCAGCAACATTCTACAAATGCACCTAAAATATTCCGTTGCGCTCTGCATGATGCTTAGATGGAAAGCTGAAACAAGTGGCTACGTGAGCTCAAATGGCACAACTCCATGCAGACCCATGAGCTAAGACCCAGATGAACTACACATGCAGAGCAAGGCTTTTTGTCACTGGACCCAAGAATACTGCTTTCAAACCCAGCTGACTCTTCCCCTTAAATATTTGGTGGGCTTTTACAGGGTTCAAGGTAGTTCACAGACACTAAAAGCATGTTACTTGGATATCAAACAATTTGGGACACAGATTTTCATAAACCACAAATGCAACACCCTAGGTGTTGTGACAGCTAGTCCACCATCTCCATGAATTTCAGAATAAACTAAGAAAGGCTCTGTGTACAATGATACACATGTACAACTTCAAATTCAAATTTACAAAATCAGATTAAATGTTCACATTCCCTCACAACATGGATGAAGAGATTTAAGTGTCCACTGTTATTATTTAGTTTCCTTATTGGAAAGATTATAGCGGATGGTATTTTTATGCTGTATCTGCACCTAGAGTACTTGCTGAAGCCAAAGCAAAAGAATTCTCTGAGAGTGCAAAACAGAGTACAAAACCTCTTCCTAGAATAAAAAGCTTCCTCTTTTCCTCTGAACACAGATGGTAGTTCCTTTTCAGTGTAATTCAAAGAATGTCTTTTGTACAAAATCACACAGCTCCAGCTGGAGGGAAAGAAGAATCTATTGCCCCTGCACAGCCCAGAACCAGGTATGCAGAGTACTCTTGGAAATGAATGTTGGGCTGGAGGTGGGTAGTAGGGTTAGTGAATTCATACAGTAATCCTACAGAAGTTCTTGGGTGAATGAAACGCCTCTTCCTTTTCTCCTCTGAATTTTAGTGAAAGCTTCTTTTTCAAATGGAACAAAACCAGAAGAAAACATAAGACTTGCTCAAAATGTTTGTCAAAATAGCAGAAAACAGTTCTCACCTTTTCTTCCATTGCAGATATAACATGTTTGAATCAATAGAGAAAAGACTACTCTGAAGAGAAAAGATGGTCCTAAAACTCCTGTTGTGTTCTCTTAGACTAGGAGAGAGCCCTATTCTTTTAAACTTTCAACTATTTAAATCATTGACTATTTAAATACTAATTGACCCCAAAAGAGAGCAAATCCTCTAGTACAGCCCACAACTGGAAGTCAATACTGCTAGAATTCAAAGCCTGTGTCAAGAAATACTTAATATAAAAGCAGCGTATGTGATACAAAACCTGAGGTCTATTTTATCCTATTTGTGAAGCTTTCAGACTCACTGACTGCATGTCAAGTGAAGTTCAGCTTGGGAAGAAGGGAGTGGGACAGGGAAGGAGGTTTTTTAAGATTTGGTTTTATTTCTAATTATCCTACTCTGATTTGATTGATAATAAACTAAGTTCCCCAGGTCAAGTCTGTTCTGCCCATGATGGTCACTGGTGAGTGACCTCTTCCTGTCCTCGTCACAACCCATGAACCTTTACTATATTTTCCCTCCCCTATCCAGCTGAGGAGGGGAGTGATACAAGGCCTTTGGTGGGTACCTGGTGGTCAGACAAGGTCAACGAACCACATTCACAAATACTTCTTTCCTATTGTATTTCACACAGAACGGAACAGCATCCAGGGAGGGAACTGAGGGAAATTTACCAAGATAGCATTGAAACCATTCACCTGGAACACAGAACATATTCTATCCTATGCTACTCTGTTTGATTATACCAGACTAAATATTTGAGTAAGTCAATTACATTACCATCACCTTTTTCTGTTTATCCCCAATACTTTTGCTGGGGCTGATCTAGTAGCTAAGCTCTGAGACCGGAAACAAACCATGTAAACAATAGTTATCGTGAGAAGTCTGATGAGAACAAAGTCTAGCTGCACAGGACTCACACAATTTAGGAAGTCTTTCAGGCAGCAAGACAAAAATCAGTAATGAAAATAGATATATTTTAAACAACTTCAGATGGGAACTTAATAAAGGTAGTGGATTTACTTTGTGCAAAGTAGTTATTGGGACATCACAACCCCCATAATATTCTGTGAATCTAGTCCTGCATCCCAGGCAAAAACTTTTAATGAAGCCCAGCTTGTCTTTCACACTATTCATTTTGAAGTAATGTTGATCTGATGGGAAGCCGGGTTTCCATCATCTAATTCAAAACTTGACAAACAAACACATCAGCTAATTTGCCAAATAAGACTTAAATGCCATTACCAGGTGTAAAGCATAACATCCTGAGAGTAAAGATGCAGTGATTAAACCATAGTATTGCAGGTCTGAAGTAATTTTTAGCATATCTCAGTGTTAGAAGCTTTTATAGAAGGCTACAAGAAAGTTTAAACACAGGTAAAATTTTAAGAATCATATTCCTCTTCTTATTTATATTGCATGTTAAGCAATTAACTATGAGCCTTCAAGAGTTTGATCTAATATATTATGGCTGAGTAAAGATTAGGTATTTACACATCTATTATTGAAAGAAAGGCAGTGACAAGATGGAGAAAATCAGAACCCAAACATTCTCCAAGATACGACATTATTACAAAAACCTTCCAACACCTTAACACAGTAACATTAAAAGATCACTTGTTATCACAGATGATCACAACTATGTAAAAAAATCTGTTTGGGAGAGAGAAAAGTGAGGGGAATTTATGATTTCTTTTTTTTCTAGAACATTTACAGACCTTCTTAAACCACTAATTTTTTATCCTTCTGGCACTTCATTTTTCTATGTTGAAACTCTGAATATGAAAGTTTTACATCCTTTTTAAAGAGAATAATTGTGACTTCAAACAACAAAGAGGTTACTTCAGAGCCAACCCCAGTATAACTTTTTGTTCAGCTGCTGAGGAACATTCCCATTTATTGATTGCCTCGAAACAGCATTGTTCTCTTATTTAAACATAGCCAACATACTTTTTTTTTTTTTTTCAAACCAAAGAAAACTAAAATTAAGGTCAAGTTTCCATCTATTCTATATAGACTACAATAACTAAGTGTAGCAGCTGTTTTCTTCATGAGCAGAGGTCACAGGAGTTTCATCTTTGCCTTTATTCTGTCAAAATTCTCTTCCAGGGGCTACCTGCCCTTCACACAGCTCATTACACGGCCACTGGCTCCCTGCCAGCCTTAGCAGGCAAGGAAGGCTGTTGCAGAAGGTTGCTTTGGAGATGGTGGGCAGGGATGCTTTGACCATCTCTACTGTCTTTTATCTAAAGGTCTTAAAATCCTATGTGAACATAACAAAAATTAAATCAAAAATAAAGCCCTCTAAATTGCCCAAGGTTGTCTGTGAGAGAAAATACTCTGACACCTTCCAAAAAGGTGGCAAAAATGAACAGACCTTATCCTACAGACAGTCATACACAAACACTGTCCCAGTGAAATAATTCATTTCAACTAGACTACTACTAAATGTAAAAATACTCATTGACAGGTTTGAAAAGGCTGCCAATGCTTTTCTGCCACTTGGCTGTGTCAACCCTTAGATGACATGAAAATGTATAAAACAGAATCTTATTATCAATAAAACACACAAACCTCCAAAAAAATAAAAAAAGAAAAGAAAATAATAAAAATCGCAACCCCAAGCAAAAGCAAATAAAATAATAAATAAAATAAACAAAGCCAAACAACCCCCCCAAAACAGCACAAACAAACAAAAAATCACCCTCAGATGACTAAAAGCTCCTCTAAAAATAAAGAACTTTATTAAACCAGGGTAGCTTTGTGAACTATTACAGTTGTCTTAGTACTGCAGTTACAGCAATTAAATAATACAATAAATACCTAAAATGTACTGCAAATGGTAATATATTGCAGAAAGAATTAATTTGTTTACAGGATTTAATTAAACAAAATACAATTAAAGCTGAATTTGCTGATTCAGAGAGCATGAAATGTTTAATTTAATATACTTTGAGATCAATGAACTGCTGGCCGGGACTTGGTGCAGACCAAGCAGATCTTGACAGCACTGAGTTCCTGCCTCTCAGGGAAACACCTCAACAAATCACCTTCAGAGTAAGCAGCCACCTATTTACTTCTGAGTACGCAGGAGCCTTCTGCCTGACAAGTCTGATTTGGAGACAGGGCTCATCCAGACTGTCCTAGCTCTTTTCCTCACAGCAGCAGCCCAAGGAGCTGGGGCACAAAGTGTTGTTTCTCCACAGAAGGGGACAGCAAATCCTGTGGCCACAAACTGGCATTGCAATAACTTCCTGACTCTGCTGCTTAATAAACCAGACAAGCTCAGTCACAGCTCAGCAACGTGTCTGTCTCACTCCATTATTAGCATTCTGCCTGGCATGGTCCTGCACCAAAGCAACACGTGACCCCTGGAATAGCATGTAACACAGACTGCTCCCAGCACAAGAATGAAACTCTTTGATGATACATATCTGTGTGTGTGTGAGTACTATTCTCAAGAAAAAGGGAGCTTGAATATGTGTTTTGAGGAGTAATAGTTCTTAATAAATAACCAGAAACAAGCGTCATGTATTTTGACAGGTCCAGATCATACCCTGTGGCCCAGGACCAATGAAAAGGCCTTGCTCCTGCTTTGTTCAAAAGTACAGGTGTAGCCTCAAAGTGAGTTCTGTAGTTTGGAAGCATCTGTCGTGCCAGGGCTTTCTGTGTTCTCCTGGAACTGGTAAAATCCATAAACCACATAGATTTCACTGATGGTAACGATCAACTGTTATGAAACAGATGTAGGATCCAAAATCATCAACAGATACTTTGTATGGGAGTTATTTTGTTCAAAAAGACACCATTTAGACACAAGATGACATTCACTGAGAAAGGGAGCCGCAGGCTGGTTCTGAGTGGGTCTGAGAAAAGTACTCCCGGAAATTTCTCATAAAAGGAATTATCTGTTTTGAAATTTGTTTGTTCTATTGTTCTGAAAACTGTTCTGAATTTGTTCTGAAGAAACACACTGGACACCAGACTATGCACACATACAGACAGTACCTATCATGATTCCAGGTGGGAGTAATATTTTTCCCTGACAAAACTTCTAAGACAAACCATTTAAAACGGATGAAAAGAGAGGACAAAACCTGCAGTGGGAGATGTGAGTCACAGAGAGGAAACATTTGCATTTAAAAGAAATAGGCAGAGTAGTCTTTCACAATTACGAGCTAAAACAAGCAGAAGCCAGCCAGTTCTGAGTTGCAGTGAGGATCCTGAGTTCAGTGATGGGGTAACTCAAAAAGTGAGTCATCATCTCTTCAAGGTTATCTAGGTTCTCAGAAACTGTGTTCAGACTGAAACACACCAGAGGAGTTCAGAAAGTTTTTTAAGGATAGTGCTGGCAAAATTTATATTTTAGTTTCTCTATTAAACTTTCTGTTCCAAGTCATCCAGCTAGCATCTATGTTTGGTATCTTTAGTTTTTGAAACCTACATATTTCCTTATGCAATTGTTTTGCATGTTCAGGTTAACTGTATATGAATGAAATTAGGAAATGAAAGTCTACTGGGTAGAGAATGCAAAGCATCAGCAAGGGAATGAAAAAAAAAAAAATTATTTCCAGGAAAATCCCTTCATCCTGCAAAGAGGAGATTTTAGTTCACATTTTCAAACCAATAATAATTTTTCCCCAGAAACAAGAGTTTTCTGAAAATTTCAGCTCAGTGAAATGCTGAAAACCCTTGGATTTGGTTCAACTCAAAGTCAAATTGAATGTCTCCTGAAACAAAAAAAATCCTGATAAATGAGAATTCCAAATTTCAGCTAAAACTGAAACAACAGTATGGAACAACAGAAATGTAGAAATTAGGAAACAGAATAGTACTGCAACAGTTTTTGTATATCTGAATAACACCACGTTACTAAACCTCTTCAGACAATATTTTCCATATATACATGATTGTATTTATTCTACATTTATTTTCATGCCAAAGCCATTATTTTTTTTTATCCAGTCAAATTTATGATGGTACAGGAGACTGCACCATGTAATCACTTTATACCTTCACAATAACTTCGCTCACCATAGAATCATAGAATCAAATGGATTGGAAAGGAGCTCTGAGATCATCAAGTCCAACCCTTGATCCACTACCACCATGGTTACTAGACCATGGCACTTAGTGCCACATCCAGTCTCTTCTTAAACACCTCCAGGGACAGAGAATCCACCACCTCCCTGGGCAACTTATTCCAGTGCCTGATTACCCTCTCTGTAAAGAATTTCTTCCTAACATCTAACCTAAACCTCCCCTGGCAGAGCTTGA
>JAYRBT010000082.1:94769536-94783096 GCA_036023395.1 Myiotriccus ornatus | reverse complement strand
CTTCCTGAACTGAGGGGCCCAGAACTGGACGTAGTACCATGTTTTTCTCTTTTCTCTAAAAGGCTGTTTCCATAGTCATTGATAAACAAAAGTATAATTAAGACTTGTTTAAAAGTTGATTTTTATGTAAGGAAAAGGTCATTAACATCTCATCATTATCAATGAAGAAATCTCATAAACATAACACTGAGCCCAATGCTAAAACAAAAATATACAAGTTTCAGTTCTTAAGGAAAAAGAATAAAACCACCAAAAAACCTCACTCCAAGATATCTATAAGAAACAGAGTACTTTGATTAACTCTATTTGTTTCAATAAATGGAGATTATACAGTGACCTTTACTTTAGCTGCCTTGGTTTCTCCATTTTTAATCATTATGCAAGATTTGGTAGGATTTGTTGCTGACACTCTACTCCTCAGGGGGCAATTAGCAGAGAAGTGAATTCACTAGAAAGACAGCAGATCTTTTCACTTTGCTACCTAAAATGACAGGAAAGAGCTCAACTTTGCTGGACTGTCATAATGCTCATCTGTGGCTGGATCTGAGAGAAGCCAGACAATTCAACGCACCACACAATTACATAAATCTGTCTGAATTAAACATTGGAGATAAGGAATGCTAATGATGTGTTCTGCGGTGCTGCAATTAGAAGTTTCACTGCACAATAAAGTAATAGTTTTACTATTTTCATTCTGAAAGAGTAATTCAATGTTAGTTCTCTTCACCTTACCTTGAAACTTAGCATATTTTTCTTTCCTTGAAGTACTATTGAGAGATTGCACAAAGGTGTATTTTAAATGTTTTTTGTGATTTTGCAGCAAGGGATATTTTAAACGTTTTAGTGGTTTTGAGCTTTATGTTTAATTCCTGCCACCTAATCTCATTTAGGCAAATACATTCACTCCCATGTCCATTGCAAAGACCTCTGATTGACACGTGCTTTGTACACTGTTTTAGCTTTATATATGTTGCTTACACCTTGCTAGAAGTGCAACTCCAAATTCCTGGTGCGTGCATGCCTAAATAGTTCTTTGTTTCAATTCCATTAGGATTATTCTATTTCTGTCATTCTGCATTACTTAATATGTATTTGGTGTCTTCTAGAGACTATGGTGTGGTAAAGTGAACAAAAATTCAGATATTGTAGTGTCTCCAAAGAAAATAAAACCATTATAAGTAATATGTTATTCAGTAGAAAAGGTCAGGAAAGAAATTGTCTACAGAACCTTCTTCTCTCAGGGCTTTAAACACTTTACTGTCCTTGAGATTTACAATCCCAGGAACTATTTGGGAAGAAGATAATAAACCTTCCTTCCTTGATATCTTACTCCTGCCAAGAACAATGTGTATTTCAGGGATTCTTTTAGAAATATGCATATTAGAGGAATATTTCATCAGAAGAGAGGCAGATTGCATAGTGTGACCCTGAGAGTTACAAGAATGAGTGTGGTGTCCAAAAAAAAAACCCAAACCCAAACGCCCCAGGGAAATGAAAGTATGTGCTTAATTTAGCACACACTACCACAGAGAAGTTTATAAAAAACAATTCCTGGAAAAAACTTAGGGTATTTAAGTAAATCAGACATATTGCAGTAGAAGGTGAAGAAAAGGAAAGTAAACCCGCAACCTTTCCATTTTTCTCTCAAAATGTAAAAGATCTGGTAATTAGAGGTCTTTTGGTATTTTGGGGCAAACAATTCGTGTGGTAAAAGCTTGACATAACAATGAAGCCACAGGGAAATAAATTAATGGAATATGACAAAAGAATTCCAAAGTTCCTAAATAAATGCATTTAAAGATAAAAAGAAAGAGTTAATATGTAAAGAACTCTGTGTAAACACAGATCAGTATCTCTTTAAGAAAGAGAAAATATTTAAACAGTTTTTCAATGAAAGTAGGACTTCATGTAACAGTCCTGTTACATTACTTTTTTTAAAAAAATCTTTTTATTGCTACCAGAATAAGTTACCATGCTTTGTCATGCTTCATTTCATTACTGGACTTACTTAAAGTTTTTATGGTGAAGCTTTGTGCATGAGGGTTTAGGTTATGTAGTGTAAGTATTAATGCTGTCTGAACTAAGGGAACAATTCTAATTTTAAAAATATGAAAACTGGGAAATGTTAATCTACAGGTATATTTCTTATTAACTGTGTGTTTACCCTCAGGGACATGTAAGATTTTTGTTTCTAGAAACAACTGAATTTTACCTGTTAGATCATATAATTGTGTCAACCATTTTTGACATGAAAATTAACAAGAAAATTTTCAACTGCTCGGTGGCTGTTGCTGCTGATAAAACAACATCTTGTGTGTGCAATTACAACACATGTTAAAAACCACTGCTACAGGATAGACACAGTGCACAGTAGTTGAAAAAACAATACATATTTTCATAACTCCTTAATGTATAAATCAAGACATATCATAAAATACTCCTTGAGATTTAGGTCTTGTGTTTTAGGACTACAAGAGCCCATTTATAAATTAGCTGAAGACAAAGTAGAGCCTCCTAACTTAAATGGGAATTGAATTGGTAAATCTAACCTGTCAAAAAGCACTCCTCAACATGCATCTTATACCTGCACATTACCTGATCATTATGCAGACTTTTAACATTCTTCTAGAATGGTTTCTAATGTAATAAAAGGTAAATTTATGTTCTGCAACAAGGACTGGTTTTAAATTAATACTAACTTCCACAGGGATATTCACCAGTGAGGACCCAATATTTTCCTATCTAATAATCCAACTAGAAGACTGACATACAGCTGCTAAGTGTTGTAACATAATGTTCACAGTTAAACAGTTGCAAATCCAAAACAGTCACAAATATGACAGTAAGGTAAATAAATGCTATTGCTAAGGACTCGTCAGTTGCATTAAGAAATTTGTCTTCTGACCAATGACAACTTAATCCCAGATGTAGTGTACGTAATTTACGTATAAAGTAAATTAGGTGAACGTACAAAACTTTTAAACCTGTTGGCAATTATGTCCAACAACACTCTAAGGTGAAATTATTGGATATTTATCACTAGCTCTTCCTGTGCCCATTCTTCTCACTGAAATATATGAGTTGTAAAGTCCAATTTCAGAGAGGTCCATACTGATTCGTAGTTATAGAAGCAGAAGTTTTGATGTTTTGTGAAGTTTTTGGGGTTTTGGGGTTTTTTGTTTGTTTGGTTTGGTTTTGTTTTGGGTTTTTTTTTGGGGGGGGGTCCCCAGAAAAAGTGTGATAATTTAATTGACAGCCTATGTATTTTCACATACTTAAAGTGTAAAAGTGTATTTGTGTAGAGGTAAGTATTCAGGGGCATCATAAAACTCATTCTTTCAAAATTTGTTGGCAGGAGTCTCAAGGAGAAGCAAGACATCTCCAGTAAAGATAAATACTCACTGCAATGAGTTCTCAAAAAATACATTGTCCTGAGAATCAAAGTTATATAAAGAAATAACATCTGGAGACCTGTTTTTCTCCCCGTTGGTCCTGTTTGGCCTCACTGGTGAAAGATCAGTGCTATCAACTAGAGATTAGAGTACAGTGAAAGGCAGTTTAAGCTCTGAATAGCCTCAGAGCACAGAAGTATTAACAGAGGGAAGGGAGATGATTACAGCTATTAGAACTGAGCATGAATATTTTTGGGAAGAGAGACTCATCCTTTGCTTCCCTGCACCAAATAATTGAGATCCCAGTACAGTTAAGTACAGTTTTTTACTGTCTAATCAGCAATTAATTGTTTTCCCTACACAGTTGCAAAGCCCCAAGATAGATTCTTCTTCTACTCCTCACTGTTGTCAAAATTCACATCTGATTTATTTATTGTTTTAATTATGCATTAAAATGATAATCACACTTCCCATCCTCAGCATGGCTACATCTAGTTGAATAAAAAGGTCTATTGCTCCATAAATTAGTCAGAAGAAAGCCAAATACTAGCACTTTTTTTCAACATCATTGATTTCTTCCACAGACTGTTTATCAGACCAAGTTTGGTTCTAAGAAAAGAAATTATGCAAAGTAGAAACAATACCCAATTGCTTTAATAATTACAAAAAGAATTGCTTTAATAATTACAAAAAGGAGTCTGTGATCAAGAATTAACTCAATGGTCCTAATGTAAAGCAACTGTATGCAAAGAGGATGTCCAATGTTGCATTAAGATAGAGTCTTCGAAATATCCTGTCTAAACATCAAACTGCAAAGCTTTCCATCACTCTGCCATCTTGAAGCAATCTACATTTACAACTAATTAAAGTTCTTCACTGATCAATTTCATTTAAAAAACACACTTTTTGATTTCCAGACCAATTAATCATTTTGATGATAATAACTGGGGTTTTTGTAAATCACAATAAAGAAAAAGAGTTTCTGCTAGTCACAGTTCTTATAAGGATGCAAATATGTCATTACAAATAAGCTTTAGATCACCAAAGACATTCCAGTGTGAACAGTAAACTCTAGAAAATATACTATGTACTGTTTTTTAAAGGACATATTTTCTGTCTTACAATTTGCGTGAATCAACACAACCATTCAAACCTAATTTGACTGAGAACAACAACATTTCCCACACCTATCTTTCAGTAATCATTTCACACTGGACCTTGTTAAATAATAGATGCAACCTATAATCCATTGAGAGAGTGATAACTTACAGCAAGTTTACATAGAAACACATTAAATACTGTGCATATGAAATTAGCAATCAGGTGTCAAATAATGCAGATGCAGTTGCATAATTTACAACCTGTCTGAATTCAAAGAATGTCACAATTTGTTCTTATTTTACTGCATAATAATTTGTCCCATCTCAAATGTCAATAACACAACATTAGATATACAAAGCATAATGTCCAGACAGATGTGCAAGAGTAGAGGACAGTTCACTTTCTATTTATGTAACATCATTTTTCCTTTTAAAAATATCACAACTCAAAATATTTGAAGGAAAATTAGAATGTTTGTTGACATAATATATGCTGATAACTACCTTGAAGACTCATTTACAAAATTAAAAATAATTGTTCATTACACATAGTTTGAAGATTCTGCAAGTCATTATCTGGAAAAAGATATAAATAGGATTACAAAATCATAAACAGCTAAAGAAATAAACAGAATGCCCTCACTATTAACACTCTGCATATAGTAATCCATATATGTGATCATATGAATCTCTGTCTACGTGGTTTTGACAGTTTTCCTTGAAATATCATTGTTTTATTGAATGTTGACATTATCTAAATCTGTACAGGGGTCTGTGATCACTTCTGATCTACACTGTAGCCATGACAATCTGTTGATACATATGACAGTTTAAATTCAAAAGTCAACAGAGTCTGAACAGGACAAGCAGGCTGCACAGTTCTCTGATAAGAGGAATCTATTGCTTAGCATCCACTGTTTGGTCTCAATACTTTCTGTTTTTACATTAGCTCAACTATTTATTTCATGTTGCTGGAATTGCTGTTTTGTAGCAAATTCCAGACTCTGAACAACTCTTGCGTATGTTTATGAGATTCCTCTGCCTTATTAGCCTGTTTTTCTTGCTGATCATTTTGCTATTTTGTTTTTATGAATCATTTCAAAAATTTCAGCATACTGAGATGTAGCCTTACACTCAACATTGTTCTAATTTCTTTTCTATTCCAGAAGGAAAGGATGCCTTATAGCACCCATCTCATTACAGAAAAAATAGACAGGAATTAGCTATTATTAACATTACTGTACACCAACAAATACTAAATAGCTTACTGATATCTAAGTTAGAAGTAATTTTAAAGTATTGAAGTATTTGACCCTAGCATCACCACACCCAGTCAATTACTTTTCCAGTACATATTCTCTCTCTGTTTCTCTGCAGGCACAGGTTATCTCTGGTTCCACAAATTTTCTTGTCAAGGTCTCAATTGCAGTTCTGTGAACTCTTTTGTTTCCACCCTATGTTAGACATCGAAATGTGGGAGGCAAAAGCGAGTAGAGGTGTGAAGGCATGAAAGGGCCTCCTGATGCAGCAGTATCTCTTTCCCTGCCTCTAGTCAAAATTCAGCTCAGGGGAAGGCTCCCTCTTTGCTCAAGACAAGTGGCATTCCTCAGGGGTCAGTACTGGGACAGGCACAATTTAAAATCTTTGTTGGTGACATGGATTGTAGGATTGACTACACCCTCAGCAAGTTTTCCAAAGACAGCAAGTTGTTTAGTGCAGCTGACACACTGGAAGAAAGGGATGCCATCCAGAGGGACCTCAACAGGCTTGAGAGGTGGGCCTGCATGAACTTCGTGAAGTCACATAGCCAAATATAAGGTCCTGCACATGTGTAGGGGCATCTCTGCTTGATAAGAAGTTCAGCATGAGACAGCAGTATGTGCTTGCAGCCCAAAAATCCAGCTGTATCTTGGGCTACATCAAAAGAAGTGTGGCCAGCAGATCAAGGGAGGTGATTCTATCCCTCTACTTCACTCTCCACCTGATTGCTGCATCCAGGTCTGGATGGACATGAACCTGTTGGAGCAGGTCCGAAGGAGGGCCACCAACTTAATCAAAGCGCTGGAGCACATCTGTGAAGACAGACTGTGAGAGCTGGGGGATTGTTTAGAGTGTAGAAGAAAAGGCTCTAGGGACATCTTACAGCAGCCTTTTAGTACCTGAAGAGGGCCTACAAGAGAGCTGGAAGAGGGACTTTCTACAAGGACATGTAGTGACACCACCAGGCAGGGTGGCTTCAACTGAAAGAGAGTCAGTTGAGATTAGATACTAGGAAGAAATTCTTCACCATAAACATGGTGAGGCACTGGAACAGGTTGTCCAGAGAAGTAGTCGATGCCCCATCACTGAGAGTGTTCAAGATGAGCTCTAAGCAACCTGATGTAGTAAAAGGTGTCCTATGGTAGGAGGATTGGAACTAGATGATCTTTAAGCTGCCTTCCAACCCAAACCATTCTGATTCTATGAACTTTACCTTCTGAAAACTCAGCCTCACACTAATCTTCTTTATGCTTTCTGACTGGATGATCCATTCACCTTCCTTCCCTTTTCTTGTCAACACTAACCAGAGCTTGTCTAACTCCCTATTCCCTCTCCTCACACTGATTAAATAAAATCCGCTAACACAGCCATTACATTCTTTATCTTCTCACTGACACAGCTATGACTTCTCTTTCAGCCCACTCTCGCTTTCATGACAGAAAATTTTAGTGTGCAAGTTCAAGATACATATCATTATTGTGGTTAAATTAAATCAGAAATGAAGCTGTTAATAATGATGCATCTTTCTGCATTGCATGTATCTTTCAGCTAAGCATATTTACTTGGAATCAGCACAGTAGGAAAGACTAGGGCAAACTATAGCAAGACATCTATAGTATGCAATCAATCTCAGTAATTGTCTTACACAACTGTGAATTATGCTCCAAATTATTTTCTTGAGCAGAAAAGCATCATAACTTATTTTTCACTGATGTATGAAATTTCTGAGGAAGTGTGATACGTCTGGAAGATATGTGCCCTAAAATAAATAAATGATTTTCCTTTTTTTTTTTTTTTTTAAATTATGCTCTTTCCTTTCTTTCTTTTTTTTTTTTTTTCTGCCTCATGACAACCAGCATCCTTGGCAGGGAACTGCTTAGTGCCAACCTTTCTGCAGGCTAGAGGAATCTCACCTAACAGTAGACATACACAGTATAAATCATAGAATCATAGACTCATAGATTGTTTTGGGCTGAAAGGGACATTTAAAGGTCATCTAGTCCTAACCCCCAGCAATAAGCAGGGACATCAACTAGATTGGGTTGCTCAGAGCCCTGTCTGCCCTGATCCTGAATGTATCTAGGGATAGGGCATCTCCCACCTCTCTGGACAACCTGGTCCAGGACCATCCCATGAAAGTAGTTCTTCATTATAGTTAGTCTAAATCCATACCCTTTTAGCTCAAAACCGTTGCCCTATGTCCTATCACAAAGATGTCACTGCTAAAAAATTTGTCTTCATCTTTCTTATAAGCCTCCTTTACATACTGGAAGGCCACAATAAGGTCTCCCTCGAGCCTTCTCTTCTCGAGACTAACAACCCAAACTCTCTCATCCTATCCTCATAGGAGAAGTCTAATCGTTAAGCTGCTTGCCTAGATTTCTGTATAGCCAGTGCAGCAAATTAGGTATTTTCGAAACACAGTTTGTTAGATTCAGTCATTCATCTTAGGAAAAGACAAAATGGGGTCTATGGAGACCTGTATCTTTCCACTGACTGTAGACTATCAGCTGATGTAATATCTAACCTTAGTCCAGTCCTGCTCTATATTTTTATATGTAGTCAATGAGACACATTTAGTATACAAGAAAAAAAATTAAGTCACAAGAAAAAGAGAAACTCTTGGGAACCAAGAAAATCAAATCCAAATGTACTTGCTGTGCAAAACTACAGTTCTAGCTATTAGGGAAAACACACTTCAACCTTTTTTTTCTTCCCCCATGCAACCCCTCTCCCCCCTTTCTCCCCGCTCCCCCCACCCCCCCGTCCAAGAAAAAAGTCTATGTATTCAGAGATATGCACTGGTTTCAAGATAATATAAATACTGAACATCTAGAGCACTCTGGTTAGAGAGGATGCACTGCCCTAGCCACAGATGTGACTTTCTGGAGAGAACTCTGCTCTTGTTATAGGAAAAAGAAATTCCAGTTTTGCTGAAATGGAGAGAAATCATGAGAAGAAGCTCAATAGGGGTGAAAATTTCCGGATTCTAGTCCCTGATGAAAATATTATTTGCACAGTAGACACATTTTTAATGAGAATGAACTTTTCAATAAAAAATAACAGGTTGCGTCTGTAGCACTCATACGACTATTGTTGGCACAAGAAAGGGATCAAACATCTTTAATTGAAAATCTTCATTTCCATATTTCTTTTCTGAATTAGATACGTAAACTGTATCTTCTATAGAACTTCACATATTAAGACTAGAAGTGAAACAAATTCATCTCACTGACAGAAAGCAAAAGATGCTCAGAGGAAGGAGTGTAATGGTACTGTATTCTGTGCCGTACAAAAAAAATTAAAAATTATGTCTAAGAAGAAACAAATTGTTTCTCTCCTTTTTTTTTATTGTCACCTTCCAGAAGAATGCAGCCTTTACTTCTGAAAGCAGAAGAAAACACCAGAGCCTAAAACAATGTTTCCTCAGTTCTCTGATCACAGCTTCTCCAGTCAAGCACATGCAAACCAAAATCCCACTTCTACTCTAGACTGAAAGAGTGAAGAAGCAGAACTCAACAGTCCATCACAACTGTAGTCCTAGAGTATTCCTGCTTAGTCCTCAGCAATGCTCATCAAAGAAAAGAGTACGGGCTACTTCATAGGAGCAAAAATACCCATTCTGACACAATGGACTGTGTAAATTGGTCATCCAATCCCAATTAGATTCAAAACTATTACTGCCCAGTTAATCAGAGACAAAGAGTTTGAGTATTGTAGACTATGTGAAATTTTCATTTTAGAACTTAATCTTGCTACTGCTTGACCACATTAGCTCTTAAACCCAGTTCTTCTGCCTACGGGTGCTCAGGATGGTGTGAGAATACCAGCAGCCAGCTCAGTGCCTTTTTTACAGTGTATACATGATGACAAGAATAGCTTAATCTGTTTGAAATCTGAATTCTTCATACTGCAATCAATTATCTAGAGGTTAACATCTGCTTATGTTGAGAAAAAAAACATATTTGTAAACCTATTCTAGGCTGATGGAATCCTTTCTTTTGTACCTTTAATATGGATTAAGGGGAACTCAGATTCCAGACTTGATTATAGTTTGTTGTTGAACAGTTCGTCACTGAAGATCCAATATATGTATCAGAATAAAAACCGTCTTTTATATCCTATCGATCAGCTGGCATTCTAGCTTTCTAATGAAAACCAGCTTTAATTTCTGTCCGTAGCAGCTCAGAATATCTTAGATCTTAAAATCACAAAATACAAACTGATCCGAAAGTAATTTTAACTCATTTTGAAAGGATTTACAAATTCTATGCACACAAAAATGGGTATAAGTACATTTATTTCACAAATTCATAAAAATTGTGTTTGTAAAAAATTTAAAGCTAAGTTAGTGGTTTTTTAGTGTTAAAAGAAAAAAAAAATCTTTTATGAAAACTCTGTAGCAAGAAAAAACCTCCATATAATCAGCATTTATAGACTAAACTATGAAATGCACTTATAAGGAGGTATCAAAACCAAGAAGTATTTACTACTAATAATATTAAAATATATGCAATATAGTCAAAGTTAAAGGTCTTTTCTCATAGTTTCTTCAAATGTGCAAAAGAATTTCTAATGTAGTTGCTGAAGTAAATAGCTGGAAACACTAACTGAAAGAAATACATGCACATAGACACAAACTAAGGTAATTGAATCTTAGAAGACCAGCAATAGAAAAAACAGCTCATTAAGGTCATTTCAACAGCTTAAGTTCATTGGAAAGGTTAGGAATAAGTTATAAGGTTTGGCTCAGATTAAAAAAGGGAGGACAATTGTGCAAAGACTAAAAAAAAAAAATATGGAAAAGGATGGACGAGAAGGAAAAGAAGCATCAAGTAAAACTAGATATTTAAAATTAGCAAGGGTGAAAAATAATTCACAGCTTTAAGGTTTTGTCTTTTTCCCACTATGTCCATGAAGTGAGTATGTTGAGAACGTGTAAACTGAGAGGGGACACACCCAGGACAAATGAACCAAAGTGATCGAAGGGATATTCCATCCTATATAACACAATGCTCAATAATAAACCTGAGGGATACGAGTTTGGCTAGGTAGCCACTGCTTGGAGACCATCTGGACAATGATCTACTAGTGGGAGGTAGTGAGGTATTGCCTCTGCATCACTTATTCTGTTTTGTTTTCTTTCTTTTTCATCTTTTTTTGCTTATTAAACTATCTTTAACTCGCAAATTTGCATGTTGCATTCTCTTCCCCATCCCACCAGCGGGTGGAGAGAATGACTGACTGTGTGGTGCTTAGCTGCAAACGGGTTAACGCACAACATTCTCTATGTGCCTGCTTGTTTGAGATTTCTTTGCCACTCAGAAATCACCAACATCATCAGGAATCCGGAATAACTTGATTGAAGTCAGTGTAACCAGTCTGCTTCAGAAAAACACTTGCAATGTACCTTATGCAGTTTAGTTGACAAAGTCAGGTCCACTGAGCATATCTATAATGGGCTAAATATACCACTCTTTAGTAGGGTGTCATGAAATGCTCATTTTGTTCATTTAGTGCAAAAAGCTACAAAACAAACCAACCAACTAAACAAACAAAAAAGTAACAAAGTTACTCTTGAAATTCCCCCCTTATTTTAATGCTATTTGCTGTTCTTACTACAACTTAGACTTCTGTTAAAACATCTGATTCACAGGCATATGTGTGGACTGCAAGGTGATTTAAAGAAGAGGATCTGGAAGAAAGAGCTTACAAGGCAACTTGAAATAGATCATCTTAAATGTAAGGTAGAATTATGACTGTGTGCAAACCATACTTTGATACCTTAAATGTCTGTTTATTATTGTCTGTTAAATTAACTGAGTGATTAGACTCAGTCCTCCCGATTAATTATATGACCTAACTTGAAGAGTACTCACAACAGGCAAAACAGGAACTATGAAATTACAAAGTTAAGTATAATATTAAATACAGAGAATAACAAGGCAAATGCATGAATATCTGAGAAAAACACAGCTGTGCCAGGCTCTAATTGCAAACACATGCAGATGCTCTAATTTGAAAACAGAGAATTTGCATATCCTTCTTATTGTTTGAAAAATACCCTGCTTCCAAGTGAAGGCGGATGTACTGGTTGTGTGAAGAAGCACACTTCAGTTAGATAACACTGTCTATGAGTCGCACTAAATTCACGACAAAAATGGCTCTAGCACTACATTGTCATATACAGAGACTGAGGGATGTGTCCCATCACCCTCCTAGGTAATGCTGTCTTATGAGCTCTCTCAGTGACATAAATAGAACTAAATATATTCTTTTTTCTACTATTGAAACTAGTTATCTTCTGATGGATAATGGTCCATTAGTTTTCACATATAGAAAATATACTGAGGCACACTGGGCTCCTGTAATTCCTTTCACTTTACCAAGATTTTTGTCCGTTTTTGCTGCCCTTCATGGTGATGTTTATCAACACTGGATCTATGCTCTATTCTAATAACACATAAACAGAGTGATCACGGAAAAGACGTTCATTTTTCTTTTATTCTCCTTAATAATAGCTGTGTATCAATTCCTTTGAAACTTCACTGGCTCTAGAGATGTGTCCTGGTCCAAGAAGAATTATACTCTATTTGCTTCTTTTTGAAAGTAGCAGGAAAAATTGCTCAATTGTGAGGAACCAGTGTTCATCATTAGTCAGAAAAAGGAAAACAAACAAGATATTCAAATCTGTTTGTTATAGATTTCATCCATCCTTTTGCATTTATACATCTTTAAAGAGACAGTGTCTCCTTTGGCAACTGCTTGCCTTACTATCTTAATGCATGATTAATTATATTGTGCAGTATCACGTGAAATCACATTGATACAACAAGGTAATACATGATAGCAAGTCAAAACGGAGCTTCCAGTACTTTTTCAATGTTTTTCATGCAAATAAAACTGAAGCCTTAATTCATTAATCCTTCTTCACACACATACCTTGCACATCTTTCCTCACCAAAAGTCTTCCTAAGTTTTATACCCAAAATCTATTATGTTATATTATTATAAATTATTATATTAATAATTTTAGAAATTATCTACATTTTTCTGAAGGTAAAGAAAACTTCACTATTCACAGTTGTTGACAATAGGTTCTCCACAAATTACTCTGTGAAACTGTTTATACAGAGAGAAATAAATGTCTGTAACTTTAGACATACCATGAGAGAAACTGACAGAATAAGCAATAGTTGTTAAGAAAAGAAATTGCTGTCCTCACAGTGACTACAAGTAGTAGATACACAGCAGATTGGCCTGAAAAGAGTAGTGTGTAGCAAAATGGCCATTATTCATACTTGAGATATAGACTTGTGCTTTCACAAAAAAATTCTGCAAATTAACATACCTACCACGCTGATTTGTGTATAAATCAAACTCTTCATTTCTCTCCAGATGATTGTGAAAGACCTGACTTCAATGGACCCTTGCAATATGTACTGCAGATTCCTGTGACATTTTCTGTTCACACAGTTTTCCTTCTCACCAATTTAATGTGATGGACTTGCTCAAGGTGGCACATGATGCTGCTTCTAATTAATTATATTATCTTGAATAAATGGCCTAATTTTTAATTTTTTTTTTTTTAATGTGCCGTTTCTGCAACAGGGACAATATCCCCTCAAATAGTGTAGTTTTGGTTAGAGAGGAAAATGTTAACATATAAAAACTGGAAGTAAAATTTAAGGACAGAATATGAAAAATACGCTCACTGAGTTTCCACAAATGTTAAGTTCCTCTTGATGCTATTTTCTGTTGGTATGCAAACCATAACAATGAAAATATTTTTAAAAATATGTCATCTT
>JAYRBT010000082.1:94753912-94769436 GCA_036023395.1 Myiotriccus ornatus | reverse complement strand
TTAAGTTCCTCTTGATGCTATTTTCTGTTGGTATGCAAACCATAACAATGAAAATATTTTTAAAAATATGTCATCTTTTCAATTTAGGCAGACTGAATAATGTTTAGACAGTGCATTTGCTTTATATGGCCCTTAAAACAGGAGATCTTTTCTGTTGCTATTCCTGTTAAAGTATTTGCTTTGGGGACATTGTCATTCAGCTACCATTCTTCTTTTCCCTTAATCTGAATCAAACATCCTCTAAGGCCTTTCTGAAGGACCATACACTGCTTTAGAAACTTAATATTATAACTTCTACTGAAATACTCTTCTTCGGTGTCATGGGGCACGACGAGACAACTAAAAGGCTTACAATTTTAAAACTAATTGACTTCTTAAAGAAGTCAAATAGCAATGCTAAAAGAACTATTCAGTTGAAACAGACAGGGAATTGCAGGCAGAATGTCTGGGCTTTTTAATTTCAGTACTGTACACATCTCATCCAAAGATGTTTATTTAGACCTAATTATTTTTTCTCCGAAAAGCTACATCTTGCTTAGGTAAATGTGAAGTGTACCAAAAATAGGGTGGCAAAACTACAGATCCTATTCTATTCAAACAGTTGCAGCAAGGAGCACACAGCCTATCAGAGAGGCTACCCAATGTCAATTTAAGAAATTAACACAAAAACTTAAACCTTGTCTGCAGTAGAGGTTTTCTGTCCCCTAATTAACCAGGTACCACATTCCTTAATTCTGTCAGCCTAAGAGACTGCATTACAGATGCTCTGGTTTGTAGAAAGCAAGGATGAGAAGGGTTTAGTGATGCAACATACTAAGTTGCATACATAAGACAGTATTTTGCCTTACAATGGCATTTTTTTCTTTCATTAAAACAGTTGACAGCATAGCAAGATTACTGAGCTTCAATTGTCCTGGTTTTTTTACCAGAATACAAGACAGTATTTTGACAATGGACAATACATAGTAGGGGGAAAGAGCAAGCCAGAGAGAATTTTTTGTGAACTAGAAGTAGAGGTACTAATAAGATAAATATTTTTATTACAACAACAAGAAGAAAAAGATGTATGTAAAGACTATCAGTGAGACCAATAAATTCAAAGCATTCGGTTCTCCAGGTTTTAACTCTACAGGATTAAACCTAATCCAGATGGTTTCAGAACATCTATTTGAACATACTCTTTTCTCACACTCTCACAGCACCAAAACAAATAGTAATTAGTATTTAAAAAAACATCCTGAAACATAGGCCATACCATAGAGTATTGAAATATGATTATTTTAATGACTACTTATGAGCTACTCATATTTTCTACGAGGAAGAAGACCACCTAACAACAGTGTTCACAGATAGTTTAGCACAGGGCATGTTTCACACAGTTTGATTTACAAACGAATCTACTTTATCTGAAATATTTGAATATTCATCTAGAATTTATTTTCATGACAGTAATGAAGATGGAACAAAATGGTAAACAGTCATCTTTTGATTATTACAGAAATCTTCCAATTTAATGAAAATATCTACTTGTCAGAGGGAGAATACTCCACAAAATATCTCCTTTTTGATATTTAGTCAACTAGATCAGATCACTTATTTTCATTCCTCTTTTACTTTATTAGAGAAGAGGAAATTCTTCCAACTATAATAAGGTTAAATAAGTGCTAGGAATAAAAAGCATTATATGATTAAACCTATTAAGAGTAAATTGGGTGAAATTAGCAGTAGAACAAACTATGTGATTATACATTTATTTACACTTTCTGACAATTCATTTGAAGTCTGTTCATGAAATAGTGCTTGTAAACTTTTCTGTTCTTTAGATGATATCAACAAAGCAATTGAAAATATCTTTAACTGGAACACAGTTATGATTATTTTCATCTTGCTAGAAGTATTCACAGAGTGTGAAAATATAATATTGATCTTTTTGGAATTTAAGACATTTTTTGACTGATGAGTTCTTAATTTCTCAAATGTATGGGTAAGTTTCCAGCTTGCTGTCATGGTTTTGCTTGCTCTTGGAAACTAAGCAGGAATTTTCCCTTCCCTCTGCCTCCTGTGTGAAGGGAATGTTGAATGGGCAGATTGACTGTGGCTCAGGCAATTGACTAACACAAAGGAAGTGGCTGATAAAACCACATTCCAAGTTGATGGCCCTCAAGATCTTGTCTGTGGGGAGGGTGAGGAGTTCTTTTTTACTTTTTTTTCCCCTCCTTTCCTGGGAAAGCGGAGGGAGTTCATTGTTGCCTGAACTGGGACAGGGCAGGAGTTCAGAGGTGGCTTTGTTCTCAGCCTGGCTGCCAGCTGGGAATTTTGCTTGGATTTTTATCAGCAAGGAACTGTTCCGGAGACCTCTCCTCCATTTTTTTTTTGGCAGCAGTTCTTGTGCACATCAAAGGAGAGGGGAAGGCACGCCACACAACTCAGCCAGCAGGACAGACTGAGTTCCCATTGGGAAGGATCTTTTTTTTTTTCTTTTCTTTCCCTCCTTTCTTTCTTTTGTTCCTGTGAAGGGGAGGGAAGACCTGCATTTTTGGCTTCTGCAGCCCATCCGGGGGGCTCCCCACGTGGTGACCATCAGCAATCCAACAGCGCCTCTGCTGACTGTCGTTAGAATTGCACCAAAGGGCACAAACTGAACTGTTCACTTTTTTGCTTTGTTTTGTTTGTTTGTTTGTTTGTTTTGAAGGTGATTATTTTTGGGTATAGGATTATTGTTTGGTTGCTTTATTTGTGTTCTTTCGTTGTTCTGCCAATACACATATATCTTTTAATAAAGGGCTGTTATTTTTTTCCTTTTTCCACATTTTTCTCAATTGGATCCTCTAATTTCGGATTTACAATTGCTTAGAGGAGGAGTTTGGGTCTTCCTCATAACTCATCCTCAGCAAAACATTTGTGTCTCATTAAACTGAGACACTTGCTTAGGCATAGGTGAAATTCTGATACATTTCCCTCTATCTTGAAGAAAGATGTAGAAGAGTCAGATATGAAACATAAACATCCCATCATTATGCAGATGATCAACACGACTATTTTACACGATGCCACAATTTTTTATTCCACAAGTACTGATTTTGTCTTAACTGCACTGAGATATCCTTTGAAGAGGATGTGGTGCCACAAACATGACAGCATTTTCCATCACTCACAGCTTCAAGAAGTGACATCACCTGTAATCTTATCAGAGCAGATACTTAGTACAACAGAAAACACAATAACTGTCCCTTCTTCAATCTAAAGTATTCAGGTTAACTTTCTTGTTAAAGTTCTCGAATCTATAACAGTATGAACAGCAAAGATATAATGTTCAGGGTGGAGTGTTTAAGCACAACACAGGATATGAGTACTGCTTTTAATGAGGTTCAAAAGAAAAATGTAAAACCTCAAAATTCCTACCCCCACAAAAAAGGAGAGGAAAACCACACTGCAAGATGTTAAGTGTGAGCATCTCCAGACCAGAGCTGAATTAATCTGTCCAGAGAGAGTACCATAGAGGTGTGGTAGCTGTCAAAGGAGAAAAACACAAAAAGGTTTGCAACACAGAAGAAAGAGGAATAATATAAAAAGCAAGAAATGTAATATAATGCGGAAATGGCAGTAAAACCAAAATGATGTAATGCATTTTTTAAAATTACTCTGGATCTGCAAGTGGCTAGAAAAACATTTCTGCTCTCCCAAGTTTTGAAAATATTATGAGGTAGTTAAAAAAAACAAAACAAAAAAAAACAAACAAAATGCAGTAAAAACCTCCAAGAACACCAAACAAACAAACAAAACAGAATTCTAATAATTATCTGAGATCTTTATGTGAATTTCAAACTTGGACCAACTTTGTCCCTAATATGATTTAGATTCTGAGGTCTCTAGCAGCATTAGCAAATTTCAGTGGTTTTTGACAACCCACAAAATTAAGGAAATTGGTCTTACAGGGTCATCCTTCCTTTATGCACAGAATATTTCTATTATTATATGATGTGGAATCTTAACATTAGCAAGAGAACTTTTAGTCGTCAGAGTTTCTTCCAGTTTTAGGCAGAGGTGGGCAAGAGAGGAAGTTAATGGCTCACTAGAAATTCCAGTCGGTGTCTTTTACGTCTACAGTTTTGAGAATATTGCATTGCAGACAGAAAATTTTAAAAACACTTCCTCTGGAATATATTATAATATGCTCAAAGAGAGAGACCATGTATGAGAAATGAGTTGTTTACATCCAGTGATGTTACAAAGTAAATATACTTTGTTGCAGAACTGGTTGTTGTGCATCCCAGAGTCTGCACCACCGGAATTTAAACTATAATGGGTTACTGAAGAAAGGCAGTCACAGATGCCAGATTACCTCAACATAAGGAAGGAAGGAATATAATCTCTTCAATATATTTACTTTTAGGTCCATGCTTTGTGTTAGTTTATATCCAACAAAATCAGATTTACCTCCATCAGAATTCATCTAATAAGCACTACTTTTCCTACCACATCTCATACAGTTTAATAATTTTTAACAGTGTCTTTCAAAGTTCAGTCTGCAGTCAGGTCAAGAACTACAAAATCAGAGGGAGTTAAACATCCTCCCCCCTACTTCCCCTCCACCTCCACCAAAAAAAAAAACCCAAACAAAAAACACACCACCCCCCCCAAGATAAAACCATAAAAAGCATCATTTTAGAGCTGAATATTAAAGTACCAGAGCAATACTTAATAACACTGATTCCTCTGAATGGGAGATGATTGACAAAAAGGCTATGAAATAGTATCACTCTCTTGCAGTCAAGGGCTGAGATGCTTTTCACAGTGAGCAATTCCATCTCAAGAGCAAAGGGAAGGAGAAGACAAACAGTCATCAAAGTAAACTACACTGGCATCTAAAAATCTAATACAAAATGCTCTTCTTGCATGTTGTTGGAGAGTGATGGACTGAGAAAATAATCCTTTAGGCAAAAAAGAAATCATGAAGAAGTCTATACTCTTTTCTTTCATTTCATTTTACACAGTACTTCATTATAGACTTCTTCAAACTGTTTAGTTGTTTATAGTTTAATAGAGACCAAAAGTTCAGCAACCCATTTGTTAGATCCTGCATGAACCACAGATAAAAAAAATCTCCATGCATAGAAGATCCATGGTACAGGAACATACAATAATGTCGTGATAGTAAACACAGTCTCACAGTATAGGAAGAAAAGAGAGCAGAATATAGCTTGATAGCAGCCTTTCCAGTAGAAAGGCTCCATTACATAATGCATAACAGTAGGTTAAATTCAGGATGACACTCTCAAGGGTTTGAGCAACAAGAAAACATGAATTTGTGTTCCTGAAAACTTCAAACATTGATGAAATTGATGTAATACACTCTCTTCCAGTACCAGTTAGTAATGAAACAAGACTTTTAATTAGTCAGAATTAGCTTGCTATTATGTAACTCAGAACATAATGACATAATATTTCATAAGGGCTGTTTGATTGATGTTTATCTTGCAATTGTGAAATGAACATTTCTAATGCCATAGAGATATGGCATGTAATAAACAAAACAAAACAAACAACCATGAAGACCAAGGGATAATAACAATGCTGTAAAGACTTTAATGATCATTCTATAATCTTACATCACAATTATGTATTTCAAAACGTTATGACACATCTTACCTGTGCTACCACAGAAAGTCACAAGGTAGACAAGGGCCTGTAAAGAGAAGACTGTTAACCCTTAATTCTGAGCCATTCTGTGTTTTCTACAGGGTTATGATGGATCTCTCCTAAAGCAAGCTTAAAAAAAAAGTATCTTCTTTTATCCAAAGACATGAGGTAAAAATAAGGTTCAAACACTTTCCTTATCCTTTTTTTTTTCCCTGTTATTTATTTATTAAAGTGCTTCAGGCATAATCATAATTTAAGAGTACTCTAAGGCATTCTCTTCAGAGTAGAGGTTAAAAATGTGAATATTGTCTACTGCTGATGTCTACTGTTGAAAGTCTCCAAAAGACAGTTCTTCTATTGCGTATAAGAATTTCTCTATCTATACAAAAAGCTGCAGAACTATTGACAAGGGAGTTTTGAATGGGTTTCAGCAATGTAAGATAAATATCACTGGTTAAACTCTGCTTCAGCAAATACAACCACTTTCATTTCCTGACAAAAACTAACAAAGCCCATATTTGTCTATGATGGAGAGAAACATGAGAAAAAAGAAAGACTGAGAGATTCTGCATGTGATGAGAGAGTGGATGGGAAAAAAAAGGAAATACTCACTACAAACAGACTTTAAAAAAATGTAAGTTTTGATATTACTCAGATATTATTATTGTTCATAAAAATATGTATTAAATTTCTTCATTAAGAAAATTTTTACTACATATCAAGCCTTGCCTTGAGATAGTTTTGATATTTGGGGCAAAGGAAAAAGGTACCATTGTGTTTGTCTCTTATACAAAGCTTTAACCCAGCTCTTCAGTTCTTTTAAAATCAGCTAGTGCACCTGTGCATAATAAAGAGTTGTTGGTTCCCGCACCCTCAACTCATGAGACCTTAGTGCAAGAAGAGCAGGGCCAGTTCCGCAACTCTCTGAGATCTTATGAAAATGAGAAATTCTTCACATCTAACAGGAAGCAAAAAAATCTACAAAAGGAATCTGCCTTTCACCAAATATTAAAATCTCATAGTTCTAAAAGGGTCAGATCAATATAGATCCCCTATCAAGGAGATAATATTACTGCTGTAAATCCCAAAACCTGTCTCAAACATGACTTTCTTATAGAAAGATTCTTTGTCATTGCATTTTGTCAAAAAAAAACCCAAAACAACTAAAACCCCAAAACCAGAAAAGCTTTTCTCTGACAACTGCTGTATATTCCTTTTGCCAAACTTGGCTAGCTCTCAGAATAGCTTTAAGTGAATGCTTGCCTTTTCTCCTGAGGAAATTGTTTAAGCAGATGTTGGTCTTTAAATCAATCTTACAAACAGAGAGGAAATCCTTGTAGAATAAAATAGATACATTAATGAAGAGAGACCTTGAAGTAGCACAAATTTCATTCGTGTACATTTTTTTTCAACGAAGTAATTACCTTTGAAATGTTAGAAAAAACCCTGTAGCTGCTAAAGCTGTGTCTGTCTTCAGTTATAATTAGGCCTCTAGCAAATAAAGCAAACTCACAAATAAATCTGGTCTTGGTTTACCTGTCTCTGTCAGTCCCAATCTCTGATAATTGGTTACTTAGTTGTTAGCTATTAAAAAGCAGTTATTCTGAGCAGTGTCTTACTCAGGAAAGGCACTTTGGGGAAAAAAAACAACCAACCAAACAAAAAAATATCACTTCTAATGCTTTATTACAGAAGTACTCTTAAGAAAAATGGACCTTACACATTAATCTAGAAACAATCACCACCATACCTTGTCTTGTCTTGTTGGTTAGGCTCTACTCATGATTCAGTAAAATATAGATAGATAGCAAATAAGAGATGCAGACATTTTGATAACAAGTGAATTGTAAGTACAAATTATTAAGGAAACGTTGAAAAATCATTTTCACCTTATATGAACTTTCCTAGGAAAAACACATTGACTCCTAAATGTATGAAAAATTTTCTGGTGAAGTGGTGAAGACAGACTTGTGACTATCTCACACACCAGATAGTATAAAATTTTCATTTTCTAACTAGATGTCTGCTTTTCTCCTTATGCCATAGAAGTTTGTTTACCATAGGCCATTTTCTCAGGCGTATAATTATTTTGACTTTAAATATAGTAGTGATTTGTTATGAGGCATAGAAGCTGTTTAGAGCTGTGACAGATGTGGCATCATATTACATTTTTCTAAATCGCTTAAGTCTGCTGTTAAACAACAGTGTACTTCAAATATAAATTATCTTCAAAATGGGGTATCTGCCTATAAATCTGAAAAATTCTGCATGAAAGTACAATGTGGGTAAAGTATAAGGATCTAATGCGCACTAACACATCTCAGAAATGTCAGTAATGAAAAAAACAGAACAAAGTACGAACAACAGAGGCATAAAGGAAGTTTCACTTTGATCCAACCACAAGTTCTATAAAACATTAAAAAAACACCCTGCTCATATAGTTGATAAGTACAATGTTTATCATGTCTTAGTCTTGCAAAATAAATCCTTTGAGTCTCTGTTAAAAGCTGAGAAAAAAACCCTTAAACACTGTGCAAATTTTACTCTGCTGAGAGTCTGTATCAGCAATTAATTCTTCAACAATTTAAATGTTACCAGTGTCTGGTTGTGTTAAAAGTACACTGTTGTGTTAAAAGCACATGGTTCTGATTTTTTTTGTTTGGTTTTTTTCTTTATAGAATAATTGTTTTCTTCAGAGCAGAAAATGGCTATTTAAAGTTTTCTTTTTTGTTGTAGCAGTTGTGGGGGTATCCGGTATAACTGAGTGCATTTTGGAACAAACAAAACCACTTTGCTCTGTTTCACACAGGAATTTTTATTCAATAAGATACAAAGTAAATAGAGTACAAAGCATTTGATGAGGAGTATCCATGACTGCAGTGAGTTAATCTCTCTTTAAAAAAAGATTTATGAATTGTATGAATATTGCAAGTTACAAATGTGTTTATCTAATTTCAATAAAGTGGTGTTTAAGATTTCTGCAGTAACTATGAATTAAGCATGCAGGAAAAGAAACTCTAATCTTGAGTCATGAAAAAAGTGTAACAAGTAGAAAAATATTTGGAAAAATACTCAAACTTTCCTAGGTTCTACTTTGAAAAGTGTAGGTGTTGAGTAAGAGTGCTTTTTAAACAAAACTGTGAGTTAAAAGTGCTCTAGATGACTTCATCAGGATGGAGAACAATCGCTTCTATGTTCACTCCTTTGCTTATGGTCAAGAACACCCGAAAAAGGTAAAAATTCCCAAATCCTCAAAATAAAAAGATCCATATCCTATTAGATTTTAGTGTTTAATGTAAAGATGAAAAGGCAAGTAGTGTCAGTACATATCATAAATGTTTACAAGTATTAAATTATTAGTGATCCTAAATTGATATGTGATAGCTTTCTGTGGGCTTTGTTATTCTTGAAAAAAAATCACTCTTGTATGTAATTTAAACTTCTTGAACACAGATAAAGCTGGAAAATTAGTATTTTGAAAAGATAATACTGGATTTAAACAATATATTTTCCCCGTTTCTTTCTCCAAAATCTGTTTCTTAGTCCTATTCTATGAAGCATGTTCTTTATGGAAGTTTCAAACAATACTATATTAGGAGCATACTTGAGTTTTTAGTAAGATTTCGGAACACATAAATGATGTCCTACGTGAATTTAGCAGACCCTGTGCCATCAAGCAGAAACATAAATGTTGCAGTTAAACATCAGAGGAATAAAACTATTGATATCCCATAGAGGCAAATTAAAAGTATTTTTTTTGTATTTTTTTTACAAATGGATTAAAATTTAATTGAACACAAAGTCTATTAGGGTCACAAAATCACATCTCATATTTGCATTGAGACTTTTAGAAAGAACGTCTTGAAACATATTTATTAAAGACCTTCTTGGATTTCTTCCCCTTCATTGCAGAAGGTTTACTGACATCAAGCCACAGTATTTAATGCACTTGCTTCAGCCAGCACACATCTCGATGAAACCATTTATCTGCGGAAAGTCAGGAGTGAATGGAGCAATAACTTCAAAAAATACCTGAGTGGTCAAAATCAGACTGAGCTGTTCAGAACCACAAAGTATCCTGTATAAAAAGCTATTTTAAACCTACCTTAGCTAGCTACCTGTCATTTACCTAACTTTGCTACCTACCTACACTTAGAAATTTAAATGTAAACTGGAGATATTGTAAAAACAGAGAACTTTTCTAATGAGAAGTGTTTTCTAAAATTTGTATTTGTCAGTTCATAGTCACCTAAGGAATGGCTCACTTTTTTAAGAAGTAATAAGCTCTTCCTAGAAATAGGTAATTACAAAGAACTCAGTGGTGGGAGAAAGAGATACTCTCAATTAGAATGTGTAAGAAAAGAAAATCACCTTGCTTTTAAAATTTCGTAGGGCTAGGCTTTTTATTTTTTCAGTCTCTTGATCAGAGTTTTATAAAGCAGATATTCAAGTAGTGCAATGCTATTTAATTGCACGTGTATAATAGAAATTTTAAATGGGAAGTAGGAAATTTAATTTTAATTACCTTTATTTACTGAACTTTCATGCCCAGAGTTATAATGATAGAAGTGTTTTCTACTCCCATGTTGATTAGCAAGTTTTTTACAGGATGGTAAAGAAACTCAAGAGATAAAACGCTGAGGGATAAGAGGAGCAGACAATAACCATGAAGAAAGTACAAGACAAAATTTATTTGAAAGATGGCCAAAATCTGATGAGTGACATTGCATGGAAATCTAAGTCAATCATCACTTCCAGCAGCAATATTGAAATGTGCACGTTTGAATGTACTTTCCTTACAACAGGTATATTGTATTATGCACATTTCTTTAAATAAGAAAAAAATAACAATATGGACACGGCACATTTCAGCGCAAAATTTCAGAAGCTTCCTGGGAGGAACAGAACAGTATGATAAAGCTGTTGGCCATGTCACCTCACGTACCATAAGATAGAGCTTGAATGATATATTCAGTTATATTCAGTATATTTAAAAACTCTTTGCAACTGAGGAAAAGGACTTAGCATGGAGATTGGTGATTCCTACTCCTGGCCTGCCACAGTTTATTTTCCTACCATAAGAGAGTGTTACCATATCAATTCTCCAATTTGCATACTTTTATTAATGTAATAACCATACTGTTTATCCTCAAAGGAACTTTGTGACATTTATTTAATTCATATTTTGTAAGTGGAAACTGAATATACCCTTTGTTGAACAGAACAGGATAAAAAAAAGGCAACAAATCCATATATTGAATGACTATATAGGAAGATCATTCATTTATTTGTAATTGTCAAGTATAAATTTTCTTTATCTAGAAACTCCAAAATTAAATCCTACCTAAAGATAGCACAAAATAGTAGATTAATCTACAGTCATGCAAATTTTTGAAATTGTGCATTTAGGCAAATATGATATGGTATCACCTGAACTTGTGGCTACAACTTCCCTGGGCAACAAAAGAGTTCTAGGAATATACTGCACTTTAAAAGGTAAAGAAAATGTGGAGACAAAAGAGGATTTTATTAATCATTAAGAAAAGAGACCCCTGACAGCTGATCTTAATGCAATGGGAAAGGTTAAGTGATTAAAAATTCTGCTGGAAATCTCATCAGAACTTCTGGTAGTAGGCTACTAAATTTAACTGTGTGGTACCAACTACCAGACCAATCCTTTAGGACCTATTAAGAGTAGCAAAGACTTTTGTAATACTTTATTTCTAACAGTTCATTGTCCCTGAGGCCACATCAGCTTTTCCCAGCCTCAGTGACACAGATGAGTTTTAGACCTCCTGCTTAGAGCAGATAACAGCTGCAGAGTTCACTGTACGAATATAACATATGCACCTCATCAGCACAGATCAGGTGAGCTGACTATATGCTATCCCTCTCTTTTTCTAACTCCCTTTTTTTGTCACAAACAAACAGGAGATGGGTGTAAAGAGAGAAAAAACTTACAGAAACAACAAGAAATCACTGCTAAAGGCAAGCATTTTAGCTTTATGAAAAACTTCATAGCATCTTGTTAGCACAGTGTAAAATACTTGTTCTTTTGGTACAGTAGCAGGGTTTGAATGGCTCTACAATTTGCTCTGTGACACTTGACTTAATAAGTAAGTGAAAAAAACCGTTGTCCAAGTATTTGTTGTTCCTTGGAAAACCAAGTGAAAAACTGAAGTCATACCTTCTTCAACTAAAACAAAAGAGCCAATGAGTGCAAATATAACCTCATTAAATAAGGCAGCGAATCTAAGTGGCATACAAGACTATTAAACAAACTAGATTGATCCATAATAAGAAGAAACATATTTCACATCTGTTGAACAGTTCAGAGCTTTTAACAAGTAATATGCACACAACGCTATAAAATAGTTGCTGTTCTCCATCAGTATATCATTGTCAATGGCTGTGCTGTCTCAAAAGAAGTACTTTTCCCATACACTTTATTGCTTGATAACTTGCTGATTGCTTTTACAAAGCAATAAATTGATGGCCTGATTCAGCAGTGACATTAGGTTATGTTCATTTTCTGTGATTGATGCTTTGAATTAGAACTCTTACATTCTCATCTGTTTGGAAATATGAAATTCCAAACAGGCAAACCTGATGTCACAAACAAAATGACACACTGGATGTCAAAAGAGTGAGATTTATACATTTTAATATCTAACTAGCTTTCTTCTTTATTAAAGTTTTCATAATTTATTGTTGAAGGGATTGTCTTTCAGTTAAAAGAATCCAGTCAAATAAGGAAGATGAAAAAAAAATTAAAAGACGAGAGTAAAATTTCTAATTGTTGCAGTAATAAAAATGCATGTAAAAATGAACAACAAGAACACATAAATTATTTATCTTTCAATTAAATAAATTTCATTATTTATACATTTTCCAGCAAGTTTTAACATTAAAAGGCATTTCATTGTTTTTCACTGGCTAAAAAATTAGTCCACCAACCATAGAAACCTTTTATTATTTGTCATTTTGAAATTATATTTAAAGTACTAAGGCAAAATAAAAAAGATGAAAGAAGAAAGGGTGACCACTAACTGTTTTTCATTATTTCTTCATGATAAATAAATTAAACAAGAAGCAGTTTGTTAAACTACTTTTAAATATTAGAATAAAAATCTCCAGAAAGCTAAAAATTCCAGTTAGCTGTCCTATTTCACAACAAACAAACAAACCCCAACAAACAAACCCCAAACAAAGATAAATCCCTGAAAAGCAAACAATCTCCCCAATCTATTGACACTCATAACTGTTGGAAAGCAGTTCTCCAATGTTAGATGTTAAATTTCAGAAAAAGCACTGTCATGTGGGAAGCAATACCAGAAGAAATGTGTTTTTACATATGCATCACCCAAACTCACTTTGTGACATACTCAGCTCCTTCACGCCATTCATAAAATGCAACCCTGACTGTAGTGCAGCCTAACAGCTGAAACAGAAGAGAGATGAAATCTTTACTTTGTCAAATCTGATCATATTTTTATGTGTTCATGAAATCTGCTGGATAAATATTTCTAAATTAACAGCTTTAGCCCAGGTGTCTTCCTTGAATCTGACTGTGACTTGAGAAATGTTGCAACACCTCAGTTTTCACATCTGTAAATTGAAGAGGATATTATTTACTAACCTTCTTGGTGAAGATATGCACATTCACTTGCTGCCTTTTATACTGGCCTTTTAAATTATACAGACAACATTTAAGTGATAAATATTTACAGCAAAAGGTAAAGCATGATGGGCATCTGCTCATAGACTGATGTTCTTATCACTGAAAGGGCTATAAAATACAGTTGCTTTTACTTTTGGGTACAACATAATTCTTAGGCCATTCTTTTCAAAGAAAGAACATGTAAGAAATGCAAACGAACTGTACTTTCCTAGAATACCACATTTCTTTTTGTTTTCTTTTTTTATTCATCCCTTTTAGTTTTTAAATCCTAATACAAATGGAAGAAAACATAATTTTGACTTTGTGAAACTTCAGATACACCTCAAAACAAGTCATGAGTTTATCAACCTATTCTGGTATAGTTCAACTTCGATTTGTTGTAATGTCCTACCTTCTAGGGGTTTCAAAACACATATACGTGTGTTTTACAATATATATATATATATATACTTACATTTTCAAGTTACTGACAGGGTGCTTTACCCCACCACAGAAAAGCAGCATCAAAAAGTTTCCCCTAATTACACTATTTTTCACTGTTGTTTTTAAATTTTCTTCCATTGAAACTTTGAAAGTATTTATACAAAGGCATGGAATACCCATTTTCATGACTTTTTACTATACCTCTCCTATGGAAAAAAAATCGTACACATTCTCATAACGTCCATTAAGTGTGGGTACATGGTTTATCATGGCATGCAGGATGCAGCCAACCTGCAGGGCAGAGAGTTGCAGCCCCCATGTCTGATTTCCTCCTTGTGGGATGCATCAGAGGAGGTGGTCCTTGAAAATCAGCCAGCATTCTTGGGCCCCTCTGCCCTCTTGCTGCATTTCACCTCACACATGTGTGTGCAAATATTCTGGAGCAATGATGATGTTCCAGGTGTCTTTTATATCAGCTCAAAGGGACATTTTCATATTAGGCAAGTGCCACTCTTCAGCATCAGCATTCAGAAATCCATATTGATGTCCTTCCAAGAGAGGTCAGGCCTAGAGTGACTGGTAAATAGATTCCAAGCTTAAATCTAGAAATGGTTTACAATTTTTAAAATTTCCTTGTTGGTTGATTTTAGAACATTTTTTCTCTAATGTATTTACATGGTGTGACTCTTGGCAATGGGTGCAGGGCTAGGAGTTGGACTCGATGACCCTTGTGGGTTCCTTCCAACTCTGCATATTCTGTGATTCTGTGGTTTACATCAAGCATGCTTTCAGTAGATATAACAGCAGGAAGTAGCAGAAACTTTACCTTTTAGGAATCAGACTCAAGGATCATGCAGTCACACAGGAAGAAACTGCAAAAATCAATACATGGCTTGCGCCTGTGGAGAAGAAGTCAACAGGCTGCAGCAGTTTTGACTAATTGCTGTAGAAAAGACAAAATGTGCCTCTAAACTCTGCATGGATCTTAACATATACCAGAACATATAGAATAAATTTGTTTTGGGGATTGTGAGATCATACAATGATCAAAGGAAGGCTAATGGATAACGTGGACTGTTTCAAAGGAAAAATTAACCATTCAGAGTAATCAGTTAATCAAAATGAGTTCCTCATATCTAATAGTGGCATTGAAGTTTCCTTAAATAAATCAAATGAACCTTCTAGGACAGAATTAAAAAAGAAAAAGAAAAAAACCCAAACTTAATAACAATAATAAAACAAAGAAATACACAAGACAGCATAAAAAAAATTACATGAAAAAATCACAAAAATGACAAAATGACAAAAAAAAATCACATAACAAAAAAAATGAGGAAGGAGTCTACTGGGTTAGGAAGCCCATGAATGAGAATATATTGTAGAAATATGCAGTAGCCATGATAACATATGCAAATGAATTTTTTCATCCATTTTTAATGAATATGTTAAGCTAAGCAAGCTGACTAAGATGTCTTCATGAAGAAATGCCTATACTTTAGACAAATGCAATAACAACACCAAAAAACTTTTTGGAAATCCCTGTTAAACCTTTTGGGTGACATATATATCCCAACAAAACAGTGGTAAACAGAACAATGTTGGCAGAATGAGCGAGGTTGAGATATTTTCTGATAAATCTTCCAGGACTTGTTGAAAGAAAACTGGATCATTCATATAACACAAAAAGATGTTAGAGAAATCAAGGGAAAAGATTATTTAATACTTGCACATATGCACCCACAGACAAATGCTGAAGAAGAATAGACAGTGAAAGACAAGA
>JAYRBT010000082.1:94741541-94753812 GCA_036023395.1 Myiotriccus ornatus | reverse complement strand
GGGAAAAGATTATTTAATACTTGCACATATGCACCCACAGACAAATGCTGAAGAAGAATAGACAGTGAAAGACAAGACTTTGCTGCTGGCAATCAAAACCTTACCTATACCTTAGAACTGGCTAAATTAACAGGTTTCCTCATTTGCTGAGTCCTCCAACACTGTGGATCCCAAATAAATTAGTATTGAATGAGAAAGCTAATAAATGAAACAAAGACTGTGTCCTGTTCTCAACAGGACACAAAAGACAAAAGCAGCTTAAGTCTATCACTGAGAATTGGAAAATAAGACCTCCAATTGTTATGCTGCAACAGGAAAAGGACAATTTTGTTATATTCATGTTCTTCTTATCAGCATGGGCATTACTAACCAGGAAATTATAATCAACATGTAGTCCGTTAATTTTTGGGTTATAATATTTTACTAAGCCTCAAAGGACAGTAGCAAAATTATTACCTCAGAACAACAGAACACAATCCCAGCATATCAAATGCTGTTTGATTTTGAATTAGAAGAATCCATGCTGAAAGCTAGTATCTATCTTTACACATATTTATTTTGTGCATGGAAAAATGTAAATTGTAACTTGACATGAAATACTCATAAATAAAAATAAAGTTCTGAGATATTGTTAAAGGACTTTTTGTAGTTCTCGTTTTAGTAAGTCATTTAAACTTTATATCCCTTCTCTTTCCTTGATCTAGCTTAAAAGACTGTTAACTCTGCTTAGAAATCAAGCCTGTTTCAACTAAGGTATTGGAATATTTCACAAATGGGCACATCCTATGTACAACTGCACAATAAATATAATTTGAATGAAAAATTAATCATATATTTTAGTGCTAATGTATTTTTTGTTGTTGTTAATACTTCAGCCTATGAGTCCAGCAGAAAGAGAGAGGTATAGTGCTTCCTTACAGTGACCTCTTGATAATGAGGTTCTAAAAACACTTTTACATCTTTAACATAGTAAGTTATGAAATGAACACAGAACTGAAAATGAATAAATTTAGATTAATGATAGGCTAGACTACTAGATGCCTGCCAGCATTTCCTTGTGAATAACCTAAAATACTCACAAATTCCAAACAAACACAAAGCCTATACCAAAACACTTTCTCCCCTGCCCACCCCCCCACATACACAGATGGCTTAGATAAACTTTTGTAGGTCACTCCTCCCCAAAAAAGCAATAAGAAGTAGAAAAATGTACTGTAGAACATACAAAATAGGTTGGTTTATCCAGTATTAACAGAATACTAATGCTGTGATCCTTATGTTCTTCTTCCTAGAGCCAGATTACAATCCAAAAGATTTGTGCCTTCATTTTTTGTCCTATTAAACGAAGTTTTGTACTTTTCCTATGAAATCTTCAGGTCATCGAGAAGGAAGATTGCAAAAGCCACAACTGGTTTATTTCTTTTCCCACTGTGTCCTCTGTCCACCCTGAGGGGAAAGGAGGCTCAGTGAAATAAAATAAAAGATAACCTTTTCCTGCACATTGTATAAAATGAAAATTAATCAGTGAAAATGACTTAAGAAGGGGGAAGTAACTTTTTAGCTATGAGCCTCTAAAGCCCAGCTGTGTTTAAGACAACAATAATGATACACTTTATTCTTTGTCAATAAAACTCTGAATTTAAGGCCCTCCTCCCCCCAAAAAAAGAAAAAAATTGTTTCTTCACCTTATGAAGGAGCACTTGGTAAGTAAAATTCATGATAGCATAAACTTGTCTTTATTTAGCAATAAAGTTTACCATGTAAAGCAATAATGCATTTGTGAGATCCAAAGCTCTACCTCAAACACAACTCTTGATGATGGATGTGTCCCTTGCTCCAACTCTATATTCTGTTTTTCAGTAAGTGTAATAGCTCTGACTCCACGGATATAAATGTTCTCAACTGATTAGATTAGTTAAATGCCAACTCTCACTTTGGGATCTCAAGGCTGCAGTAGTTGCTATTAAGCTATTGATTGGAAAGTAGGGCTAAAATACCAAGGTTCACAAACACTGGGAGTCCCTCCTCTCCTGTCCTGTTTTTTAAACCTTGAGAAATTCAAGGTATGAGTCTTTTCCTACATCTAAAACTGTGACCATTAATGCTACACACAAAGAAAATTCAATTGAATAAACTAGCTAGATGAGGGGTCTCACCTAATTAGGCAGAACTGTATATTTAATCCTGCTACAAGTAGAGAATCATGCTGACCGTTAAAGAAGGTCAGATTTGACTGTAGAGTTAACTTAACAGATATGTTTTTGAAATCTGTGGGTTTGGACTTAATTAGACAGGGAAAAGTAAATTGAAAATATTTTCTGGACTATTCGATGTATTAAAACAGACATCAGTGTTATTGCTTTGCTTTTAACATTTTAACCCTATTCTTATACTTCATTCTTCTGCAATATGCTGTCAAAAAACCTGATCTTTCTAGTAACAAATATAAATTGTGTCTCTCCTATTGTTTTGGAAAAGTGACAGATTTTCTACTATCTTCAGGTTCTAACATTGATGACGGCATCTGAACACTTTCCAGAATGAAATATTTTTCTCCTCATTTAATTTCTGATCCAACGTGGATCCTTAAAATTCTTCAAACACAGTGAGAAGAAAGAAAATACGAATTTTAAGGTTCTCAGTAGAATTTTTTTTTTGTTAATTTTAATGAGCTATCAGGATATATGTTCCTTTTACAGGAAAGGAAGTTGAAACATGCTTCACATTTAGACTTGAAATGAGTGATCCTAATGATTCACAGAAAACAAAACCTTAACTGATAAAGTACAACTAATTATGTTACACAGGAAAGGCAAAGATCCCCAGAAGTTTAAAATGTAGTGGTTTTTGAAAAGCTGTGACAGTGAATGGCCCTCACAGTCACAATAAAGAGAATACTATTAAGCTTAAGCTACTTTTCATTGGAAAAACATTAAGCATCTGAAAGTGGCTGATGATAATTCTCTGTAACACACATAAAAATGGTTAATGTCAGATACAAATTTTATACATTATTCTGCCATCGTTTCTTAATTCTGACCTGGGGAGACCTCTAGGGGTGAATGCTTGATTCTGTACTTGGTGTCCCTGCTGAGATCGCCAGCTGGGGAACCACCAGCTATGGACAGATTGAGACCTACATTTCTTCTCCACTGGGACCCCAGAACTGTGCACGTTTTTCAACAACATTTTTATTAACATTCCACCATGCTTGGTCCCTAATCAAAAAGTCATCCCACAAAAGGAAATACTACAAATTCTATAAAATAGCATTTAAAACGGTGGTGTAGCTACTGTTTATTTGTAATTCCAGTTTATTTGAAGAGTATGGAATTTTGCTACTTTTATGATTTTAATTTATTGTGGCTTTTGAATGTATTAATATTTCATATTCCAGGACAACACACTGCACACTCTGCAACACAATGCACACTCAAAAAATTATTTTTCAGTTATTTAGTCTTTATGTCCTGAATTGGTTGACTAAAGACAGCTCAGACTTCATATGTTTTACAGTATAAGAGATCATGTTATATCTCCTTATGTTCACAAAGAAATTCAGGCAATCAGTTATATTTAGTTGTTTTATTTTATTCATTCTGCATTTAATTCTGAAAGGCTAAGGAGTTATTTGAATTTTAAAGCTGCATACTGATAAATGTCTTTTTTTTTTTTTTAAATTGGTGGAGTATCTCAATAGTTTTTTAAATACATATAGAACAACACTACCCAGTTGCTTCCCCATGATGCATTCCTCCAGTAGAAAGCAAATTCAGAGCTTACAGGTCATCAGGGAGGACAGAGCAGAGAATGAGCCCAGGCTCTCTCACATTCTGTCCCTTTCCCAAGTAAACATGGAATTTGATACTGAATCATGTGTCTAATACAAACACCAAAGTTCTCTTTTCACACTCAGCATTCTCTTTAGAGCTAGAATGATGTGGGACAATTAGTTGTATAAACTGAAGAAGACCGACTCTGATCACAGGTCAGGAACCTGCTATTTCTTTGGCTGATATGTATCTACCAGTCTATAGAGAATGAAGTTATCACAATATTTTGTCACACACTACATTAAAACTTAAAAAAGCTGTGGGGGAGGCATAATTAAAAATCAATGTATGTATACATATTTGTATAGATAACATATAAAATAATCTTATGTTTATGGCACACCATCATTTTAAACCTTCTGCTGTTCTGCATTCAGATTAAAGTTGTTTAAGGATTAGCTTTAAATGCAGCAAAAGCAGGCAGTTGCTAGGAGAATCACTGTTCCTCTTTCTGCTTTGTCTATATCATGGTGTTGAAATACAAAATAAAGAAAATAAAAATAAACTCCTACTGCTCCCCTCACACAGTGTAGGTAATGAAGGCCAGAGAAATGTGAGGCAGAAATCTCTCCCTTCTTTCTACATGCGAGATAAAGCCTGCTCTGCAAAAGATTTTGATCTTAGTCCTGTCTGTTTTCTCTACCTTTCTCACTTTCTGTGACAGGAATGAACCAGCTCTCATCCTTGGAAAAAATAAAATGAATTCTGTCTATGCTTCTGAGAGGCTTAGGGTCAGGTCCACTGAAGAATATCTGCTCCAAAAACAGACAAACAGCCTCCCACCCTTTTAACAAACAAACAAACAAACAAACAAACAAAAACCCCCAAACACCCAAACACTAAACTATTTCCCTGGCAACGAAAGCACATAACAAAAGATGACTTTTGTTTCTGCATTCTTCCACTCCATCGTATTTTCTTCTGCAGACTGCACACAGTGTTCAGGAGCCCATTATGACTGACAAACAATGCCCAGACAGTTCTTGCCCCAAGAACCAATAACCAACACATTCATTGAGTAGACTGATATAAAGGTCTGTAACAGGCTTTGCCAGTCGAGATGAATCTACAAGATTCCCAGCCATTTTGGCATTGAATTTACCCAGTCTCACCAAGTGGATGATTTCATCAGCAAAAGTATTCCTCTAAAATGATAGACCGTATCAATACTGGACTTTTTCAAATTTCACATTTCTATGGGACTAAAGAAATAAAGACCAACAAATATGCTTCTGGCTGGAATAGCTAGACTAGTGATAAGATCCGGGTGGATTTTTCTCCTGAAATAAATTAATTGTATATAGCATAAAATACTGATTCCTATTCTACCTATTATCTCCAGTCTCATGTGCCAGTTTAGACAGCTCACTTTGCCTTTTAATATCTCCTTTCTTCCATCCTCATCTTTCAACTTTCCCTGCACTATCGTGAGTTTGGCAACCAGCCCCCCTGGGGCTGAAAATAGGATTTCCAGGTGGATCTCCAGAGCAAAACCAATCAAAAGTTTTAGTAACGCCTCTGCCAATTACATATTTAAGAAAATAGAAGAGAAGCCTATGTCGTTGCAGATGAAATTAGAAGCCGTGTAGGGGGAGGCGGCAAGCCCCAGGTCTGGGCCAGGCCTCCCTCCTCCCTCTGGCCCTGGGCTGGGGGGCAGGTGTGGCACTGAATCTCCTCTCACAGAGACGTAACAGAGTGGAAAAACAACCCAAAAACTACCTGGACTAGACGTGCTGCAGAAGGAATTCCAGGCAGAGAGACAGCACAGCCTCCAAGGTCAAAGCTGGCAGCTGGAGGAGAGAGAAGAGAGGCCTGAGAAGGAGGGGGGGGCTCCTTCTCTCCCCTCTCTCTCTCCCTTCAGCAGGGAGAAGACTGAAAACTAAAAACCCCTGCAGTCTGTGGAAGATTACTGAGTGAGGAGACCCCCTGCAGCTCATGGAGTCGGTGCTGGAGCAGGCGAACGCACGTGAGTGCACGAGAAGGCTGTGACCCCGTGGGAGGCCTAAGGTGAAACAGAGTCCTGCTGGAGACCTGTGGCCCATGGAGAGAGAGACCTACGCTGGAGCAAGTTGTCCTGGGTAGGACTTGTGAGTCCATGAGGGATCCATGCTGGAGCAGCTGAATTTGTGACCCTAAGGGACAGCAGAGAATGGAAGAACTGTTGCCCGAAGGTGGACTCACGCTAGAGAGGTCCATCCAGGACTGTCTCTCGTGAGGAGGGACCCCACAGGAAACAGGGGTGGACTCAAAAGCCATTTTCCCCTGCAACTGTGGGAAGACCATGGTAAGACAAGTGTCCCCTTGCAGTCCATGGAAGACCCCACAAGGCCCGGGTAACCCCCCAGCCTCTGGTCTTAGCCCAGGAGGGGGTAGGCACAGCCCTGAGGTCGACACAGAAAAGAGAGAGAAACAGTTCCAGCTGCGACGAATTGGAGCTGTTGTCCTCGAGATAATAGAAGAGGAACTTTCAAGTGCTGCAAAATTATTTAGAAGCCCCGTAGCTCCGGAAATGGAAAAGAGACTGCTTCTCCTCCTGAACTGATACAAGGGGGGAGGGGTACTTCTGTAAATACATAGCACTTTTGCCTAGTTAGAATTGTTGTATATATAGTTCTTTATTTTTTACCTTGAAAGTAATAAATCCTAATATTATTCTCCCCACATCAGACCTCTTTTGTCTGCATAAACCTTCTCTCAACTTACAGCAATTTTGTGCGGGGTGAGAGAAAATTGGTCCAAAGTAAACCAACGACACACACCAATGTTTTTTTGATCTGTTTAAGCAGTGCCAGAAGTCTCCACATCTTAAACATATCTCAGTAGAATATAGGGTCATACAAAAGCTTTTCCAGAAGAGCCAACCTCTACCAAAACACAGGATGACTAGACCATAAAATATTTTTTTCTGTTACTTGACTAAAAAAGAAAAGATCTGACATGTTTTCAGAATGAATATTTAACAAATATGCTCTACACACATTAAATTTACACTGCCTGGTGTGATACATCCACTCCAGGTCATGCGTAGCTCCAGAAGTTTGTCTGTGCACCTGCATCCAATCCCCCTTATAAGAAGCTTGGTGCTGCTACTGTTGGCTGACTCAAGAATCAAGATAAAATAATAAACTCTATGAAAACTTCTCTGACAGTGACATAGTGTGCTGGATGGGCTTGATTACAGTTTACTTTTTTCTTTTTCAAAAAAAAAAAAAAAAAAAAAAAGGTGCTTGTCATCAGCAAGGAAAGCTGTCTGCTCACTATTTTGTTCCAGAGCAGTGGAAACTGCAGAACGGCATGAAGGAAAGATGGAGCTGTCCCTGGAAGCCTCTGAGCCTAATCAGCTGGGGGAAAAATTGTGGACTGCAAGAGAAAGAGTTTATGGGCAGAGGTGTAAAGTGGTGAAATAACGTAACAAACTGCATAATATATAATAATAAAGTAATTGGAAATTGCTAGATCAGGACTTGAGGAAAAGTACCACCCTAGAAAAATACAAGAAGTAGGGGTTGGGGAATTTCTTTTTTTTTTTTTTGGTCAGACATTTTAAGTTCCTAACCAGAAAATCTGACTTCTTTCTATTTCAAAAGGTCTCCTTGTTCCTTATGCTGTAATAAGATAGCATTCTGGTAATTGGAAAGCCATTAGTGATTTTCCACAATATTGCTTTAACAAAAAGTTGCGGATTGTTCCACATCAGGGATCTGGCCAGATTGGAGTTTTGTCACAACTTGTTAGTAAAAAAGTCAATGTGTCAGTGTGTGATGGCTGTGTTGAAAGTGCTGCTCAGAAATGAGGAGCATCTCTCTGTTGCTTTTACAGCTTGTGTATCACTACCTGAGCAGTTCACCATTTTAACATATCTGCAACTTCCTGAAGCGAGATAGAACAACACTATGATATACTTCCTATTTTTGTCTCTAGGAAAATGAGAAATACAAATCATTCACAGTCTGTAGTATATAAAACAGCAAATTCTATCACATATCCAGTTGCTTCTGTAAAGCCTGGAATTTTTTTTAAGTAGAGGTCAACAAATTTTGCGAAGAATTTAGCTTTGTTGTTTTATTTTAACTAATCAGGACAAGGGAAGGAAATTCTAAGTGAGCTCCAAATAAACAAATGTTACTGTAGAGTGGTAATCTGTGGAGTGCATCCTTCCTGGAATTGTACCTGACATATATAATATATGTGATATAACTAAACATACACAGTGTTTTTCTTCCTTTCTCAAAAAGTAACTTCCTGCCTGCTCAAGTGTGCATTACACAGCTCATGTCTATATCTGTAGTTTGTTAGCAGGTTTGATAGATTTCTGATTAATATCCTTGATTAGAAGCAGCTGTCCTGTATTTTACCCTTAGAAGAGAATTATAAATACATGGACAGCCACTATGGACAATCATATGTTAGGAAATTCCAATAAATTTTTTTCTTTTTTTTTTTTTTAAATACAAATACAATGTTAATGTTTTTTTTTAGACAGTGAAATTCCACTAGTATTATGAATTCAGACTAAACACATATTGGCAGGCATTACAAGGGATGAAAAACAAGTTTTGCCTTTCAAGTAGTTTGACTTTCCCATAAATTAAAAAGTAATTGTCATATTTCAAAATACTGAGCTTGTCTGGGCAGAAGAGAAAATAGAAAATTTCTGTGTGCCCTTCTCCCTACATCTTTCTCATAACTTGAGAGTACAATATCAGTCTTGTGTTCATTTATAGTCAGAATATACACAGATTTAGAGTTTTCAAGTGGTTTATATTAGCTAATATTTAATATATATATAGTTTTTTAGATCACATTGCAACAAAGGACATAGAATAAAAACTTGGAATGAAACAAGGACCTACTGTGTGAGGACCTGAAATCATCTTGTTGTTTAATAATGCTTCATGTTTGGAATTTCATTCAGGACTTCTTTTTTTTCTTTTTTTTTTAATTACACTGAAAAAGCTATGCAAGCTCCCAAAGAAAGACAGAAGCTGGGTTCAAGTCATGGATTGCCAACAGCAAAAGTCACTACAAAGATTAATGAAAACAAGACATGTTTTCCTAGAAGACACTCTAGTCATTCAAAATCTCTTCAGACAGTAAAGATCTCAATATGGCTCCATGATAATTGCAGGCAAATGTCAACGTGGCATATTTAACAGCAGTTAAACATTGTCAGGGAAAAAAATGCACTGCTCTGTGTTAGGCTTTGGCAGAACATCCATTATAGTTAATTGTCATACACTTCAGGAATCTCATTTTACAGTGAAGTGGCATAGAGATTGCTTGTTTTTCAGTGTTTTCTCAAGTTTCTAGAATTTGTGCTTAACAGTTTTTACCTAGGCAGGGGGATCAGTTGAATTGATTTGCTTGTCAGATACATGTTTTATTAACCACTTAAAGTGGTAGGGGAGCTCCAATTAATCCTTTGAGAGCAGGAAGGGTAGCTCAATTGAGACATATAGTAAAGCAGTGTGCTACTCCTACCAAGAAATCCTTGTAGCCATCAAAGAAGCCAACTTAAAAAAAATAAAAAAATAAAAAATGTTGCCCTTCAGCATTAGGCATGCTTTGTGGAGATTTCAATCTGTTAGTCTCCCCAGGAGTTCATAAGCAAACCATTTACATCCAGATGAGAGAAGCCTGAAATTTCACAAAGATTTCAAGGTAAGATTAAGCTCACAGATTTTCATGTCTTGAATTTCTTTTTGAAAGTGCCCCTTTGAAAGGGAATTTGTCTATATGCACAGGTTCATGTAATGTAAAATAAGCAATATTTTTTATTTTTAAATGTAATACAATAAAAACATCAATTATTCTTTTCAGCTCTTTATAGGTGACACAAATTCGGGTTTGACTACACTACAGACAGCAGGACCTCTACCAGCAGAATCAGATTCTCCTGTAAGTGCTGTCCTTTGAGGACTGGCTTCTGATGCTAGCAAATGTGCTGAGTGACAAGTCTCATATCAGGTTGTTCCAAAGCCTAATGGTAAGCAATTAAAAAAAGACATTGAGCAACAGTCATGACACATGGCCTCAATGTTCCTCAGTCTTGGGATCTCTGCTCTGGTGAGTTGGACACAGCTCTAGGAAAGCCAGAAAGTAAAATGAGAAACCACACAAGAAGTGAAGTGAAGCAAAGAGAAATGAAGATACCTCTCGCTCTTCTTACAGTTGAGAGGTTGAAAATGAACCATGTAACTAATAGAGTGATGCTTGCTCCCACTCTCCTAAGATATCCAACAGGGAAACAGAAGATCAGGTTAAATTCAAAGATGAAACTGTCTGATCCCACATGCTCTGTGGCCTGAGCTAGTCCCCAGATATACTACAAGCAACTAACTAGCAGTCGTGGCCTTATATACTTCAACTACACTGAAATGTTAAGGCATGGTGAGAAACTTGATGTAAAGCAATCATTTTGAGGCATGTACGTTAACACCTACTGAGATAAATGGGCTTGTTCTTATTTCTCAGAGCTTTGATGTCAGTCTGCAGGTGTAAGGAGGCACCACTTCACTTGCACTGAGGAAAAGACAGCCTACTTCCTCACTCCTGAAAACTAAAACTAATTGTAAAGAGAAGATATCAATTACCTCAGACTATTGTGAGGACATCAGGCAGCTCTAGTTAAATCTTGACTGGTGGGAATTGCTGACATGATTAAAACATATTAGCAGTATGAAAACAAATGGGCTTACCTTGACCATCAGGCACTGAAACCGTTTCAACCAGCAAGATATATTACATTTCATCATATCTTCTAAAATATTCCTGTTTAATATCAACAATTTCCTTTTAGAATAAGAGTCTTGTCTCTGCCATTATTGTGGTGGAAGATGTTAGTTTGTCAGAGTTTTGCAATATGTGCTCTGAATGATCGAATTTAAAATGCTTCATAAGCATACTCATTCATATATTAGAGCAACTTAAAAGATGGATAGTAAAACACTGCAAAGTTTACAAGGAGAGGAATAAAAATAGTATTTTCAGTGCCTCTGCCACTTAATTTTAGGTATTTGATGAAAGCCAAAAAGGTACAGTCTGATTTCCATCCATACTTTCAGAAAATTTTATCTGCTATATTAACTACATGTTCTGAAATCATGAGGACAAAGATAGAAATAAATAGTAAAAATTACAAGAGGAGTAATGGGATAATTTTATTATTTATAATCTTGTGACATAGAGAACTACTGTAAATAATGCATAACTACTGAATATACTACAAAAATATTGTCAACATTGAAATAAACTGAAATAACTCAAAAAGGCTATTCAGAACAAATGTGTTACAAATAAACTCCATGGATGCTACCTGATCTACTTTTAATATGTCAGCCTTTCAAAACAACTTTATGTACAAGGGTGTGCTTCTCTGAATATTTTATTTACATACTCATATAAGCACACACATATATATTTAATAAATATTTAATAAATATATAAATATTTAAAAACACATAGGTTGGAGTTAAAGGCCCTAGGTGCTGCCATCATTAGATATTACTGTGCTTCCCACCTAGAAAGCTAAGATATCCCTGAATAATTTCCTAATGAATAAAAACCTCTTTAAAACCTACTGTTGCAATAACTAAAGCTCTCTTTTTCCACTTTGGTGAATAACAGACTCTAAACCATTGGCCTCTGCCAGGTAATTTAGCACAGTACCAGTTATATTAATATTTCTGTTCTATTTGTCTAAATCATCTATCCACTGAATAATTCACGGTGCCATTGTACCAGTTCTTGCTAAACAATAATTACAGAAACTGACACAAAATAGTTGATTTGTAGGTGGGCTTATTCTTTAAATGGATCTTGTTAATGGAAAAGACTCTTGATTCATGAGTGTAGTTTAATGCAAAACAATTTTATGCCATGGTAAATTACCATCAAAACATAAAAAATAAATGAAGCCACATTGTGCCTGAAATTAATCAAAACTATCTTGACAGGTTCTTGATTTGCAATCTAAAATACAAATTGACAGAAATAAAAACTTAATATAAAACACAAAGCTAGAGGCATCTGAAAATTTGGCAGGTAAGTACTGATAGAATACATTTTATGGAGAATTAAAGCTGCAGATAAAAACTAAGGGTATTTAAATATTTTACAAGAGCTCTTCAGTGGTGACTGTTCCCCTCCACAGACCCCAAATTTACACCTTGATTCCTTGTACCAGTTCTCGAAAAAGTTTGCAGCTATCAGAAATGCCCATCAGTTTACATTTGCCTCCTGCATAATTGGGAATCCTCACTTCAAGGTGCATTCTATGAAGCAATATTAAGTATCACCACCTCTTGTGTCAGAAAATAAGAGACATTTACAGAGAGGGTGATCAGGCATTGGAACGGCCTTCCCGGAGAGGTGGTGGATTCACCATCCCTGGAGGTTTTTAAACAGAGATTGGACGTGGCCCTTAGTGCCATGATATA
>JAYRBT010000082.1:94723738-94738238 GCA_036023395.1 Myiotriccus ornatus | reverse complement strand
TTAGCAAAGGCGTCACTACGAGTTTTGATTGGGTTTTGTCCAGAAATCTACTTGGACAAAACCATTCACAGCCCCAGAGACGGGCTGGTGGGCAAAACCACAAGAAAGATGAAATATGTTACTTTTACAGACCCTTAGGTAATAAAGAAAATGAGATAAACACTTAGCAGTTTGTGCTTATGTTACACTTTGCTATATTTACTAGTTGCTGTGGAAAATAAATAAGTAGAAAGCATGTAGCTCAGGAGTGGAACATCCCAAAGTCTGCACATTTTGCTTCAACTGCTAGGAAACAAAAGATATAATTTTTTCTATTTCCAGCTGATATTTACAACAGTGATCTGTCCTCATACCATACATATCAGCACACAAATATAATTAGTTAGAAAAGAATTTCATACAGTACTTATTCTAAAAAATGTATTCCTGTAACCAGTGGTAAAAAGCAGCACTGGCAAATCCTCACTGTCTCCCTCTGTTGTAGAACACTGCATCAACAGATATTTAGTGAAGGGAGTTAAATTTGCAATAACAGCTTTTCTGAAAAAGTGTCTGGGGATGGCAGGTAGCCATGAATATGCCTCTTTGCAGTGGCAAAGTGAAATGTGGCATTCGTGCACAGTGATAGTGCTAACTTTTCACTCACTTATCCATCAAAAAAATGAATGCTGTAGTTGCTCAGTCAGCAGACAATATCTGAAGTATTCAGACATGCCTGTCAATCACATACCGCCAAATAAGAAAAGTAGTAAAAAGACAAACACTTTCCAAACATGCACTTGAGCATACAAATTACTCAGTGGATGTTTAACTACGATGCTTACAGAAACTGTTTCACAAGGGTTCATTGTATGAAAATGGAGGCTAAATTAATTAGACTAAATTCTCGCTGTTGGAGAACAATGTAATTTAAGAGCTCCAGCACCTTGCCAAAGAAAATTCACCTTTCCAAATTCAGTCTGTGCTAAAAGACATCTTGTAAAAGAAAGTCTATAGACTTGTGAAGACAATTGGTCAGACAGTTCGATACAACAGGCCAAATTTTATCTCCAGTGTCATCCTATCTGAGTTACACCTGAGATTAATTCACTCTGTTGTCTATGTAAGACAGCTCTAGAATGAATATCAACCTTGTAAACCCAAAGTGTCACTTTCACACTGTACTCGCATCCTAGCTCTGTGGCTTGCTTAAATAAAGAGTGATGGGTAAAGTTTACCAGTGATTGTTTTAAGGAACAGATATGCAACAAAGAATTTGTTGCACAGGAATAATTTACTTTCTTAATATTAACATTTTGATACCAGCAGAAGCTTTGCTTGCAGATATCTGGACCTGTGTATATAAGCACTGCTGTATCTCCCAAAACGACAAAGAACTTGCAGATCAGTAATGTGGTTGTACCTTCCATCTGCTCACAGAAAAATACAGTGCTGTATTTTGTAAAGCATTTTGTATGTAATTTTGTATGCAAAATTACAGTGTTAAATAAAAGGTTAAAGCAAAGACTGCTTAAACACATGGCCAAAGATCAAAAGGAAGTTATGGTGTCTTTCCTCTTGTATCAGATGGATTCAGAATTTACTTGCTGAGGTCCATAGGCTATCTTCAGAAAAGGTATATGGTGCTTTGAAATGAGATTGAAGCTATTCTTCCATGATATGTTAGTATCACCCACAATTTTGATATAAAGTAAGTATCATAGTTCCATTCTTTATTCAGTAGTCTCCCTCTTGACTTACTGACATCTAATTAAGTCCAACTAAGCTCAAATATATATATATAAAACCCATAACTTTATGTTTTCTCTAGCACAAATATATTACTATACAGATGCCATGGTGGTCATGACCACTAGGCACTATCAAAAGGTTGAAATCTGCAATGGTATATACCAAATCAAGGTAAAACTGTCTCTCTACTATCTGTTCAAATGGCAACCTATACAGTCTGGATCTGCAGAGAAACATTTTGGGTTTTTTTCAATTAAAAATTTCAGGAAAACAAATGGATTTCCTCACACTAAAATCTAGAGGATGTTTCAAGAAAACTTTAAGACTCTTTTATGACTATTTCAAAGGAAAAAAGGCTTTTTATTTCTAAACTATATATTATTTTTTTCTTGGTCTAGTAAAAATAAAACAAGTGTTGAAAATACACTGTTGATCTCAGAAGTCTCTCTAAGTGTTACTGACATGCTCTGTACAAATTAAATTCTATAATCTAGAAAAAGTATTAAAGTCTGTTTAGTAGAGGCTTAACAAGTGATTTTGGTGAGAAGCAAGAAAATTTTAGCATATGCTTATGCAAGTAGAGCAAGTAAAGCTTGTGTGCTTATGCTCTGAGGAAATTACAAGTGAAGCCACTCTTAAGCAAATTTGTTGTTTCCAGATCCATGAAAATTACTGTAATGCCATCACTCCTCATCTAATACTCTCCCTAACGTTCAGTAGTCATAATCATCATGTCAAGTTTAATGTGTTGATTACAAGCATTACCATATAAGAAATTAGAGGGGGTTTAATGTCTACTCCAAAATTAAGAGACAAAATGTGTGGCTGCATTAGCAAGGATGTAGTTATAAGCCAAAACATAGCAGATTTATTGTCTTAAATCAAAATACTGTCTAAGAGTGAAGTTGAAGGCAGAGATGATAAAAATTTTTTCTGAGGGAATCATTACAATTGTGTTCTTCAGTAGACACTAAGGCTGAAGGAGTTCAGAAGGGGCCTATTTCACACAGTGGCTGAGTTTCAACCAGCATTTTTTCCCCAAAATCCATGTTTCAGCTACATCTGGTGAATGTTTCTTAAAAGTGCATAATTAAGTATCTTCTTATTGCAATAAAAAACTACAGTTGCATTCAATAACAAAAAGATAAATTTTAAATACAATGAAAAAACTCAATAAACAATATTCACTTCAATGGTTTTAAGGTCATAAAGTGTTCTATATTGCTGCTGCTACTGTAAGAGTACTCCACTGATGTACTCCACAGCACTGCCTATGAACTATGTGTTTTTGAAATCATGATTATTATGCTTCTGAACAGGTGCATTTTCCAAACCTTGGAGTTTTTTCATGTTTTACATTAAAAATCTATGTTCAATACACATATGTGATGTTCTCTCCAAATACACAGGGGATGCAACCTTCTTCATCCCTCTTCAAGAGTCCCTGTGTCATGGATGCCCATAAATCTGTAGGTTTTGTTATATTAGCCACAGGCTGAAATGACTCTCATCAGACAATGGGTACCAAGAACCACAGAGCCACCGTGTCTAAGAACAGCCTTTTATGCTATTAATGGCCTCCATTTCTCTGAGAAATTGCTGTTTAGTTCAGCAGTTTTAAGTGTTAATTGTTTGCTTAGACTCCTCTTTACAAATAAGAAGATCGGATTAATTACTACTACATCTTTTACATACCTTCTACTTTTTTTTGTCAGCTTAGCATAACTAAAAAGAATGTTTTATAGTATAAAGTCAGAAAGCTCTACCTGCACAATTGCAGGAACAACGCACTGTCTTAATATCCCATTAACACTTTTGCTTTATGACCTGTCAGTCAGCCAGCCTTTAATCCACTGATTATGTGCCAGGTTGATTTGGAATTAACCAGCTTCCTTAAACAAAATACACTGTAGCACAAGGTCAATTGCATATAAGTCTAAGACTAATACATCAAAATTACTTTGTCAAGAAGAACAATCACCTAAAAAAATAATAACAAGGTAGTTTGACAGAATATATTTTTCATTAACTGTTGATGGTTGGTATTCATAACAATCACCTCTTTAGTATCTCATTTAGCATCCAATATTATTTCCTTTTGTGTTTTGGTTCTTTTTTTGTGTTTCTTTTGTGTCGTAAATACCTAGATTATGAGATTATCTTTAGGAAATACTGTTTACCATCTTATTGCATAATATTAGAGCCTGTATAACAAAGAACAGCTACCTTAAGTATTGACTGCTAAACTCTCTTTGGAAATAATTTTAAAGTGTTTCCTTATCATACCTCTACAGAACTTTTTTTTTACCCAAACAAAAAGTAGTTATTTTTCAGAATTTTCTGCCTCTTAACAGGATTATTACAGTTTTCATATTTTTTATATAATGGTCAATGTTGTTTTTTAAGTCTTCTTTCATCACATTAATAAAAACTCATATATGTGACAAAAATGTTAATAGAAAAGGGAAAGTTTACTTTAGATATTCATACGAAAGCTCAGCTTTATCGATGACTGAAAGTTACAAGATTTCTAACAATGACAATGACTCAAATCTCATGCATCTACTGCCTCCCTACCAGTAACTCCACAAGTAACTCCAGTAGAATGATATATGTCACTTCTCCTCTGACCCCAAAAAACAATTAAGACATTAAACAGATAATGCTTCCCTACATTTGAATCAAAATACATTATGTTCATCACATAAATGAGAAAAAAAACTTTACTGAGCTCAGTCCCTGAAACATTAGAGGTACAGCTTTGCTTTATGCAATCGTTGAAGACCAATCTTAGCCAGATATTTCATATTATGGGAATTTTTTTGAATGAGCAGACATCCAAACATATCAGTTAACTTCTGTGAAGAAAGACAGGGAAGGGTGAACACAGTGATATTTCAGTGTTGTTTCAGGCTTTCAGAGCTCAGTGATAGATCACTGAAAAATAGATGCCAAAGTTATTTTTATTTTTCATCCAATTTCTCCAGTCCTGAAATGTGCTTAGATTGCAAATCTTTTGGTGTATGAATTATATTTTAAGTCTTCTGTATGTTCAGTGCTTTTGAGCGGAAGAGGCAAGATTATTAGTAACATCAATATTCTAAACATTTAGGTAAATTAATTTATCAATAATCACTAGTTTACTATGGCTATTAAAAAACTGCCAGTTTTTTAAAGATAGCAGATATCAGTAAATATCCTTGAAATTCTGCTTCAAGTTCAATTCATATTTTTTAAAACACAAAAGTATTTTTATGTCCTCCGTAATAACTATCATTATGCTATTAATATGGCATCAATTTCTAAAAACATTAAGATCAGACATAGTAACACCCACTTATAGGAATATTGCCAAAGAATTTTATGAGATAGTATGGACCACTACACTTGTGTCTTGTGTCAGTCAGGTCTATCACAAGACAAGTTTTATAGACTTAATCATCTGAATTATCTTTCTTCTATTTTGTATAGTAAACTTGTGCCTGTGTTTCAATTATAAACCTTTGAAGGAGCACTTACATACAGCATCCTTTGGGGTATTTCTAAAAACTAGTCACTTATTGGCAGGAAAACAACAGCTTAATTCCTTCGAATCCTTTAATTTACCATATAAATCTATAGTCCAAATAGATGCTGTTGCTGAGCAACAACATGCCTTAAGCAGCAAAAAGGTATTGTAAGATATAATTTCCTGCAAACTTCTTTTATTGAAATAACCTGTTTATTACAGGCCTTATTTTTAAGTTTTGGGGTTTGTGGGTTTTTTGTTGTGTGGGGTTTTTTTTTGTTTTGTTTTGTTTTGTTTTGTTTTTTCCAGACACTGGGCATAATGCCTACTATAAAGCTAAGCCTAGATTTGCATACACAATAGTGTAATAAAGTCTGGACCCATTAGCCCATAGTCATTTTTTAGGGATAATAATTTCAGCATTAACAATTTTAAGTGCACAGTAGAAATCACACAGTACCAAACGATGTCTCCAAAGTATTCACAGAGCAGGTGTAATGAGGTCTATTTACGGGAAAAATGTCAGTGATTCCTTTTTTCCTTTCTCAGGAAAACAGCAGTACTTTAGTAGAGAAGTGGACTTTCTTAGAATAAAATTACCTGTAAAAATTAAACTAGGAAGAGCAATTAAAAGAGAAATATATGGGGTAATAATGTCCCCTCGACCACTGTTCTTTCTGTGTACTGATGTGGGTGAGGTTAATGATAAGAAGCCAAGTGACAAGATTAATAAAAGCAACCATAATGACAAGCTTAAAGATTGTCACCCTCAGCAAAGTTTGTTTCAAAATGTTGTTGCTCAAGATCATGAGTATCATGTCAATAACTTAAACAAAAAAAAAAAATCCCCACACAAAAAAAACCCACAAAAAAACCCCCAACAAAAAAACCCACAAAAAACAAAGAAACAAAACTCACAAAAACAAACAAGAAAAAAATACCAATCAAACAAGATCTCTGCAACTTTATCCACAAGCTGAAGTAAAGCCACATGAAATCCTTGGCCTGGTCCAGTAATTCATCAGAGAACAGACTAGCGAGGGTTTCCCTCTTTCACGCTGTAGTGAAGCAAATAGGTGAATGTATGCATTACAAAGGAGTAACCAAAAAGATCCTTACCACCACTACATCCAAAACAAAACCAACCAGCCAACCCAAATAAGAAAAAATAAAAAACCAAAACCAGACCAAAAAGTCAGGAGATTTTCCACAATATTCAATACCTAATTTTGCACTATAAAAATCTTTTCCTTCTGGGCTGTGTCAACAACGGAGAAACACCAGTACATTTTTCCAACATGGCAAGCCTCAGGATTCAATCTCTCTCTATTTATCAGATGATATAAATGCATCAAGAATAACAGAGAATAATAACAATTAAGTGTAAACCTGATAATTTAATATAATAGCTTCCTGACTTTTCTCTCAAAATTAAGCAGTCATTTCATACATCAACAGTGAATTGATAAAGGTAAGAGAAGAATGTTGTATAACCTTCTGTAATGCAAGTGCATCAGTAATTATCCTTAAAAGACTGATTCCATAAATAGTTAGGTTATTATTAAAAGCATACCATTTAAACTCATACAAAAAGCATTGCAATTTCAAAGCCATTTAGCATGCTTTTGTTATGTAAAATAATTGAGGTTGATAATTGTCAACAACATGTAATGCCAGATTACAAGATCCATATTGCCTTGTATTATGTTAAAATACAGTGTATTATCCAGTCTTGTGTATTGCCCCAAGAAACATGCCAACCATTCATTAAATTACAGATTACAATCTTTAAAAAGTGACCACAGCTTTACCAAAACAAAGATTTAACAAAACAGTGGAATTTACATATTAAACTCATTGTCTTTATATCACCTAATCTAAATCTCTTGTAGGACCACTTGATGATTCCAGAATTAAAAGCTTGCTAGTCACACCATTCCCCTCCTGGTCTAAATCATAATTCATATGGTGAGGTACAAGCTACCTTAGACAGTTTACAAGGGAGCACAAAGCTGAAGACTCTGACTGTCAGGAAATAATCCCTACTTTAAACAGCATAGCACTTTTCATGCTGTGTTGGACAGACAGAAGAAGTGTTATGAAACAGAAATAGAGCACATCTATTGTTTCACCCACACATCTCTCCTCAATTAAAATAGCAGGATAATGGTATCTTATGTTTTTATATGTTTTTGCAGCTACCAGTTTAGATGTGCAGAACACATTATGTGCAAACGTTTGTGCTTTGTTCACACACTGGTAAAAACCCCCACTCCTAAGTAAGTGATTTACCCCATCTGGCATAAAAAGAAAAGGTGAAGCAGGCAGACACGGAGAAACACAGGCTAGAAAAAAGTTTTTCTCGTAGCACAGCATGCTTCTGAAATCATCTGGGGTTGTACGGGTTTACATTACCTTAGACAGTATTGTGTATTGTCATATGTGGTCCCTGCTGTAGGGGACAATTCTCCTCCCACATCATATCAGAAATGTGAAAGAATCCCATGAACTGTATTTCTGCCCCTAGGTTGTTTCAATTAAGTTAATTACTTTAGATCTAACCTATAATCAGATGCTAGGATTTGTCCTTTGAAAGGGAATTTATCAGGAGGAAGTACACACCCCTTAGAGCAGACTGAGATTGCAGGGTATGTCAGATAAGAGTGTAAGCATGAGTAATTTTTTTTCTTCTCCCCTTATCCCTTCATTTTGACACTGTATTAAATCCTGCTGGCAAACCCTTCTCAACATTTTCCAAAGCCACTCATTCTGCTCTCTTCCCAAAGAAAAAGAAGACCTTTTGACCTTGACCTTGATTTCCAAAAGCCTGCCTTCAAATATAAAACAAAACAATTTTACCTGGTGTGTCACTTTGTCCATGTGGCCAGCCTGAAGACATCATCTTTTCTACAGTTTAGACTCTTTTCTACAGTTTAGCAACATCAGACTGAGGAGGAGAAAATCCATGTCCAGCTTCCACTCACAGGAAACAATGAAATGAATTAATTTCTCACAGAAAAAAGCCCCAATCATTTAAAAATGTGTGTCTACATATAATATATATGCACGTATATATATATACATGAAAACGTATATATATAAGCAGCAGGTGATGTGACCTCAGGTGAAACAAAATTGGATTCTGAGTTTTTTCCTGTCACAGCAGTAACCTATCCCTTCCCCTTCTTCCTGCCAGGTCCCTCTGTATTACAATTAGTCGAAACCATATTATACAGCCAGCAAATGCCCCACTCCCCCACTGTCATGAAAAAATAAACTCTCTTTTCCTCTCTACCTTCCCCCCTGCTACCGCAATTGCCTACCTTAGTTTTTTTACATCTGCCAGGTTGTGACTTCCCAGTGGGATCCCATGGCAAAGAATCCCACAAAAGATCACAAAATCTTTGGCTCTGTGTTTTGCTTGTTTTAAACTCAATGCTTCAAACTCTTGGCTGCCAATAGTTCACTTGCTCTGAGAAGCAGTGTCTGTTACTTTTTCCAAGTACTTTTTTTGGTGAGACAGTCATGCTTTTAAAGACCTTCACTACCTTTTTACAGAATAAAGAGTACTGAGCTTTGTAACCTCTGCTTTTAAGAAAGCCATTTGCTATTTTGTGAAATGAATCACTCTTTTCCCTACTTTTCTCTATCTGCTACATCCTTTTGAGAACAGTGACAGAAATTGTAAAATTTCAAGATGTGAAACCCGATAGATATAGTGGCATAATAATTACATTTCTTCGCCTGAAAATCTAGCATTAGTTTTGTCCTTTTGACTTGTCACACTGACTGAATGGCTTTAGAGGATTTTTCTGGTCAGTTCAAGATCTCTTTCAGGTGTGTATTTATATGTGAAGAGTTGGTATTTTTTCCCTCTCACCCTCCCACGTGCATTGCTTTGCATTCCATTTGTTTGATAGATCAGTAAATGATTCAGGAGTCTGGGCCTTGCCTGCAAGGTTTTGCAGTCAGTTTTAGTATTCTACTGATATTAGCCAATATCACAGAATTTAGCAACTTTGCCCACTTGCCTAATTTCATCTGTTCAGTAGAGCAAATTCCTGCATATATATTAATACTCATTTACTAAGTATATTGGACAAATTTTTGGTAAAGATTATGAGATTCATTCAGCTTACGTTTGAAGCTGAAATTACATAAATTCAAATTAGAAATGATTTGGAATTTAAAGCAAAAAATCAGTTAACCAAAACTGGGAGAAATTTACCATCAGATAACTTACTAAGCTACTGTTGGACTCCTTCTATACCTAATAATTTTGAAATTAAGAGTGGAAGGTGATTAATTTGAGGGAGATTTTTTTTCTTTTTTGGATTTATCATTTCATACAATGATAAATTCTAGAGCCTGAAGTCAGCCCATATGCTTTTTACCTATGATTGTATGTCGACAAAGACAGCTTTCTTGACCTTTAACAAGGCAGTGTTGACTACTGGGCCTGCAGATCTGCATATAGCCATGAAAAATATTACACGGAAAAATACTGAATAATGACCTACTGCAGTATATGATAATAAAAATGCAACTAATAATGGAATTGCATTGTGGATTCTTACAATAACAACTGAGAAACCTTCAAAACCTTATGGTGATTCTTTTCCTGAAGAGGTCTACGTTGCCTCAACTAGTGATATCAAGCAGGTTGATGCGTATGTGCTCTGTGACTAGGCAGAGTTCCTAAAGAGGGAAAAGACCCTTAGGGGGCAGAGACAGAGGTGCAGCTGCCAGCCCCTCTCTCTGACCCAGGGCTGAGTCTGCCTCTGCCAGTGTGACAGAAAGTTAGAGACTTGGTGGAAGCCTCTTGCACTCCTGAAGCTCCTACTGGACATAGGACAAGTCCCAGGCAGGATAAAAGACCAAACCTTTGTTACTTTTGAACTGGGATTTCAGCTTCTATAACTGCACATGTTCTTCACCCTTCCTTACATTTGACTGGCTGTGCAAGCCATTATTTTCAAATCCTTTCCCTTAACAGGCAATGTTAAATTTTAGTAACAAACTTGATTAATACTGATTTAGCCTGTTCCACAAGCTAATATGAACTTATATTTTCTTTTCTTTTTTTCTTCTAAAAAGGTGCAAACATAAAATGCCAGACAACTGAAATGGTATTAGAGAGGAATCTCATTTTAAGTGAGACACAAGATACTCTATAGCTCAAAGAATTTATAAAATAACACAAACAGGAAAAGAATCTGATATTTTTGTATTTTCAAGGGGAAAAAAAGGAATTTAGGTATATGATTAAAAGACCTTTGTCTTCATCCTAACTGGCTTTAAATTTTTCTTGTGTTTCTGGCCCTGAATGTGTATATTCCAATAAAATAATTTAACTCTGCTGCATACTGGCATTGTAATCTATTTGATACTCAGATCTGGACCTTTCAAAAAGGCCAAAATAAAAAGGTAAAAAAGAATTAGCTGATAGACTGGTAAGAAATATGTGAAAGATGCCAACACATGCACACATCCCTGCCAAAAAAGAAAAAAAATCCCTCTATAAAAACAGTGTTCTCCTGAGGGCACTATCCCTTCTTTTAATCTGGCATCCTGTCCTTCCTTTTTGCTCATTCAGTATCAGAGTCTGTATTTATTATCTGTTGCTATCTAACTTGGATTGCAAGATGCTTAGGGCAAGGACCTTGTCTTCTTACATTTCTGTAATGTACCATGAACACCTCTAGCACTAAATAAATAATAGGCTCTGCAAACTCCATTTAGTATCTATTTCAATTTGTGGTGAAGACTCACCATGTTTTCAGAGTGTAAGGTTCATTTCTTTCTCTTAATGGCTGGTGCTGGACAAGATATAAACATGAATCCACATTTTTCTGGCTTCTGCTGGAGCAAACTTGCTCATTAGAGCTCCTACTGACAGTGACCCTGGCCCAGTCTAGTCAAATCCAAGTCTTGACAGTTAACATTATCTTGCAGTCAAAATTCACTGCAAAGATTTTCAGTTAGCCTTCTTGATTCTTCAGTCATCTGTTACTAACACAGCTTCATCTTTGAATAACCAAAACATCTTCATGAAATCTCAGATAGTCTGTAAAGAATCTAGAAAGGACTGTTCAAATGAAAAAATAAACCCCATCAGATTTCATTGCTCTGTTTTCTAGCAGGCCCTTCCTTATTGAGAGAAGAAAAAAAATAAAAATATCATCTCTCCTGACCACTTAGGAAATGCTTCCTTTATTAAGCTGCAACTTTCCCACTTCCAGAAAAAAATTTTAAATAAGTTAAATAGCTAGAAAACATCATTGACCTATTTACTTTACTTGGAAAATTGCCAAACACTTTGACATTTGGGGGTTTCAGAGATTGGTAAAAGGGAAGCAAGAAGAAAGACTAATTTCTCTGGCTAAAATGGGCTGTGTCACATTGGAGTCAATGTAACATGCCAGTCCTTTCTAGCTCCTTGCCAAAGAGGCCACACTGACTCAGTTGTTCTGATGATGCACATAGGATGCATTGTCCACTTACTGCCATAGCCCACAGATGAGGGTGAGAGGATGTGAGGGAATAAAGATGTAGTGAAAACCTCTGTTTCAATCTGCACCCAATTCTGCATGCTGAGGAATGAAACGTTGGAGTCTTTCCTCAATCAATCTTCACACATCAGGATTTTTGAATTCTGAAAATAGTTAATCGAACATCTATCATCTTTACCCCCTCTTTCAAACCAGAAGAAGTAGACTTTCAGAAGGCATAAGAAAGAAACTAGCCTGTGGCCTTTTGCTAACTGTTGTTCCTACTTCCTAGATACTCAATTTTAACCAAGAGAAGGGGTGTTTTAACCAAGAACAGCATAGCGACCTCATGGAAGCTGTTATGAAGCAGAGCACAAAAGCTTCAAGCATGTGTTGGAAAATCCTTGCCTGGCAAGAATTCAGCCTTGTTCCTTCACACAGGTGAGCTGTCCTTGTAATTTTCCTCAGCAGTTTCCACAAGTATCATCACTTCACAGCATCAGGTCTTTTTGCCCATAGCTGAAATGAAACTACTTATCAGTATTAAGAAATGTCACAAAGAGCCCTAGCAGCAACTAGGTAACATGGTGTTAATAGATTCTATAATAGAATAATTTTTTTTTTTGTTATATGCTTATGGATTTTGAAAGGTAGGATTATATTAATAGCCTCTACTGTACAATAGGTAAAGAGAAAAGCATGTGCATGTCACAAAGAGTGGCAGGCTTTAATGAACACACTAGCATCTGTCACTGCTGAGGGATGGGAAAGTAGGAGAGTGCTTTAAACTCACAGATATCCTGAGGAAAGAGAGCTCAGTCACTTACCAAGCTGCAGCAATTTATTATTTTAGAAACTACTTCATAAAAATGACAAGATTAAATTATTCAGTCAATGTTGTCAAGTTAGTTTGTGTCATGAATACGCTGGTCATATAAAAGCTCTCAGTGACCTGTTTATCACATTGCTTGCCACTTGATGCCTGGCAGCTGCTGTCGCCAGCATAATTTTTTTTTTTTTTTTTTTTGCTTTAAGAACATTAATTAATACATTACTGTGATGAATTAACAGCAGTCAACATGTAAAAGTTGGTTGAAAAATTTGGTATGCATTTGGTAACGACACGCTATTTTTTCACTTAGTCATTATGGGGTAACGTAAAGCAACAAGCATATGGGACTCAGCAAATAGTCAACTGAGTTCAACATACTTTTTTTCTGAAAACATGAAAAATAGAAAATATTGTTTATGAAGATCAAAAACCATAACATAATTCTCAGTGCTCAGATGGTAGGCAAAGACTGCATGTAGATAACAGGGATGGAGAAGTATCTTGACAGGTTCCCACCATTACTGCAGATAATCTTTATAAAAGCTAGTAGAATCTATTAATTTGCCAAGCACTGGTCATATGGCTTCAACAGAGCTATGATAAATCTACAGAAGTCCAGTAGCTTGTAAAGAAAGGAAAGGCACAGAACCTCTGAAGAGAAAATCTTCTCAACTCCTGACACTATTGCAAACCATGACTGAGTTTTTGAATGAGGCTCACCTTTAGAGCTGTTCAGGCCTTGGATTTCTCTCCCTCAGTAATTCATGATTTAAGGCAAAGGAAAAGTATGCATCTCTGTCTAACGAGTAATTTATTTTTAGGCCTGTTCAGAATACATTAAGGAGTCTGAAAAAAATTCCAAAATTTTCTGCAATGTCAAATTCAGATATACTAACTAAAATAATCAAAGGTTTGCTGTTTTCCGTGCAGAAAACAATAAAGACTTTGCTCCTTTCAACACTCTCTCTCCCTCCCCTAAAAAACAGAGAAAGAGAACATTTCCAATAATCAGAAAACCCCAAAAGAAGTTGTAGTGGGTTGACCCTGGCTGAATGTCAGGTACCCACTATAGACACTCTCTCCCTCCCGCCTGCAACTGGATAGAGGAGAGAAAAGAAAACAAACAACAGCTAGGGATTCGTGAGTTAAGAGCTGGGAGAGGTCACTTACTGATCACCATCACGGGCAAAACAGACTCAAAGTAGGGATATTAGTTAAATTTATTGCTAACAGGATCAGAGCAAAAGAGTGAGAAGTAAAATAATCTTAAAAACACCTTATCCGCACACCTCACCAGCAGTGCAGGGAGATGGGGAATGGGGGCTACAGTCAGTGGTTTCTGCTGCTGCTCAGGGAGAGGAGTCCTTCCTCTGCTCCCATGGGGTCCCTCCCACGGGAGACAGTCCTTGATGGACCTCTCCAGCGTGACCCCATCCCTCGGGCAGCAGTTCTTCACAAACTTGTGTCCCGTGGGTTGCTCCTCCATGGGGTGCAGTCCTTCACCAATGAGTTGTACTGACATGGGTCCCCCACAGGGCCACAAGCCCTTCCCGGGAAAAACCTGCTCCAACATGGACTTCCCTCTCCCCAGGCTGCAGGTCTTCAGGAGGACCCTGCTCCATATTGGGCCTCCCATGGGGTCTCAGCCTCCTTTGGATATCCACCTGCTCCAGCCTGGGCTCCTCCATGGGCTGCAGGTGGGTCTCTGCCCCACGATGGCCCCCCATGGGCTGCAGGGGCACAGCTGCCCCACCATGGTCTGCGCCACGGGCTACAGGGCCTCAGCTCCAGTGCCTGGAGCACCTCCTGCCCCTCCCTCTACACTGACCTTGGTGTCTGCATTGTTGTTCACATGTTCTCGCTCTGCTCTTCCCTGGATGGAATTTTTACCAGCAAGGCAACCTTCTGTTCATAAATATGTTATCGCAAAGGTGTTAC
>JAYRBT010000082.1:94700993-94723638 GCA_036023395.1 Myiotriccus ornatus | reverse complement strand
CTCTGCTCTTCCCTGGATGGAATTTTTACCAGCAAGGCAACCTTCTGTTCATAAATATGTTATCGCAAAGGTGTTACTGTCACTCCTGATGGGCTCGGCCTTGGCCAGCAGCAGGAAGCCCATCCTGGAGCCGGCTGGCATTGGCTCCACCAGACCGGGGAAACTTCTGGAAGCTTCTAACAGAAACCACCCCTGTAGCTGGCCTCACCCACTACCAAAACCCAGCCATAGAAACCCACTACAGAAGTGCACATAAAACTGGGAAATTAAAAGTGAGTTTGTCAGTTTGTCTGTGAGATCCCATGGCAGCAAGAGCCCCTGCCTTTGCAGGACACCTTGAGAAGTCCCTGGACCCTCCCTGGAGTTTGCAGCCATTTTATAGCACTCTAAATAGACACCAGCACATATCTGTGGGGAAATGAAAACAAGAATGGCTAGATAGACAAAATGGAGAGTTTACAGATCCAGTGGTACAATATTTCAAGAAAGTAACCTCTGAAAAACAAATTAAACAGACCTTCTCCTGTGTCTTGTACCAACCAGCAAAATCCTTTTCTATGCAAATAACATGAATCTGCCTCAGTGTCTGTCACAGCTTTCCTATCCCAGCCATATGGTTTCCACAGATCATACAGGTAATATCTGCTATGAGTTCACATATGAGAATGTGATGCTATCATTGCATGTCATATTGGGTCTAAACAAGGCAAGGATCCCTTCTGTTTCAGCCTTCTTCAATAACCAGTTACACCTTTATCAGTACAAAAGTTTTTGTAAGCAGCCTGCCATTAAGCATAAACTGTCTGTGCTCAAATAAATCTTCTTAATATGGAAAGTGACATGTAGGATATATCTTTACAATAATATATGATTTGCTGAAATATTTATGGAATTGAAACAGTGCAGGCTGTTTTTAAGAAGAATAATCTGCTCTCAAATGAAGTCTTGTTTTAATATTGAAATTACTAGATACGCAAGAAAAATTTTGAAATAATGAAATGCTCAAGGCAGAAATTAAATTTCTTTTCTTAAAATAAAAGTTCTTGGAATATAGGGTTTTTGAATAATCACATTTTTATACATGAAAGATCAAGACATAACTACTAACTTTTCTGATACTTATCCCTTATTTAATAAGATGCATGGAAAAATTATTTAGACCCACACATTCACAGACATACATATATATTCAAACAGTATAATTATACTGCACTGGGTGATTTACATAAAATAAAATAAAATTTTAGCTGATATATATTTAGTTCCAAAGCATTGGAAGACCTCAGTAAAAGCATTTTCCCTATACCTTTCTTCTCCTTCCATAATCAAAAAAATACCTTCCTGTTCAGACAGAAAGGTTCAGGTGTACGAACATCTCTACATTGATAAAAGCATTGATTTTTTGCCCTTAAATAAATGTAGATACAATGACATAGTGCAAGATTAATCCTGGAATGAGAGTTGTGGATTTCTTAGTCTTTACCTTAGAATCCTTTTTACCTTAAAATCTGCATCTTAGTGTCTCCAGCTTTTTAATATGGAACTTCATCTCTTCTTATTGATTTTGTCTTGTTGTGTCATATTTATACTGAACTAACCATAGGTTTCAGAGCTTCTGCTTGTTATTTATATGGAACAGAATGGAACTTTTATACCCTACAGAACTAGAATTATGCTTTCTTCAGGCATAATTTGACATTTCAGGTGTAGGTTTCCTTTCTCTGCAGGAATAGAATTTTGCCTCTGTTTTGGTTAGGATATTGCACAGGAAACTCACAGTGATATTGCTCTCTTTCCTTGGTACTGCTCTTTCTCCCTAGTTCTTAGTAAATTAATCTTGATCACTCATTCAGTGTTCAAGTGACCTAGATAGCTTTTTGTGGAAAGAAAAATAATTATTAAAAAACCCACTTCATTTTATTAGATTTTTTTTTCCCCTCAGTCTATAGCAAAGAACATGATTTCTTCCTAGCATCATACCAAGCAAACTTCTTGAAATGACCTTCATCTCCTTTTTTTGTGGCTTCTTATAGTTGTTGTTTTTTCATATTTTGAACTGTCTTAACCCCATAATTAAATACTGGGAGTTGTTTTGTGGCTTTTGGTGCCTGGAATAAATAGACAAATGGGGTTTATGGATCTTTGTGTAGTAAACACCATAACACATAGATGCTTCTTACTATGGAACCAGCCTGAGGACGTCGATGCTACTTTCCAGTCCCCCATGCTGGCAAAGACTTTGTTTTCATAGTTGCACATACACAGATAAAGTTTTATTTAGGAGGGGGAAAAAGAGAAAAAAAAAAAAAAAGAAGGGGAAAAATACGCTAATAGAACTTTATGGGAAAAAAAATTGAATCTCACATTAAATTTTTTAAACATCCATAAATGTTGATCCTTTTTCCTTAAAATCCTTTGATTTGACATGCACATACAAGAGATGGAAGTGATTTCACTTGCAAGTGCTTTTAGAACACAACAGGTTATTTATCACAGTAAAGAAACAACAAAGAACATCTGAAGCATTCAGACTACCCCTTCAGTCATATCAGACAGAATGTTACGAGGAGCTTCACCTCATCTGATATAGCAATTTGGTACAAAGCAATGATAAAACTGGCACAAGCCAAACTTTATTCTCAGTGCCAAAAAACTTCAGCACTTAGAATTTTATAATACAAATGTTTCTAACCAAAATCAAAGAAGCTGAAACATTTCTGACTATTCATATCCAAACTGCTTATCTTGAGTCTTAGGAGTGGTTTAATTTATTCTTAAGAGACCGTGACTAGCCACAGAAGCTACACTTTCAGCTAATGCATAATATATGCTACAGGAATCCAGAAAGCTATTCTGAGTATAAGAAAATCCAACAAGCACCCAACTTCCCACACAAATATAAAAGAGCAATGAGAGAGGATGTATGAATAATTAAAAGAAAATGCTTGTGGGGTAAGCAGTTATATTATTTTTTATAATAAATCTGAAATTTCTAATCATATTAAAATGATTTAAATATGTATAAAACATCTCCATTGAATTACCACTTCATTTCTAACTACTTCTGCTTCCCTTTCTTAGCCAAAATTGCTCTAACACATCAAGTTATGTCTTTCTGTGTTACTTTTTAAGAAAGAAATCAATAAAACAATAGCTAAAAAGGCAAATTATCCAGCCAGCTATATAAAGCACTACCCTATTTCAGTGATTATTTAAGATGTGGCATAGAAAATTTGGCTCATAAATATTTTGGTGAATTATTTACATGGAGACAGGTTTCTTCCCTAAGAAATTCAAGCGTTGATAATTAAGCACAGAGAGACGCACAGAAGCCTAGAGGAGTTAAGGCACTAAAAAGTATTGAACAAAGAGTACATATTAAGTAACACAGATTTAAAACAAACCCAGAATCATCAAACCCTTCTACTTTGGAGCCTCAGTGGTGTGGCCTCACAATGAATGCTTTGATGTCCTATTGCTTAATCCTGCAATGCAAAGATCCATTGTAAGGATTCACAGTGATGACTAAAAAGAGTATTATAGGAAGAAAATAAATTTATGGATGTGTAGGGGTTTTGATAACTAGTATACTGCCTTGCAGAACCTTCCAAGCAAAATCCAGCTCCTCTTTGTGTATGGTTATGTACCTGCATTGTCACTTCGTGGCAGTAGACCAAATGGGAAAATACCTGGGATATTTGCCTGTCACTTTGAATTAATTTGTAAGAAATAAATATTATCCTCATGGTTCAGATGAAAACGTAAACTGATAAATTCATTAAGAGTTGCAATTCCCAAATGAATTATTGCCCTTTGCCCACAAAGTGTAATACATGCTCACAAATATGCGTTGACAGTGTTGACTGTGCAATGACAGTTTCCTCAACATAACCAGCATAACATATGGGAGCTGTGACATGCATTGGCAAAAATATTTTTGTTTGACTGAATTTACTTTTTGCTTGATATTTATTTGGTTTCTTTTTACCTTAAATACATCTTAATACATCTTAATTGCAAAATTAATACTGATGTGGAGTAAGTAGTTTTTTATTAAGACAGAACCATTATCCTAGCATAGGATTTGCCTGTGTGCTCAGTGCAACATAAACTTATTACAGAGTTGATTACAATATAACTGTGAAAGAGATTATAAAAAGAAACTTAATAAAATGAAAATGATTAATTATGGCTTTGATCCTTCAATTAGTTCCACAGTTTATTGCAGTGCAGGGTGCCTCAGAGTTCATTTGCATAGCAGCAGAGAATGCACTACACACTAATCCAGAGTTTTTCTGAAAAGCTCTCTCAGCACAGATTCCAGACTGCAGATCATATCACTATTGACTTTTAAAATATATTCTAAAAATTAGTACACTTTAAAATTTTTAGATGGCATGTAACCAGATTAATTCAGTGTCAAAGGCAACCCCTAAGAAGCTTCTTGCTTTGTTAGTTGGAAGTCAAATGTCATGAAATGAAGATAATCTTGTAAAATGAATTAAGAGGAACATTATAAGAGTACAAAACTTAAAAGTTTCAGAAAATAAACCACTGAGATAGGAAAGTATCTCTTTAAAATTTGTAATACTTGATATAAACTGCTTAGTTTAGTTTAGAGTAGGTGAGACTTTTTCTTGAGGATGAATTGTGCATTTCTCACCATCCTTCCTGAAGTGATAATTACTGTTTCAAAACAAAAATGGAGAGCAGAAAGAAATCCTCCAGAACAATAAATATGCTACAGAAAGAAATTAAGGCTAGAAAATACTGGACTAAATATGGAAATAACAGACTATAGACCAAATTAAAAGCCATCTATGTATGTGACTAGTCCATTAGGTCACTTCTGTGGCTGTTTCTCTTTCATACATTTTTAAGACACCTATTTGAGAAATATGGACCGTGAAGCAAATTTTTAAATATACAAATGCATCTAGAAAATAAGATAGAAAAAAAAAAAAAGCTATCTCATTACTTCGTTAAAAAAAAAAAGAATAATCAATTAGAATTCTTCACAATGTCAACTGTATTAACACTGTAAAGAAAAAAGGAGGATCCTTAAATTAACTGATATACCACCCTGTTTTTATTTTCAAACTATTGGGACCAAAATGAAGTATCTGGACTTCAGTTTCTGTCACTGCAAACACCCTTGTCCTGAATGGCAGGGATTTAGTCTAGCAGTCAAATGGATGATAAAATAATTCCCTTCAGTGCTGTACATGGTCTGCTGCTCATCATTTCCCTCGGGTTTTAAATGTGAAGGTTTGGGAGTGTGTTGGTTTGGTTTGCTTTCCTTTGCTTTATTTTATTCAATAAGTACAACCTTAGTGGAGATAGTTAACAACTGAAGGCTTTTTATTAGCAAATTTTGCTGGAATCTTGCCTAAGATCAGGGCACATGATGCCTCTTATAGACTTGTATAACATCCCCTTTATAGAGATAATTATTGCTTTCGCCATCTTCCTGTTCTCTGTAGATAGTGAGCTTGGCTTCCCAGCTTTGGGAAGCAGCTGTAACATGCTGGCACATTTTCCAGGCATGTGTGCTTCATGAAGGGCTTGGGAGCAGAGGTCTATGCAGTGCATCTGCTGCCTAGAATAAGACATCATCTTCCATAGTAGAGGTAATGAAGAACCCTGAGCTAAAAAGCAGAGAGACTGAGAGGCACATGCTGCCAAAGGAGACATTTCTACAAATATGTCTTCTTTATTCCATCCCACATCCTTTCTGTGCTGGCTTTTTCTGAAAAATTTTCTGCATCAAATGAATTCTCAGCTTCAGAATGGGGAAAAAAATCCTATATCAGCCACTCAGAACCCGCTGAAAAACTGTTGTAAGGACCTGAGTGACACCTGTCAGTGTCATGAGGCTGTGAAGAATGGTGACCTAACATCCATCTGGAGTGGAGCTTACCAAAAATCTGCATAAAAGACGTTTTCATATCCTTGGAACAGTAACCTCCCCAGTATCACACTTTTAAGACCCTTTTAACACAAGAAATGTACAAGATAATTTGTACCAGATTTTTTGTCATAACCAAAACAGTACATAGAAATATAATAAGAAAGTAACTTGGTTAAAGACTCTTTGCAACTTCCAAAGGATAATTTAACTAGAACATGCTTTCCTCAGAATTTAAAATACACTAAAGAGTGGTGAGAACGAAGAACAAACTGAAGAAAGGTTAACTTCCTTTTAATGCTGTTAATTATGACATCTGACTCAATTCACAGACCTTGAAAAATTTCATCTAATTTCATCTCATGTGTACAGGTTCTACATACTAAAATTTAACTGAGGAATTTCCTAGCTGACTTTAAGCCAATTTCCAAGTAGAAAGTTGCAGCTAGTGTTCAGGGTTGTCCTATTCAATTATATCTTGTAAAGAGATAATCTATTAGCTAAACAAAGGCTAAACACAGGTGTAAGTACTATGCAGGGCTAGCACCTTGCTGAAGAATCCAAGAACACCCAGACCTTTCCCTTGAATTCTATCTATCTCCAGATAGAGCAGTGGAGCTACTTTTTGTTCATAGACCATCTATCTTTCTATTTTACAACATTTTGAGGGTACCTTTGCCTATAAGTTTGTCATGTCTGTGTTTTTTCTTCACATTTCTTAAATATATATATTGCTTCAATCTTAAATTTGAAGTCACTTTTGCTTCCTATAAGCAAAGCAGTCCGTATATCATGCAGATAGAACAGATTAGCATATTCTGGAGGAACAGGCAATCTCTTCTCTGACATGGATGTTTTGCAAGCTCCCTATGCAATATCGAATGATTTACTGAGCACGAGTCTCCCATTAATGAGATACACTAATTAGTGACTTGTACATGTGAGAAGTAGAAAAGGAGCTGCAGGAAGAAAAAAGAATACTATGTTCTGAGGACTCTTTTCTTTTCAAATTTGTTTTCATGTTTCATCTTTCTTAGCAGTAACAAAGAGTTACCTAAACAAGAGTTTCCTAGCTTGGCAGTCCTTGGGATGATTAATGCTGATTACTGCACCGATTAGTATTATCTAGATAACGATATAACTAGCAGAGCAGAAATAGCTAGATACACAGTTTTTCAAATACTGTCACATAAACTCCTTAGCGGTTTTGCTTTCCTCACCTCTAGCTTGGCCATGAATTGTTTTCTATTCTCAAAATTATACTAAAGTGTGCAACTAAAAAACTACTGTTTTTACAGTTATGAGAAAGTTGCTCTCATGAGATTAAACTCTGATTAAAGGAATATCTTATTGCTTTGAAAACTCTATAGTTATTCGCTGGTGCTAAATCTGATGGCAAATAGCATCACACATGCATACATACATACATATACATATATATAAATGAGATGGTTTATGTTCATTGTCCACTGTTAAAATCCAATCAGGTTTTTGAGGCATACACAAGAGCATTGAAACCCAGCTTGCAAATGGCTTGTCTGAGCAGCTCTGCGGTGACTACTCTATGCAATGCAATCTCTTGTTTCATTCTTAGTTTTCTGAAATTCTCGGGGGTAAAGACTATTTCTCACAGAAATTAACTTTTTGCTTAATGAAGGAGTTTTTAAGTTCCCCCTCCCCAGGCCTCAAGGTTAGGGTTCTGTCAAGATTTGGTACATTAAATACATCTTTACAATTGCATGAAGTATTTGAATGTAGTCTGTTAACAGAAATTAAAGGGACCCTCCAGAGATCTGAATTACATGTCTGCAAGAAGGTATAATATTACAGCAGATGTGACCACACAAATCTCGTTCCCTGAAGTACATTCCAGTAGCTTTGAACACATAAAACTACCTCCTTGAAGTACAAACAGTAGCAGCAATAACATTTGGTATATAGCTGTCAAGCTAAGGTTTGTTACAGTTATTAAGTCTTTCAGGTCGATGAAGTGCAAAGAAAATATAGGGTACAAATAATAAAGCAATTATTTGAAATAATACAGGTCATAGAAGCCTGGGTTCCTATTAACTCATTATAAAGCTTTCTGCATTGTGAATAAAGATACTGCATTCCTCCATTCAAGAAACATCCGTTTTATGTTGGACATCTCAAACTACAGAAGGGACTCAAAATTGCAACATTTTTTTTACAGAGTATAGATACTCTTACATCATAGTTTAATTAAATAATTCATTATACCTTACCAACTCAAGCTTGAGACTAGCATTTATCCCCTGACACAATTATTTTGTCAAGTCACTACCTTTCTTGATTTTTCCAACTGTAAAATGGAATTATTGCATCAGCTGCACAAAGCACTAGGCTTTACCTGCAGTTTTAGTCAAATGCCAAAATCAATAATTTTATGTTATTCTTGATTCCACTGAACATTCACAATTTAATTACAGGTTGATGATCAGGATTTTAACATTTTTATTTTTGAATGAAATGAGTTAAAGTATTGAAGTAGTAGAACGGAAGTAGCTGATTTAGAGCATTTTCATTTCTGTGCTCAAACTGTGAATAAAGCAAAAGATAGAAACTCAAGAATCTTTTCCATCTGCCTGTACACAGATAAGATCTGGGTTGTATCCACTTTTGAATACATAAAATTGTAAATAAATCTAGTAACATAATATATTATTATATTTTAGTAATTAAAAGGTATTTCAATGTTATAGTATATATTCAGTGACATTAATTCTTATTTTTTTCATGTACTGGATGTATTCTTTTGGGGAAGAGAGAATTTCTAACAGCAAAGGAGAAAAAAGTTAAATCTGACTCCCGTTCACCACAGGGAATCTCATGCTAATGGAATATCAAAGTTGAAATCCATCTATTGGACCTGAGGAAATAATTTTCCAGTAAAGATATGCCAGAAATAAATTTATCTCCAGAGACAGTGAGAGGGAACAGTAATCAGGATGGCAATTCTGAAAGATCATGTTAAAGCAGTGAAAAACATATTCAACAGAGAAGCTATTGCATTGTCAATTGCTCCCCAGCACTAGTTCATCTACCTGTCTGCTGCAAACTTGGCTTCAGTTACCTGAATTCATCTACACTGAGGTCCTCATAGCATTCCATACCTCCAGTTCCGCTGAGGGAAAACCTGATGCAAAGATTTGCTCCACTTCACAACCGTGAGGTAAAGAAAAAGGGCCACATCAGATTTGCCTAGCTCTTACAGGACTCCTGTTCTCAGCTTCTTTTGCCCTGGCCTAATGGATCCGGGATGAATTTGTGTGGTTGCAAGACAGCTGGGGACATGGATTAAGATATGCTACCAATACATTTGAAATTCAGTTTATTTCCTTTCAATGGAAGGCACCTAAAAGGATCTACTCATTGCAGAAAATGAGTTCTCAGTGCTGTCACGAAAGGATTTGACCAAAACAGTAAGTTAGTTTGTTTAACAAAGTAATTTTTAACTTAGTTTCTCAGGTATTTTAAGAGAGTGGTTGGTTCAGGGAGTCCTGTTTGATAATGAATATTTTCTTTCTGAAAATTTAAAATTAAAAAAAAAAAAAGGTGAAAAAAGTCTTTAAGTAGCATGGATTTAAAGTGTGTTCATTATGCCCCCCACCCTGTCATCCCAAGAGTTTAGGGAAGTATTTGCATCATAGGACTGTGTCTTACATCTCACTCAACCTGTTCAATTCTCAGGGTCTTTTGATTATCATCTCACATAGTTCATGGCATCTGGTACCTTCATGTCCAGACAGCTGCAAAACACCTTAGGTCAGATACAAAAAGATGAACATGGAAATTCTTCTTCATGAATTATGCATAGATTACATACCCTGACCCACCTGTACAAAAAATAATGGAAGATGTGTGACTGGAAGTCTGCATTTTCACAAAAAGAGCATTTAGTTAATTATATTTAAGTTTTGAGTCATCATTGTTTTCATAGACTCCCTCTCACTGTCAATCTGCCTTTGTTCTATTACTGCTTTCTTCTTTTCAGACATTTTCCCATCATCCCACTAAGTCAAGACGATAAAGCCAGTTTCCTTGAACTAATATTAGTACAGTCCTGGGGAACTGGCTGACAAGAGATACTCTGGCAGAAACAGTCTCTGAAATCCACAGCGTGCCAGAACTTGCCCTCTTCTGTGCACCATACAGTCATCCCGGGAATGGGAAAAGAAGAACGCCCACCATTCCCTAAATGCATTCTAAAAAAATGGCTTTATTATTTCATAACTTACCTCTAGAGACCAAGTCCAGAGTAAAACTACTTCATCAAACATCCCAGATGATTTGTGAGCACAGAAGATAAAATACAGATGCTCCATCTATGCAACAAGGTCTAGGGGATTTTAGTCATGCATTTTCCTGATTTATTGACACCACCTTTTTCTGAGTCAGTAAAATTACCTAAGTAGCAAATGTTCTTCCCCATAAGTAACAAAATTTGGCCCAGAATAATAAAATAAGCTTCCTAAAGTACGCATACAAAACACCAACATATGTGATATAAATTTTAGAAAAATAAAAAATAGTAGAACCACTATAATTCTCCAAAATTGCAAGCAAGGGGGGGAAAAATCCCAGTACAATTGAAATCAGTTGAGTGTAAATGTCTTGTGCACTGAGGGAGGGAGCAGTCATGACCAATATCTCTTTGTCCTGTAATTCTACTTCAAAGTCTTAAGTCGCTGACTATCTAGGTTCTAGATATCCTAACATTTTCCAGGTATTACACATAGTGGGGGTGAATTAAAAAACCTGTCATGATGACAGCTTAGAAATTATAGCAGAAAAACAACAAAAGCAGCATATATGTGCATATATATATTTATTGATTTAAATGTGTGTATTTATTTAAAATTTAATTGAGTAGTGGATTTAGTGATAAATCAGTTAAAAAACTCCTAACAAAATACTAAAAATGTGTTTGGGAACAGACAGAAACTTCTCAAGATAGAATTATGCTATGAGTTCTTGACCTACATTTCTCTTTAAAAGAGCAGGAAAGCAGAATTAAAAAAATGCAAATGAAGCAGCAGAAATTAGCTTTACCATTGCATTTTATGAAGAATATGGAGGTGCAATCTGTGCCACTGGAATGATTGTGTAGATCAAAAAGAAAGAGAACCAGTAGGAATTTATAAAACTGTATGATGGACATCTTTTCTTTATAGTCTTGTACAACTTTTCTTCAATCATATGCTTAGTGCTGAACATCTAAAAGCTATCAAAAGCAGAACGCACATATTGCATGAAAGGAAAATGGAAAATAGTTCTAGGAACATAGCTGCATTTTTAAAGACACAGACCCAGTTACAGTCAGGACAGGGTTTTTTGAGTTAAGTTAGTGTTTAATATATAAGAGTACTAGAATAAATTTTAAAGTATTTAAATAAAATAAAATCTAAAGATAATATTTACCTGTGAAGTGTTAGAATAATCTTTTTACAAAATTTATAATGTTAAAGCATGTATACTTATTTTCTGGGAAGATTAGTATATATCTACTACACAGGATATATAAGATTAAAAATGTCAAAGAAATATATACAGATGGGTGTTTCTATGGAACTACAAAAATCAAAAGTTAGAGTAGACAGTCATTTGCTATGTTACAGCTAAAGAGATATTCCATCAAAATATGGGGAAAGTTCTCAAACCCAACCATCATTATTTATGCTGAAGTCTTTCTGTCTAGTTAGCTCTTTTTAAGATGATTATGTTTGCAGAAGAAAAAGTAAGGGCTTTGAGCAACCATGTGATACATCTTCGAAATCAGTTGAAAGAATATTGGTTTTTCTATAAAGGATGCTAAGGGCTTTTATACCATAACATACAAATTCTTAAGAACATGTTTAGCAAAGCATGCATAGGTAATGACGAATCTGGGATACCATTTCTTGTTGATATACTGGTATCAGAAAGGACATGTGTGGAAAGACAAACCTCTCGGCCCACTTCAAAATCTGCAGCATCGGTAGCATAATGGGGAACAAATCTTCAGCAGCAGACAGGGCAAAACAATCCTCTTTCCTGTAGCACTGTATCCACAGTATCCCGTTCATCTTGTATCTTTATATATTAGGTGCGGATACAGGAATAAGGCTTAAATTATAAGTATGTAAATCTCTTTTTTTTTTTTTTAGCTACAACTTAATAGCTTGAGTGAACTCACTGGGTGTGCTAACTAGCCTAGCTCTGATACCCAGCTACAGAGTCCTTGGGCAATCTTGGGAACTGCACAGATGAAAGACAGGACCGGTTTGAGATCAACTGGAAACAAGGTGATTGATTGAGCATTCAGTATCACATATTTGACTGATTGTTACATGATGCCTCCAGATGGGAATTTTGTACAGTTCTTGAAATTCCCTAAGGCAGCTCCTGCTCTGTCTCATCCGATTTGTCTGCTTAAATGTCTTGACTGACATCCTGGATGAAGCGTTCAAAGTCTCCCCTGAGTGGTTCCTGCTGACAAAATGGTCAAACTATTCAGAAACAAGGTATTTGTAAGTAGTCAAGATAAACTGTTCCTACTGAAATGGTAATAGGGATCTGTTCTTGTGGCTAAGATAATCAATAGCAATGGATTACACTTATTGCTGAAGTGGTCACATATGACTGTGGGCAACAGGAGTATAAGAACTGAACAGAAGAGCAGTTTGGGGAATTTCATGTGATTCAGCTAAAGATGCTGCTGCTATATGGACTCTTACAATGAAGACTCTTGTCACTACTGAACAGCAGCAGACCATTCTGTTTCCCCATGAAACTGTCACATAATTCCAAGATCCCAATAAATTAGATTCATGTGTATATATCCATTTTAAATACTATATTGTGAGTGTCAGACAGCATAAGAACATAGCTAATTACTTTACCTGAGTAAAAAACTTGGCAAAATTTTGATAGAAACAAAATGAAAACTGAGATATATCACCACCTTGCCTAGTAGAAGAAAGCGTAAAAAGGGCCTGCAAGACCCCCACCACCCAAAACCAAACCAATCAACCAACCAAGCAATAATCAACTAATAAACCAAAATTTTTAGAACAGAATAGAGATCAAAGAGCAGATAAAGAGAAATTAGATGTTAGCACCAAAAAAAAGAAAGCCAGTAGAAGTAAAATAATGGGGGAAAATTAAAAAAAAACTGTATAAATATAGAGATAATAATAAATAAGCATTTACAAAGTGACTCAGAATCACAGACAACTCAGGTTGAAAGGGACCTCAGAACATCAAGCTTAGCCCCCTGCTCATAGCAGAGCCATTTCTGAGGTCATACCTGGTTACTCTGAACTTAGTCCAGTCAGACCTCCAAGGACAGGGACTGCAGTCTCTTCTAGTCAGCATGCCTCACAGCTGGGCTGCCCCTGTGGGGAAAAAAATGTTCCTCCTATGCAGTCCAAACTTCTAATTTCAACTCTTTCAATGTACCTTGCATTTTTTCATTGCTCTGAGCTAAGCAGGGCCTGTTTCCATCCCCTCGACAACTTCACCACAGGCACTTTCGGGGTGCTGTTGGTTGCCTTCTCCTCCATGTAGCAACTCCTGCCCCTCAGCCTCTCCCCATGGTGGAGAAAATACTGCAGATGTGGTCTAATGAGTTTAGTGTCATCTGTACACTTGATGAGCGTGTGCTCCATTACCTTCTCCAGGTCAGGTGTGAAAGGACAGGTCCCAGTACAGACCCTTACAGTCCTCCCTTTTATGGACCTCTAGGTAAAGCATGACACATTAACCATGACCATGACCATGACCCTTTGGGGTTGATCATTCAACTGACCTTTTAGCAATTGTCCATCCCTCCAGACTATAATGTCCTAACTTGGATACAAGAATATTTAGGAGACACTCAGGTGTGTTGGATGCGATTCACTCTTGGCAAACACATGCTGGCTGTTTCCATCAGCCCTCTTCTCCCCCACATGCCCCAGAAACATGCTTCAAAAGGACTCAATTCATGTTTTCCCCAGGACCCAAACTAAATAATTTTTTCCTACAGGTGAACAGTTGTGCTGACCATCTGACAAAACTAATACATGAGTTTGCTCTTCCTTTTAAGTTTTTCCTCTGCTGTGGGAATAAGTTCTTTCATTCATTTTATTCATAGAATAAAATGTCCAACAGAACATCAATGGGACAAATATTTGGGGTTCAGTAGAAAACATGTCTCAGATGCATCAGTCAAAATTTAGTTACACACGTTTGGATTAACCTTTGAACAAAGGAGCAAAATGAGTCTCCCAAGAGGAAAACTGGGTGCGTAAACCTTAGTTTGACTCCAGACCAAGATGTTTTAAATGGGGCTAAAGGACAAGTTCTTCCCTAAGGAACAAAATCAGGTTGAGAAGAGACAACTCATTTGTTACTTTAGTCACCCCACGAGCTCAAAGTGACAGTGGACAAATGATGACAAATTGAAGCACTGATGTCAATGCTTCAGTTATTGCTTACAGTATCGGTTCAGTGTTACACATTGTTGGCTGAATAAAGCATCAATATTTCTGAGACTTGTTGGGCAGTGTCTGTAAACAACGTGTGCTACAAGTACATAGACTACTAGGCTGCAAAATGCAGTGCAATATCAAACAATACATCACAGACAAACATAGAAGAAGTCAACGTTGTTTTTGCAGAAACAGGAAGGAATAGCAAAAAATGGAAACAAAAGTTTATAAAAACCCCACAGTGATTACCTCAGGAATACTGAAGTGATAACAGTGATGTGAAGAATACACACTGGTTATGTTAAAAAAACCACAAACAAACAAACAAAAAAGTTTGCCTATTTATTTCTTTTGCTCCTTAAAATGTAAATGAAATGTTTACAAAATTAGCAACACTTCTCAGCTTGGTCATGATGATTATAAGAATATTTACTCAAGAAGACTTAAAACTTTTCAATGGTGTACATGAAATACTAGTATTACTCTTAAACTGACACTGCCTTGGTATTTTCCAAGAAGGTGAAAAAAATTCTAGCTACAGTTTTTGGTGGAGTCACTGTTCTTTAAATTAAAATTGTTAATAAAAGGAATTACATTTACAGGTATAATGTCATCCATGACATTGAATTAGACATGTTCTACAAGGAATCAATTTAACGTGAGTTGTTTCACAAAGAACATCAAGCAATAATGGCAAGGTAATTGTAAAGATCAGGTAAAATTACAAATAACAGATGGGCACAGAAGAAAGTGGGGATAATATTTATTAAGGATGCTTAAAAGCAAGGTACAAAATCAAGAAGACAGAAAAAAACATTACTCCTGAAGGGACTCCGTGGTTGAAATTTTACAGCAAAAGAGAAGAGAAAAAATAGGTAGTAGTTGCTTAAAATATCTTAGTTCTAGGCCAAAACAGAGAAGTAATCTAAGCTGGTCAAGAAGGTATGTCATATAAAAACAACAGTCTACTTGAGGCAATAAAACCAGCTCCATTACCTTTTCAATATTTGTGATCTAAACCCAGAAAAAGTTAAATACATATGTACCCGTTTGAGCTTACAGTTTATCTCTCACAAAATTAGCTATATATCGCAATCCAGAGAATGGAAAATACTTTTATCAGATTAATGTTTATTACATGCTGAATTTGGTGCAGATGTGATAGTTGGACTTGTCTTTTGTTATTATTCTGCTTCCAAACTATCTGCAGGTGAATTTACTAGAAATTTCTATGATGCACTATGTTATTTTTTTGTTTGAATGGATGATTTTGAATTTTGAATATTCATTTGAAAGCAGACTGATACATTTACAAGTAATCAAGAAAAAGAACGATAATTTTTCAAAAGCAAGACATAAATCTAAGGCACTTAGTGAAAAAAGGTTGAAATGCAAAATTAGGATACTAGGTTCTGATGAATTCAAGCACAGGCAGTCATCCAGGTATCTTTCACTACATTTATTTAATATCCCTTACTAAAAGCCACAAAGGAAGTTTGTGGCAAAGCAGGAAATTAAGCTAAGGCTCAGTACAAAATTAAAGTTGTTTTTATGTAATCATATATTCTGTATATGAAGTGACCTTTATTCACAGGAACTTGCAGACACCACATCTGAGAAACAAATCTGCTATTTCAGAACCAAACTTCTTGACTCCACCACATACAAACCCACACATGGCAAGTTGTGGAATCTGGAAGTCACTTACACACCTCTTGTGGGTTTTTTTATGCCATCGGTCTAGTTTGGCCCTAATTCAGTCTTATAGTTCATCAAGGTAATTTTTCAGTCTGTCACACTGCAGTATTAGTTTCCTGCTGTAAAGGCCCTTGGTGCCTCAAGCTTCTGTGCACTTTTGTACCTGGACTGCAGCGACCATATTAATTGCCCAATAACATTTCAGTGAAAACTAATATTCATCCTGAGCAGAGCTGGCTGCCAGGCAAATTGTGTTAATCAAAGGTCATTATCCCTAGAGAATGGGATCCTGAGTCAGCTACAACTGTAAGCTAAATCTGTCTAGACTGTCCTAATTTTGCATTCTTTAAATAACATTGGAATGCTTCTAAATTAAAAACAAACAAATAAACAAAACACACATACACACAAAAATCCAGAGAAGTTTAAGTTAGCAAGTCTGCCAGACTAGAAATAGAGAAGGTTTATACCTGCTGTCCTGCCCACTGTGTTCTTACAGGCAGACCCTTACTTCCAGGTTTGGTTTTATATACCTGTATTACTTTCTGAGCTGAACTGAACTGTGCTGTATCCCTTGTTGTCTCTCAGACAGCTCTTTCCATCAGTTCTGAGGCTGACTTCTACCTCCCTTCAGCAAGAGATCTATCTCACAAGTCACTCCTCCCTTTAAAAGAACAAAGTAAAAAAGAAAGGAAGAGAAAAATAAACCCCAAACCATTGTCACCCAGAAAAAGTGTATTTTAGAGATTTCGGTATCGTGCATTCATTCTTAACAGGAAAAGAATATCGTTTGCCAATGGGAATGAAAAGCAGCCCTGCAATTCCTAGTGTGGCAGGAGAAGCAAGTGTCAGAATTAGTTTGGCAGTAGGGGTGAGTGTGCAGCAATTTAAGTGTATTATTTAGTTACTTCTGTATACTTTACAACATCTAGCTTGCTCTGGGGTAGAATTCCAGACTTCAAACGTGATTTTTTTTCTGATTTGTTATCTGTTATTTGACTCACTATTTTGTTAAGTAGCATCTTCTTCTTCCTATAATCTAAAAATACTTTCTTTGTTATTTAAAATTGCCTTTTTCCTGTACAGAAAACAATAGAATCACAACTTTATTGGCGGTAGTATGGGTTTATTTTTTTCAATAGCTTTTCGCTTACCCAGTTTTTATTCTTCAGACCACAGTGAACATCTAAGTAGCACGTGCTGTACTCCAATTAAGTAATATCTGCTTCACTGCAACTGGTGATTACGGAAAATAGTAGCTTACATTGAAGCAGAGTTAAACAGCTCACTTGACCAAATGATGCATTTTCTGCCTTATTGCAAATCATAGCTGAGAAGTGGATAAAAGACCTTTATTTGGACACATTGAATTTGTCTTGTGTGCCATTAAGATGTTTTCCTATTTGAGTAAGCCCACTGTTCCTTAAGGTACACAGCATTTTGTCACATTTTTTCTGCCTAATAGATCATAAATCAGAAACTCCTGTTCAAGGTATCAAAACTGTTATCACATATATTTTTAAACATGAAGTGTTATATACATTGACACTACTCTGAACAAAATATGTCAGTCCTCACAATGCTGCCTAGAGAATGGCTAGCAGTATCATATCACACTAATAATAATTGTCTTAACATATATATCTTTTTTAAAGTTCTGAGCACTATAACTAGTTTACATAAGTTAAGCTATCTTTCCAGACCACAATTAGCAGTGCCTGACTCAACAAGGGTTGCTGTTGTCCAGTAATCATTTCATTGGACAATTGATTTAACATTTCTAAAGCTTTCCTCCAGAAAAATCTTGATTGAAGAGCTGCAAATTTTGGGACTCTCTTTGCCTACATTGGTTTATTTACTTTCTTTCTACCTCCTCCATGTACATAGAATCATAGAATCACATAAAATGCTGAGTTGGAAAGGACCCATCAGGATCATCGAGTCCAACTCCTGGCCCTGCACCAGACACCCCAACAATCACACCATGTGCCTGAGAGCCTTGTCCAAATGCTTTTTGAACTCTGGCAAGTTTGGTGCTGTGTCAGGTTTGGTGTCTACTATTTAAAGTACTTCCTCACAGTTTTCTTATCATTTCATCTGAAATGTGTATTGATATACCTCCCTTTTCTTTCTTCATGCCCATAACAGTTCGAGGCTTCACCTGCTACTCCAGGTCATGTGCTCCTGACAATCATGCATACGGTTACTTTGCAATTTACTTCCTAGTAAATTTTTCCCCAAAATGAGCCCCCTCACAGCAATCAGATATGAAGAAAGAGGAATTTCAGAAGTTGTCTAATTTGATTTTATAAATGACTGGGTGTAACAAACCTCTTTAGAAAAAGAGAAAATAACAAAGTCAACCAACCAAACAAACTCCCAAACAAACCAACACAAAAAAGCAGACCTATTTGTACCATAATTGAGATTTTGTCTCACTGTGGAGCTCTTTACGTTGGCTCCGGGGAAATATTTTCCAAGGGATATTCTGATCACTCCTCAATCAAGTCAATAAGTACACTAGGTCTTCCTCTAATCTGTCACTTCATAACTGAAATATTATTTCATACTTTAAGTACATAGTTTGGGGTTTGGAAATGTTCATTTTTAATTCATTATTAACTGCAATTTTCAAGGTAATACAGTTTGTTCTTAATACTGAGGTCTTCTAGCTTTGGGTAATCCACAAATTGCACCATAGTTCATTAATGAAAGTATGTCAAAATAATAATATCAAGACATTTTGTGGTGGTACTGAAGAATGCTTTTTTTATTTATTCTTTCCTTTTGGTGTAATCAAATGTGATCTGACTTTTAGCCAGGTTCTTGGCCAACTTACATTTATAGAGCAAAATTATTTCATAAAATTGAGATAGACAACATTTGCTGTAATCATTTTACCAAAACAATTCCATGATCTTTCTGGCTGAATTATCTTTGTTCTCATATTGAACACTGTTTTGTGGATTCATCTTATTTTCGATTTTTCTTTTTTCCCCCAGAAACAATTTTGATTAAGTATTTACATTTTTTTTATTCAACAAACTTTGTTCTGTTTTGTTTTGTTTTTTATTTTTATTTGAACCTGAAATTATTAGTTATGTGATTCATTATTATGTTATGTGATAATTTACTAAAATCTTATTATTTCACAATATCCTATGTGGTTCATCATCAATAAATAAATAGATAAATAAATAGATAAAATAAAAAATAATGAAGAGAGCTGGGAATAGAAAAACTTTGGGAGGATGTGTGGTTAGGAAGTGTAAGTAAGTTACAGAATGGAGGAAGAGAGAGGAGTGAATAGTTTGCTGACATTCAACTAAACTTTAATCATTCTCTTTCCAAAGAAGTAATTGCTATTTACAGGAGTTCTAGGTCATGATCTTATCTTGGACCCAACTTAGAAGAAATACCTGAACAATACAGCACACCATGAGATCTGGGCTGTGAATGAGCACATCTTCAGACTTCCTAAGGCGCACTGCATCATTAAAAATAAATCAAAGCCTGTAAAAGTTGACATATTGTAGCTGTTTTTCTCACCCCACCTGCTTTAATTTGACACATTTTCAGAGGAAAGTCACTATTCATTTAATATCTAAACCTGTCAAAACTTTTTTCCTTCACTTAATACCAGAGGAGTCAAGTTTCTTAGTAAGGTTGGTTGGAAAGTTGTAGAGACCACTTGTTGCATGCAATACTTCAGTAGTGAGTAAAAATTAAAGATTTCAAATCAATGTGGAATAAATTCTTATTTCTGAATCTATAACTTGTGAATCTATATTTCTTAGTTACTGCCATGTATGGCTAATAATATTTTATATTTTCCCTAGGTAGGATCATGAGGCTTTTTGAAAACTAGAGGTGTCACAAAATGGCAAATATCTCACAATAACTCATTATGTCATTCAGATTTCAAGTAAATGTTCCTCTAATAGGTAAAGAAGATCTACGAAGCACAGGGATGTGGTTCTACCACCTGAGGGAAGAAGAGTGAATGAGTTTGACAGGTCACTCAGGTCCTCTGTATGTCAGTAAGGCAACAAGGTACCAGTTACTTAGGAGCAAGATGCCCCTCAAATTTTGATCAGCAGTTTTAACCTGAACAAAATTTGACACAGAAAACCAAAATCAAACTTATTTTTTGTTAGAGAGAGTATTAGGTTTGAAAACTGTTTAGTTAAAATGGGACTAACCAGGCTCCAAAACAGACTGATTTCATGTGCCAGTAGTAGTTTTTCAACAGCAATTGTACCTTTACATACACTTCTAGAAATTAGGTGAATTATTTCTTCCTAATTTAACCTTTTTCTTTTCCTCTTTTTCTTTCTGATTAATTTAAACAAAGAAATAACCTGGAAGAAGACAGCAGATTGGCAAGCAAAAAACCGTTGCCTGAGAATTCATGCTTTTTTTAACTAAAATCCTAAATAATCAGACTAATGTCAATATGAACATGTGCTAGGTGATATTAAATTTATTTAGAACTTTCTCTCAACCCATAACACTGCTTCATCTGGGAAAGAAATCTTGAAGAACAACTTGGGCAATAAATTTTTTTTTTTTTATTAATCCCAGCATCTGAGAAATGTGTTATTACTGTGTGATTTTGACTTTGGTAAAAGTTTAGTCTCAAGCAGCGACAAGCCTCCCCTGTTAGCTGATGTTGTCATTGTTTTAATAAATTAAGTTATCATTGAGGCAAAGTTGCAAAGAGGAATGCAGTTACTCAGCAAGAGCAAAAGTCTCGCGCAGTGATGTGAAACACATCTCCTTTGCTCAGTGTGTGTTCCCTGTAGAAGATAGTGAACTGGAACTATATATTTCCATGGATCTCAATGTGTAGGAAAGCTGCAGGTGCTTAAGCATGCTGCAAGTCTCCATTACTACAACCAAACTTTTTATATCTGTGTGCTATGAATGGGCTGATTGTCATGTTTACCTATGGCTTGCAACCACAGCTTTTACAATAGGAAGCACTGATTCATGAAGGACTCCACTGACATGTAAAACAGTTTAATAATATGAAATAAGCTCAGCTGGAAGAGAGAGAGCAAGTGGATAGCTCTGTTAAGGGACAGACACAGCTGGCTTCTTCCTTTGACAAATAGTAGACATAATGGCACCAGCCAGAACTGTCAGGGTTGAGTAACTTACGTAGGAAGAAACTGACTCTAATAACACATTTTAGGAATAACAGAAGTAGCAGATGTAGGAATTGCAGAGCTGTAACAAGTTATTAAATGGCAAATTTGCGTTATAGGATCATGCTAGAATTGAGGCCACAGAACACGCAATTGTATCAGACTGGTGGTCGCAGTGCTGTTTTATTACAGATGCTAAAAACATCCCAGTCACAATAAGGTAGGTATAGTAAGAACTGAGATCTGCCTGATTTGAAAACTTATGCTGACAGAGCTCCATGTAGCACTTTATTGTCTTCTAGCAAAACACTGATATACTGTTTGGAGTCCATCCACTTGTAGAGAGCAATAAACATGCATGTTAGGTAGAAGATAAGATTCTGGCTTTCCCCAAACTTATCATCTCAAATTGCCTGTGACAAAATAAAAGACTTGACAGGAAAAAAATGCAATTAAGTAGACTCAGGTGTATTTGCATGTGCTCTGAATGAATGAAAGGATACAGTGATAGTGCCAATCATTGTAGGGAGAATTGTAGAGTGGATGACAGAGTAATAACATACTCATTAAAGTTACATTAAATCTATATCTCAATGTTTTGAAAAACAAAGCAAACACATTATCAAAAATACTCCTTTTAAAATTAAGATAAAGGTAAAGAAAGGAAACAACCCGAGGGAACACTTTTAACGGCAACACAGTGGGAATTTTACACAAAATACACAACACCTGCCATGAACTTTTTAAAATTAACTATGAGATTAACACAGATGACTCAGAAACTTTATTCATTCCTTTTCGGAAGAGACAAATTTGTCATAACTAATACTTATTTAAAGGTATTTTAACAAAGAATTCAGACAATTAATCTCTATGACTGTAAGTGTAATAGTCCAATTATGGATAACAGAAAAGTTAACAACATTGTACATTTTTATAATTTTATATTAATATTTTTATTAATTTCATCAAAAAGAAGAAATTCTATATTATTTTTATATTATGCATGCTCATCAACACTGCTTCTTAAAAAGTTGAGTGTTATTCCTAAATTTTGCCTAATTAAATATTTCAGTCATCTTTAATGTCACAGAGTTAAGGCAATATATTTTGGATTTCAAATATATTAATGTATCTGATAATTCAACTCATTGTACACCTGTAATTTAAGTTCCTCTGTACAAAACAGCAGTTTCTTGAAAACAAGATGAATTATTTAGAGTTCATAATGAACTCAAAACCACAAATCATGTTTCAGGGCTTTCAAACTCTCAGTATGATGGCTAAGAAGTTTGCTGTAGGTATTAATTAATGACTATTCACTGTTAATTGACAAGCGTTAAAATAACAGTAGAAATTGGTGCAGAATACATTCAGACTGTCCTTGATTATCCACTTTAGACGAGTGACTGGCA
>JAYRBT010000082.1:94679837-94694438 GCA_036023395.1 Myiotriccus ornatus | reverse complement strand
AAATCGTGCAACACAGTCCTCTCTCTCCCCCTGATGTGCACAAGGACCACCGCCAGGGAAAGAAAACAAACGGGAACGGTGAAAGGGAAAAAATAAAACCTTCAGGAAAAAACAGCTCCTCTCCGATGAAGAATCCAGGCAGGATCCGTCACTGTCAAGCAGGTCGAGAGCCACCGGAACTCCTGAGCTTCCACTCCAACCTGTGTTCCAGCCACAACCAGCACACCAACTCCTCCGCCCGTTTCCCAGGAGACAAGAGAAAAACGTAAAGTGCAACCCCTCATCTCCCCCGTTTCCTAGGAGACTAATTTCTGAGCAATTAGCCAGCCAGGCTAGTTCATTTGTACCTTTTAAGTGCTCACTTGATAGCTCTGCATGCAGTGGGCAGGGGGAAGGGAAAAAAATTCCTGTCTGGCTTCCAAGAACCAGCTAAACCATGACAATCATACAAGACAGGTTGGTTAGGTCCAATTTGTCCTTGATAAATCCTTTCTGGCTGTTCCCATTCACATTCTCCTTCAGTGGTCAGAAATGGCTTTGAAGAGGACTTGCCGTAAGATATTACAAGCAACAAAATAAAGGCTGACTGACATGCCATGACCACTAAAACTGGGATGAAGAGCTGGAAAATGAATCAAAAGGATCTCATCAGTCTGAATGAATGGGCTGACAGGAACTTCATAAAGCTCTCCAAGAAGAAAGTCCTGTACACTCAATGGAATAGGCAGAAGAGAGAAGAAGGAGCAAGAATCTTCTTAAAAGTTTGTTATAGAATTAAAAATAAGAATAGCTGCAAACTACCTAATGTAACTTGAACTTAGCCTTGCAATGAGAGGCAAGTTGGGTCAGATCTCCAAAAATCTATTTCACCCTTAATTATTTTATGATTTTATGTCAAATAAATAAAAAAAAAAATAAAAAATGGCTGAAAAAATCAAAGCAGGAGATAATAAATTTATTTCTCTGGTAGCATTATGAATGACACATACAAATAAGAATAGAGGGAAAACTATTTCATGCTGAAATATAAATGAGTAAAATAATGAAAGCCCTCTCAGAAGAAAGAACATAATGAAGCATGACTATTATTAAGTTGGAAGATATGTAACTTTATCCCGTTGGTAAGTTAGTGCATGCAATAAGAAAATCTTTGTTTCATATTTCTACAGGTTGTTTATTAGAGAATCTACTTTCTCATAAAAGATGAAGCAGCAGTACATTGCCAAGCATGATAGCAATTTGACTTTGATTCCCCTCTGGCAGAAGCACATCTTGAAGCAGAGGAGGCAAAATCAATACTGGATCCATGCTCCTACCTTTCAGCTGATGCCTCAACAAGCATCATCTCTCCACTTATTTCCACATTTCTCTCACTCTCATTATGTGCTTATGTTATGTAGCTATCTGGTGTGGATAAGTGTGTGTTTTGGGTTTTTTTTTGATGTTCAGGTTGCATGCTCATACAAAAAAGACACTAACAACCCTCCCCACCCCTCAAAAACTAAAAATTCAAAATAAACCAAAAAAAACCAGAAAAACAACGCCATCATCTGAGATCTTCAGAGTTAAAAGCTAACTATCTGGCTGAATATATGAGTAATTCAAAGTTGTAAGAACTGTTAGTCAACTCCTTTGTCTTCTTGTTCTAAAGCCACCACCAGGGGCAAAGGGGAAAACAGGACAGATTAATAAGGTGGTATTGAAAAAATGGAAAATTCCAAATCTCCAAGAGAAAACATATTTTTACTTACTATTTATTATATAGTGCATTACAATAAAACACTGACAGAAAAATCACGAGGAACCTTCTCAAATGTAAGAACAGATTTTTTCTTCTATCTTTTTAAATGTAAATTCATAGAAAAGAAAAATCTATTTTAAAGCAGAATTAAAATAAAATAGTTTTGCTTCCAAGATGGGAAATAGTTCTTTAAGACTGCAGTTACAACAATAGATTTAATTGTACTGAAAAACAGTTTTATTTCTGTTAATCTTAATGACATATTGTTTAAGAGTTTGGAGATGGACAGGCATATAAGCTCATTGGATGGAAAAAGTCCTTCTATTACATTTCATTTTGAAAAGATGGAGTCCTAGTGTGTCGCATTTGAAATTTATCTATTTATCAATATTACAAATATTTCACAGCAAAGTTTGTGATATATAGTCAATAACTTTCATTTAATTTAAAAGATTTAAGCTTAGCTATGGCTGAGCTTTTAAGTGTTAAAATAGTTCAAACTGACAAAATGTATTTGAAGACCAAAATTCAATAAAATTTAATACCTGATGCTCCTTAACAGAAAGTCTCAAATACCTTAGCTTTATTCTCTAGTGATTCCCCAACACAAATCTTAATTTCAACATCTTGAAGCGAATACATTCTGCTGGGTTATGGTTGATTAGCTGTCATTTTAAAATAGGCTCTGTGAAGTCTTATGGGAAAATTCAGGAATCATTCTAAAATGCTATGTTTTAAGTTTAATTATATTTGTTAAATTTACACCTATAATCTCTACTAGAGAAGCACATATTTTAATAAAAAACATACTTTTTGAGCATTTTGTATTACTATGTTAGTTTCCACAGGTACTGCTGAAAAGAAAGTTAGTGATGCTGTACAAACGTTTCATTTTCTTTCAAAGTTTTTTTATAGAAACATCCACCAACAGAATGCTTGTGCACGTTGGCCAAATGTACTTGAAAGAGAAAAGGTGAATAATGCACTTTAGGGTGGGAGGGGGGCAGAGGAGGGGGAGGGATAAATTACGCCTTTCAAAAAATTCTTGCATCTTCTATGAGTCTGGCTGTGTTTAAATAGACTACTTAACTCACTCCAGCTCCAGAAAAATACCTTGATATACTTTACCTCCCCACAGTCACTTAGGACAAGATCTTCCAGGGCCATTAGGTACTCTGCAGGTACATTAGTTCCTGTGTGTAAAGATTTCCTAGTCATGCTGTTTCAATCCCCAAAGGATCCTGTATGAAACTATTCCACTATTGACGCAGGCAGGCTCATGTGACAAACCCTCCCTCACTCCAGGTTGAAGTTTAGCCGGTATGAAAACTGACTACACAGTAAAAAGCTCTGAGGTAAGCACATGTAGAAAGAGCTCCCTCACATTCCCAAAAACACTTTCTGTATCACAGAAATAACATGAAGGGTGGGATTAAGGTACTAAGAGACTAAGGTAAAATTTCAGGGAACCAGAGGCAGCTGACATGACACAGGATTGTTACCACAGACGTGAGTCCAGGAGTGACAGCTGAAGGCCATACAGAAACCAAGAAGATGTCTAAGGTGACTCTATGCATGCTAATAACCTATTTTCATAGAACATAGAATGGTTTGGGTTGACAGGGCTTTAAAGGTCATCTAGCTCCAACCACCCTGTAATGATCAGCGATGCCATTCACTAGATCAAGTTCTTCAGGTCCTTATCCAACCCAGTCTTGAGCACTGTCAGGGATGGGTCATCCACAACTTCTCTGGGAAGCCTGTTCCAGCACCTAAGCATCCTCTGAGTAAATATTTTCTTCCTAAAATATAATCTAAATCTCTCCTCTTTCTGGTTTAAAAGTATTCCCCTGTGTCCTACCATTATCTGCCCACTTAAAAAAGTTTTTTTCCCATACTAGGAGAGTTTGGAAAGAAATTTAGGACCTTTCAGTTTTTAAGGACACGTTTAAAGAAAAACTTTATTTAAGATAAAACTGACACTGGAATTGGAAATGTCCATTGGCAAAGATTGTACAGATTTAGTGGCTCTTAAATCCTTCTGAAAACCATGTACTCCTTGTTTCTTTCAGTTAATGTAGCTCTTTGCTTATTCCTGGAGGCCAGTTTCTTCATCTATGAAGAAGGTGGGAGTCTCCCACCTTCCTTCTTTGAAACTATCATCTAGTTCTAAACTGAAAAGAAATTCATTCCTCTTTCCAGTTCTAGTACATGATACGACAGCTGCAAAGAATAAATAATCACAGCAAAATCACCTTTAACTGTGGGTTCCTGCGCTTAGAGGGAAATGTCTGAATATATTTGGTTAGACCTTTGCCACTCGTATGTATTTCTCTTAGCACTACTCTGTATACAATGTTCAGTGAACTGCTACAATACAACATAACAATTTATCCTCATAATAAGCATTTCTTCTTCATACTTGGTATTTTCACAACTAGTATCAAGTAATCCTAAATGTTTATATGCCACTTCTTTGTCTTGGTTAGAAGCTAGAGGAAAAATAACAAGAAAAAAAAAATGGAGAGAAAAGAGAGGGAGGCTGGAGTAGTGCTTAACAGGAAAAGTTTTACACATAAAAGCACAGCTGTGATTTTTACTGCAGATTCACAATCCATTGTAGTCTTAGGACATCATAAAAGTATTTTACACTTTTTGAGCCCAGTGGTTAACTTCTGTCGAAAGGCTGGGTTACTTCAGTATGAATTCTGCTCTGAAAACAGGTTTAATCAGTGGTTAGAATGTTCTGTGTTGTGAGATACTGATCTGGGCGATTAAACCTTGACATTGAGTGCAGCTCTATTAGGTCACAAACAGGTCCACCTACCAATGTACCCTGTCTCTAAGAGCTCATATCTCAGGGGGCAGAAAAGAGAAAAAAAGGGCAGACATTCTGTGACACTTGCCCCTGCATTTCCTCTGAGATAACAACAATGTGCAGCTTGAGAACTTTGAGTCACAGGTTTTATCTTTGTGTTTATCACCACTTAATGACTGTTTCTTCCATAGGTTTCAGTAATTGATTTTTAACTAATTTAAACTTTTATCATACCTATTATTCCAGGGCAAAAGCTTGTACCATTTATTAATACTTTCTGTGGGAAAAGGATATATATACCTCTCTCTTAGCCTTTGATTTAAAGCTCCTTTAAATTTCATTTGTCTCTGCCTTGTTTCTGTATTCTGAGAAAGAATGAATAACTATTCTCTTACTCCCACACTGCTGTGGTGCTCATTATCCATTTCTTATCCAGTCCAAAGCACTGAAATCTCTTTCACTTTTTCTCTTGCAGAAACCATTTCACCCTATTTATCATACTTTTTGCCCTTTTCTGTACCATTCCTATTTCCAATATTTTATTATTATAAACAGAACTTTAAATAGCATTCAAGATGTGAGGACAACATGGATTTATACAGCAGCATAATGGTATTTTCTGCTCTCCTCTCAATTCTTTTCCCAGTTCTCAAAATTCTTATTTATTTTTCTGACCACCACTAAACATTGAGCTGATGTTTTCAGGGTGCAATTATTTAATGAATCCAAAATCTCTTTCCTGAATAGTAATAACTAAAGATCTTCACCACACATGTAGAGATGGATTGTTTTTCCAACCAACACTACTTTGCATTTGTCAAAAGTGAATCTCACCTGCCATTTCATCACCAGTCAGTTTCACAAAATGTACCCTGTGTTCTTCATTCAGATTCCTTATTTAATATTTTGCATAAATTTAGCATCATCAGCAAACTTTGTCAGCTTATTCTCCACTTTCCTTTCCAGACCAGTTGTGAACAGTCTGCCCTAGTGCAAACCCCTATGGATACCTACCAGTTAATTTCAGCCATCGTAACAAATCTGAAAACACTCCTCTTGATCCAATTAGCTGCCAATGAAAGGATGTTCTCTTTTATCAAATGACAGCTGTGTTTATTTTCTTATGCTCATAGGTTTTGGTAATTATATGAAGTTGGTTCACTCCCTGACATCTTGCATGCCTGCTGCTCTCCAGGTATCCCACAGCAACCACTACTGTAGGCTTCTGGGATCCAAAATAAATAAAACAACTTGCTCCTTCTGAAAAAAGGAAATTTGAATTGGAAGCCAGAAGGGTCTACTTCAAACTCTATACCCTGCATGCAACATGGATTTACTCCATATCTGATTTCAATCACGACCCTCCCTCAGCAGTGCAGGAAATGTTGGCTCTCACGTTCGCTTGAGCACTGTCCTCTGCACATGAGCATATCACTGGTGAAAGCCTGACATTTGGGCAGCCTGCACAGCAGGTTCTTCAAATCAGAGGGATGCAAGGACAGAAACAGACTAATTTAGGATCACAGTAGAAGACAGCTCTGTTTTCCCCTGCAAATTAAAGCCTAACAGGATCTTCCCCCAACAATTCAAGAAGATCAATATCAACTTGCTTCTGGCAGCTACGAACCTAGGGCTTATCGGAGTTTGATATTTTTCCTTCATCTCTGAAGGAATCATTTTCATCTGCTCTGCCACTGTCTTGAGGTGTCAGATGTACCATCCTGTGAAACTGCCACTTCAGCATAGGAGAGGAAGTTTAGGTTAGCCAAGTCTTCATTAGTGTGATATCAGCAAAAGATGAAGAGTGAAAGACAGACTGCCTGAGCTTAGAAGACACACAGAACAGTTAGTATTGGCCATACAGGAAAGTGCTAGAAGAATTATATTATTATATTAAAATGTAGATTACAATTTGTTTAGCAGTACAAAAGCAGCAACCTTTCCTCCAGTACCATGATGAGCTATGTGAAGCTTATTTCTTCTGTGAATTCACATCTAGATCCAAGTGATAAGTAAATATCATCAAGAATGATAAATGATTGTGTACTTCTTCATCCCACTCCCAATTATTCTTGGTTCAATTTCATTGGCGTGAGGTAACGGCTTGGTAGATGTAACAGTTCATCATCAGTGTCAGTGCTGAGAAGTGAATGAAGATAATCTCATTCCCACTTTATGCTATAACACTGTACTAAAATCAGTCACTGATTACCGTGGCAATATTTTTCCCTAGTACACACCCTGCTCTATGTCTCATTGACAGTTTGTATTGTCAGCTAGGCATCCCTGGTTTTCCTCCAGTCTTTTCCCAACTTTCATTTCACATTTCAGGCTATTTGTATATGAAATTGAACATATCCTATGATAGGAGAAAGATAGTAAAATGGGGGGAGAAGAATCTCCTTTCATATATAAAAATATCTGTGGGAAGGCTCTCTTAACCTACCCCTTTAATGGTTTCATTTCCTTGTTTGGGGGGTGGGAAGGGAAGGTAAAAGCACACTTGCCTTTTAAAGTGTAGCCTGCGCTAAGAACTGTGCTTGTTCAGGTAGCGAGAGATAATTTAAGAGATATCAGGAGGGCAGGGTGGAATTCAAGTTTCTAACTAGGGCATCCTGCATGCAGATTACAATGAATTTCTGTGGCCCTTAGGGTAGCTGATCCATTTCGGAAATACTAAAGTACAGATCTTCTCACTACTGAAACTACTTCAGCCTATAGTTAGAAGTACCAGCTGCTGTCACTCTCTGTGTGTTTTAGATACACCTCTGTTTCCAGTGTTGCACTTACAGAGACCTTTGATATATTGCTTTCAGTACTTAATTTTTTAAATCTATGACCTGTGTTAGAGTGGTAAGCATGAGAAGATATTTCAAATAAGCTGGTGTTGCAGAAGGCTATGTATAGATTAGCTGTGCTATGTAAAAAAATCTGCATAAATGTCCCGAGTTTCTGCAATAAAGTTGCAGTTCATTATTTTTTCAGTTTGTTGGTATTGATCAGAAACTTTTGTTTGCAAGATGGACCTCTGCTTCACACACATATGCCCACGTATGTATACTTCCACAGTTTGCAACACAAAGAACCGTATTTAGAACAAAGCATTTTAAGCTCCACTCACTCCCCTAAAAGCAGTTACATAAAAGCAGGGATTCAATTAACACATCTTTGTGAGGCAGGGTTTACACCTAGGTAGTGTCACATACTGCACAGGAGAAAACGTACTAAAAATACATAACATACTAAAAATACATAACCTTTACTTTTCTCCCCAGTTAATTCATGCCTCCATTCGAGCTTGAAAACTTACTTTGGAGACCAAATATGGTCAACAAATAGAGCATTTTACAATCAACACTCTTTTGATATGCACACAGGTATCACTGAACAAAATAGCGTGATAGGCTCTACACTAGGAAAAAAAGTACTTTCAGGTAAGTGAAAGAAAGCAAAGGATAAACAGCATTATTAATGTTTTCAGTACACAGTATTCAAATGAGTATCATGTATTAGGGACTAACAACTAGCTCAGCTGCAAAGATGCTGGTAAGATGCTGTTCCAAAACTCTTTTCAGATGAGGATGTCCCTACTAAACGACTTGCTGTTGGCCTCAGATAGTTTGACACTGATTCAAACTATCAGAAATGAATACCACTGCCAGTCTGGAAAGCTAAGGAAGCTGGAGAGCAGCAGGAGCTACATATACAGCAACTGGGTCCTATCAGAGCAGAGGGAAATCAGCATGAAAATGGTTCAGTGTAGCTTTGCCAGGAAATCTCTGTAGAAAACTAGTCTGGAATAATCCTAGATTTATTTACTTATTTTTACCAGGAGGAAAGCATTAAGAACATAAGGTATATACGCAGAGGTTTTCTCTCTTTTATCAAACCTCTGATTTGAATTCTAAACCACAGCAGACCTTCATTAAAATTCACTTGTTGCCAGGAATTTCAGTGACAGAACTGTGACAGCTGACGACAGGGACACTCTTTGTGAGGTGGTCCAAGCAACGCCGAAGATTCTTGCTTTCAGAAACACAGCTTGATCAGACTTTGTTTTTTTTTTCCTTCCCCCTCCCATTCCCCATTGCACTGAGTGTTGCAAAAGCTGATTTGTGATTAGACTGGACAGCCTTTCAAGCTAGGACTCCCTGCATATTCAGATCACTCTGGAACAAAAGCACAAAAAGATCCACAGGGTTACCCAATAACAGAAAAGACACAGACAATAATGCCATGAGCACACAGCTGGTAAACAAAATAGTGACTAAGTAAAGAAAGAACAGAAAGTATATATACCAGTACTGAGCCCTGGCAGAGCCCTTCCATCTTATTTCTATTACTCCATAGCCTTTACCTGTCTCTTTGTCTGGTTTCTATCTCTGTTCTTCCAGGAGTTAGATTTCTGCTACCAATTAGGCTCATTAGGATATCCTGCAAGGCCCTGCCATTGCCCAATTAAACTAGTTACCTGATTGCAGATAAAAATGCAGGTGACTCTCCCTGTCTGAAGTCTCTGCAAAGATTACAAGATGATCTCATTGTATATAGCAGAAAGAGCATTAACTGTTTAGGTGCTAAATAGACACTGCACTGGCTTAGAAAACAAACTGCTTTTCGGAAGAAATTGCTTAATATATGTGTGGCTGCTCTTAACTGGGCTTATTTATTCCTACCGTTAGTCCCACAGTGAAAAGTAAATCACAAATTCTTTATACCACTATCACCTGTTATGTAAACATAGTAATAAATAAATACATACATAAATAAATAAAGAATTACACCATCCTTAATTACTGCCTTTCCTTGCAATAAAAATTACTGCACCAGCCATTGATTTGAGCACTGCTAATAGTGTTTACATTATTCTAATCACATTATATTTTAACTGATGAAAGCCAAACTTCATTCAAAATATTGTGTAGAATGAAATAAATGTAAATCATCCCAAATGATCCCACATGATCTTTTGCAACAAAAGTAAAAATTAGAGATAAGAAAAAGTGCATTAAAATTGGCATAATATTCTAAGAAGTACATTTAAGTGAACATCTATTTTGTTATCCCTGTCAAAATAAAGTTATACCAAAACTGCTGGAGATCATTAAAATTTAATGATGAAATTTTCAACCCCACAAGTTTCCAATAGAGCTGGAGTTTTTGAATGAGAAAGCTTTGAAAAGGAAAACTATGAGCATCACTGTTCTGAAACATTTTGCACCTTTGTAACTTTTTCTTTCTCAGTGCAAGATCCATAATGTCAAAGAGAACGAACATAAGACATTATTAGACAAAATGACTGTGCTTAAGCTGTAGAAATAGACTTGTTTTGAATTCTAATTTCTTCCATTTCTCAAGAAGAATTCTTCTTATTATCTGAAATGGAAAAGATTGAGTTACCTTTAAGTAAATAGAACTCATCATTCCTACAATATTCATATTTAGACCTGCTCCAGGCATTGATGAAATTTATTTTTATTGCTTTTATTTTGTCATTTCACGAAGATCAAAACTATTGGAGAATAAGAAAACAACTGAATATGTAACTAAAACTTAAAGGAAATCTTTGTAATTCAGAATTTCGTGGCAACAACAATTTCATGTGCAGTCAAGTTCTGATCCAACACTTATGAAAGGGTGAGCTTCAAAAAACATTCAAAGGAATTTTCGTATCTTACTTTGTTGGGTGTTATCAGTGGCAACCTAATGTTTTATTTGTTTTCCTCGATGGGAATTTCATCAAAACTCTAAACTTATTGTAAAATACATCAGTGTGGTTAACTCAGGCTTCAGATAGAGATACAGCTTATCCAATAATAAGTGCAAAATATTAGTCCAGATTTGGAGTTGATCTTTGTCAAAACTCAAAAGTTAGATTATAACAAGCTGCTCTGATTAACATCTCCCATGTCACAAACTTAGGACGGAAGATTTTCATTAAAAAAGTAGCTGATATTCAGACCAGTATTTTGATATGTAATGAGATGTTATGGGCATGTGTATTGCTTAATTTGTATCATTGAACTGAGAGTGGAAGGAACATAGTAATATTTGAAGTAAGGGATATTAACTTATTTCCCATCTTTAATGCAGACGAGCTGTGCCTCGCAGAAAGAGCCATACATCTCTGTCTGTCTTTTTCAGATGTAAACTTTAATAAGTGTCTATTTATTAGGTCTTTCCAACTTTGTAGTCCTAGAGAGCTCAGTAGGTACTATATGTTCTCACTGGCCATGTGTTAACACATAATTAGTTTAACAGCTCCTGAAAGGTGACTGGAGCTTCTAGATCATAATACTTCTGTGTATAGCAAAAGTATTTTAGTTCTCAACATCATGGAAGTTTGTGTTGTTATTTTTTTTAATCCTTTTTTTTCAGGTATTCCAACATCCTTTCCTTAGAACACGTTATCTTTGATGTAACAGGGAACAATTTTATGACAAGTATTCCTCTACTAGTGTCAAGAAAGATGACAGCATTTAACAGGAACTGTTCAAATACTTATCTGGGACTATTATATAGCACAATATTTCCTCTTTTTGTATCACCCTCTTGCTCTCTCTCCTGGGATCAATTTCTTGTCTATATTTCATTATCTCAGTCTAATAATTACACACCCTCCTTCCAGAAAGCAGGGTAATAAGGAGGACCCTGGGATTTTCCCCCTCTACCCTGCTCTTGTGAAACCCCAGTTGGAGTACTGTGTTTACCTCTAGGATTCCCAGTACATGAAAGACAATGACCTACTAAAATGGGTCCAGAGGAGGGCCATGCAAATGGTCAGAGGGCTGAAACACCTACTCTATGAGAACAGCTTGAGAGAGTTGGGATTGTTCAGCCTGGTGAAGGCTTCAGAGAGCCTGTGGCCTTTCAGTACCTAAATAGGGCTTAAAAATAAGATGGAGAGAGACATTTTACCAGGGCTGCTTTTACTAAGATGCAGTGGATACCCCATCACTGGAAGTGTTTGAAGTCAGATTGGAGGGTACTTTGAGCAACCTAGTCTAGTGGAAGGTGTCCTAGCCCATGGCAGTGGGATTGTAACTAGATGATCTTTAAAGGTCCCTTTCAGCTCAAACCATTCTAAAGTTCTGATTCTATGTTATGCCCATAGTCTTTTCCATCATCCAGTAGATATTAGAAAAGGTTCCCTTTTCCCAAAAGCATCAAGCCACTACACTGTATACCCATCAGAAAAATTTCTCTGAAGGTTTTTTACTTATTCAAGCTGCTTAAAAGGCATGAAGGATAAATAAAACAGAAAAAAAAAATATCATTATTCAACTCAATTTATCTTGAAGTATCAAAGGTATGGGTTCTGGGTTTTGCATTTTAACTGTTCATGCATTTTATATTTGTAACTGAAATTAAAGAAAAAGGCAACAACAACAAAACCCTAATAGAGAGCAAATAAATATATAATAAATACAGAAAACTAAAACTACCTAGAGAGTCACATTCCTAATTTCTACTCTTTTTCTTCCTCTTGTTAGTTTTGTCTCCCTTTCTACAAATGTGAAAGATAAATACAAAGGATGTTCAATACTGTAATCAGTAACCTAATATAATATGTAAGAAACTCTTCAACTTTATAGATAAGTGTTCTAATAAACGTGCAAGTAAAAATCAGAACCATCTGTACAGTCAGATGACCTCTCCTCTGAATGTATTTGGAAAGAAAAAAGTGATTAGTGCTCAATTACCATGAACTTCTAATTTCAGAAGAGAACCTCAGCATCTGCATTCAGACTTTGCACTGAAGGCACCTGCCCATAGCTCAGAATTGGATAAGAAAATTCTGAAGCACAATGGGAAATCATAGTATTTGTTATTGCCAAAAATGCAGAATTTAGCGGCCTTTGGGAGGTGCATAATCCTCCCCACATGGAGAAGAACTTAAAGGCATCTAATGCTGGGATTTATGTTCCAGCTGGAGACCAGGCACTTAAAAATTAGAGCTGTGGTACCTTACATGAAGATAAAGATCTTCCATTAGATTTAAGAGTGGAAAAAATCTTAAGGTCAAACCATAAAATGTACAGTAATTCTCAGGCTATTCTTGCTATCGCTGAGAAAATTATTGTTTTCATCCTCTATGCTTTTTAAAAAATCTGTATATTACTAATATAATTCAATTGCTGTGACAGAGGGAACAGTAGGGAAGAAATAGAAAATATCCACATATTACTGGAATCATAATTCTTTTACAATGTGCCTGGAAAATTCTAGATGGCTTCTCTTCCATGATAAACAGTGAAGTCAAGCCTGAGTCCTCTGAGTATAAGAAGAAATAAAGATAGAGGACATAAACAAATAGGTCTGATTATTTTCTTTGGGTTTTGTTGGTATTTTTCCTGTCAGAGATCTTAGAAATTATTTAGTTTTTAAGGATTTTCTTTTATTTATTCCCCAGTGTTCAGTTAGAAGTATTTTTCTGTAAATATATCCTGGCATTAGATCTTCACCAAAAACACTCAGGCATGTCTCTCAACATATTGATGAGAATAAACCATAATGTATGCCCGAAAAGTACTTATTAATGCTTTGATAATATACCAAATCTTTATCAAGTTAAAAAAGTTGCAATATAATTATACACTATAGTAAATGAAACAAATATACTTTTATCATCAAGGACTCTTCAAGTATCATCTCTAGGTCTGTCTGCATTGATGGTAACATTATTGTCACAGGTACCATTTAAATTAATTTATTTCTGTTCTTTACACTGTGTAATTAGAAGAAAAGTCTGTTGCCACAAGGTGCCTGGAGTGAATGGAACAAACTAGGGTTCTTAGATGTTCTTAGGCTAAAAGTATAATAAAGGTGTACATACTGCTTTTGTCAGGCTTTTTGCACTAACACTCTCCCAAACCATGCTGCTTTTAGCCATCTGTCCACATAAACATATGGAAACTTTATATTAGGCTTCCAGGCTTGGCACTTTTTATGTAATTTGACATAACAAGGATAATGCTAGTTGAAGTTAAGCTTGTCTGTACGAGATGAGGCTTGTGGGCATAAGTCCATATTACAAAATTCTTCTCAAGACCTCAATTAGTGCTGAATAAACATCTATAATAGAAATTCAAATTACAACAAACAAGTTCTGTTCATATCAGTCTAAATCAATTTGATCATTTGGGCTTTTGTCCATACTCTCAGCTCCTGATGGCTGGTTAGGCTAGGATTCCAACTCCAGCATGAGTTCAGGAGCATTGTGGAGCCTCTGGTAGCTTTTCCTGCTGTCATCTACCCTGTGAAGGATGATTTACAGGACCAGTGTGACAGTAGTTGATGTCAGTCACCTTGGCATTTGATACAATGTATGTCTAACTCCACATTCTGGGGGATTTGACAAATATTACAATGTCAGGAGCTTTGAGGACCTTCCTGATGCTGTTTTCAGTATGTTAGGGCAAGCAGATGTTATCACTGCCCTATGTCACGACTTCTGTCTACCCACGTTCTGATGTCAGGTTATTTCTGCCTGAAATATTCCAGCACATTCTCATTATCTTATCACAAATAGAGTGCCTGGTTCTGAAAACTGCTGAGTGTCCTTAATTTCTAAAGTTCGGTTTCAGTCAGGTCTGGCAAACAGTGAACTTCTCTAGGATACGTGGGTTCAGTAACCAGGGCAATTCTCTATCCATAGCAATATAAGTTGACAGATACCATAAATTTGATTAGAAGATCCTTGCCTGACAGCACGATCCAAAAGATATGCTGATGATGTACAGAAGATTTTACAGACATACTTATTCAAAATGCACAATCCAGTAAACAAGTAACATAGACTATTCATCTGTACTGAAGTTTATGCAGAAGACATGTGTTTGTGCTTGGAAATTAAATAGATGTCTACACTGTGTTTTCAAGAGCAATTTAAAACAGTAGAAAGTATACAAACATGTGGGGGAGCCCAGCTGGCCCTGGGCTCTCTGTAAGCTAGGATACTGAAAATGGAACTTTACACCTGGCAGAGGGTTAACCACGGACAGTAAGGACTGTGGCACAGGGTGGACTTCCTGCTAGCATG
>JAYRBT010000082.1:94648171-94679040 GCA_036023395.1 Myiotriccus ornatus | reverse complement strand
GCATATGGACATGTGGCTGTGTGTCCAATCATGAGTTGTTATGTTTATGCCAGACCAATAGTGCATGTACATGTGTTTTACCCAGAAGTGTATATAAGTAGAGGCACTGTTGCAATAAGGGTGCTGGTATTCCTGAACACCGTGTCGTCCTCCCGCCTCAATCGACCGCAACAGAAATCTATCTACCTTTGGCTCATTTAAGAACAAAACTAAACAAATCAGAAAACCAAACCAAAACAGAAAGCAAGCAATCAAACACACAAACAAAACACACAGAAAAACACAAACCCAACAAACTTCTAATTCAAACTATTTGAGGAAAAAGCAATAAATGTTATTTTATCCGTATTATTGTTACTGTTGTTGTTGTTGTTGTCATTGTTCTTATTTCATTTCACCTTCAGTGTATATGTAAATGAAGTATTTCTTGACTTCTTGAGTTGGAAGAGGACAACCCCCCAAATCACAACAATCATGGCATGCCAGTGGCAGTACATGATTAGAACACAGAAGAGCTTCATCCAGTGAACCAGCATTTTCGATATGACTCTTCTGGAGGATGAATGCATGTAGTAGGTTTTCTACCTTTTACTCTACTGTTAGAAAAAATGAGTCCACCACTCAGAGCAAACTTAAAGGCAAAAATCACACCGGAGGTTTGAAAGAATAGTTCAGTAGCATTTACTTTGCTACATTGAATGAAAATGCAAAAGTTTCCACTTTCTTCTTTGTTTTCTTTAATTATTCTGTAAATTAAGAAACAGTTACATTTAGTCTACTGATGTTTAGCTTTACTTTCTATTCGTGCTTCTATTAACGAGCAGGTTAAGTTTTCAGAAGAATTTAGCCGACTTCTCTTTCAAGAACGACTTCATCATCCATGTTTTGATTCGAAGGCAGTTTTAATATTCTGGAATTTTGGAGTATTTTTTGTTAAAATGATAGCAAATAATTCCAAATTATTTTTTTCTCCTGCCTGTTGATTTGGAGTTTTTGTCATGGTCAATTTAGTGGACAGATCATTGTGTGCAACATAGTAGAACTAAACTATCCATTTTCATTCTGTCCAATTACAATCCTTGTCCAATACAGCAGAAAAGATGGCTCCCATGACTTGTTTTTCTGCCAACAGAAAAAAAACTAGGGAAACACAAAACTCTTCTTAGAAGAAGATATATTTTGTAACTTTCCAAAACCAGGGACACAGATTACAATTTTGGAGAAGAAAAGAACTGCTTGTCCTGATGGGAAGAATCTTTCTCTCACCTGCAACCAGTACTGGGGATAGAAAGTCCAGTGTTCAAGACATGCATCCTGATATGCACCATGTCCTGAAATGCACAAGATTTTGGCAATCTGGACACAGTTTATATAGATGAAAGGCTTAGGAACACTTAGGATAGTTACTTGTCAGCTAAGTCAGTCTGATTCCAATTACACTGAAGTTAATACAGTGGCATGGTAAAATGTGTAATACAGTAGATTTCTGATACGTAGAAAAATAAATGCAAACAACACAGGAAGAAGATTCTGTAGAAAATGCAATGATAATGTTACTGATTTTCTTTAGTATTGATCTTTCCTTTGACTACAGACTTACTTACTTCTTTGGAAATATTTAAGACGTGGAACATTTTATTGTTGTTGAGCACTGACTAGGAAATTACTTCTGCAAATAACGTAGCTATGGAAGAAGTGCAGGTGGAAATGGAACTATGCAAATAAGTTTCCCTGCAACCTTTTTCTTGAAAATAATCATCAGAAGGGGAAAAACTGATAAACTACATTGGCACAGATCATCATTGATGTTTACACAAGGGGCTGAAATTGCAAAACCACATCTACCTAGACATCTAGGTAGGGGAATAAGAGCATTATTGTTATTATCATCACCATCATCAACACCATCATCACCATCAACTAACAACAGGAGAACAACAAAGAGGAAGAAATGTATCAAGGTACCCCTAAAAATTAATATAGGGGGTGAAATTCCTAAGAGGATCAAAAAGGGAAAAAAAAGGGTTTCTTAAATTAGTGAGCGTACACATGCAGATATAAAAGTTTTTAGGATGACAGATAATAGTAACTCTTTTGTTGGAGAGGAAGACCTCTACCTGGAAGAGGCCCTGCTTCTACTTTAGGCAACTAGTTTCCTAAAATGCTACCAGTACCATAGGTTCAGCAAATGGATCAAGGTTATCACCATGAGAGAGGAGTCACAGTTAAAAGGACATTGATAAAATGATGTCCTTTCATAAAGTTTGAGTAACAGAGACTAACTGCACTGAAGAAAGTGAAGAAAAGAACTCCAAAATTAAATATTAAATTATACACACAAATATTTTTGTTCCATTTCTTTCAGTTCATCTACCATATTAAGAAACCAACTTTACACAGAACTATTCAGGTCACTTCAAACCTTGTGTAGAACTCCTGAAAAAGATTAATCCACAGAAATGGACTTTTCCATGTAAACGTGTTCAGACTTCTTCATTCATGTGAAGTTCTTCAGGCGTTTCCCCTCTTTGCGTAGCCTAGATCTGCAGCACCCGGAGTTAAAATCCTCCAGGAAAATATACTGAACCAGGAGGCAGTCCACTCCTCAGGATTGAAGAGCACCAGTAGAGTGACTGGAGGAAAAAGAGGGGCTGCTGGTTAAAACACTGTCACCAGGATTGGACCATCCCTATAAAAAGCAGCTGACACAGCTCACGCCACTTCCAGCCTGCATCTGAGGAGCCCTCAGAAGGGAAGGAGAACCAGGCTGCCTGTATTTTCTAATTGTGACAGCTGACTTCTGCCCATGTGGATTCTTAAATAAAGACAGACATTTAAGTATATGAAAATGTTCTTCCAAAATGCACTTTGCACTCTTTTCACTGCTGCAAGTACACACAGTACATGCAGGCAAACGTGTCAGCTCACAGCACTGGGAAGTAGCAGTAGGACTACCTGTGCAAGACTGATATGATTGTTGTATCAAGAAGTTTGGATATTGTATCTCGTTTATGGCAAGAATCTTCAAAAACATAAGTATGAATTGTATCCTTTCAGTGAAACAAATAATGTCAGCTAAGGAACAATTTCCTGTGTATGAAGTGACAGACAAGAGTGTGGACAAAATATTGGCTCTAATTTGTTAATGTAAAGGAAGAATCCAGAAATAGGAGACTAATGAGCTTACTCATAGAAAGTAAGACTTGTTTACAGTGGTGGACTAAGCTAGCCAAATAAATTATTCGATGCAGAGCTCTTTGACTGGCTTCCCCACCAGCTCTCCCTGACAGGCTTGTGTACTCTTCTCCAAAGAAAATGAGCCACACACTGCTAACGAGGCTCATCAGCATTCTTGCCAACATCGCTGCCTCCAGCCTCACCAATCCTTATTAACAAAGCTCTGGGGCAGGTTGGCACCTCAGCTCAATCATGCATTGGGTCACTTCACCATGCCACAGCACCATAATAAAGTCCCAAATTGGAACAACATCCTTTAAGCGTACTCTACAGCCTTTATTTAAATGCCTTTTAATGTAAATTCACTGCTCATAAAAGTGAAAGAATGACTGCTCTGGCAGCCTCTGGGCATCATTTGGGAAGATGAAGTGCAGGCTTATCTGCATAACTGCAAGTGCACTATCTCTGGCTGTGGCCTTATAACCCCAGCTTCAGTCTCTTCATCAGAATTAGCCCAGCGGTTCCAAGTCGTGCAAATGTTTTATGGACATGGGCAAATGTTCATTGCGGTTCAAACTGAGTTTTCCACTTGTGACCTAATTATAGTTTAGATTTACTGTGTGTCCCATGAGCTGCCATTTGAGGTGATTTGCACTGCCTGGTGAGTCATTCCCACTGCTGGTGGGAAGTACTGGAGAGAGATGAGGATGTTATGGTGACTTAGCATCCAGGAAGTACAAGGCAGCTTCAGTCAAACTCCTGATCCATCAGTCACCAATGGAGCCTGAAGCCCTTGACAGAGCACGAGTGTGCCGATGACTCAGTGGTTTAATGGTGTGGTCTCTTCCCCAACAAATGCTGAGTCAGTTTTACACAAAATAAATCAGTCTCCTTTCTTTCCCTAGCACTTCAGCTGCCTCCCACTTGCTCATTTCAATTGGGAATCAGACTGGGAGCATATAAACATCAGCAGCCACTGACAAAGAAAGAAAAAGAAGACAGGTAAGACAGAGAGAAAGAGAATGAGAAAAAGAGAAAGAGGGAGAACCAATAAATGTGTGCAGAAGGCAATGGATTTTTTAGTCATGCTTGATTTATGTGCATCACTCATTTGATCACAGACTTGCCACTATTATAGACAACCCTACAGTTATGTCATAATTTATTATCATAAAGTAGCAACACTAAAATTGGCAAGCAGGAAGCAAAGCAGTTCACTTACCTGAGATCTATTTAGTGGTACACTGGACTTAAAAAAATGTACAGTACAGAAGTTGTGCCTACATGAGAGAATTTACCAGTTTAGGCACATTTGCAGGAACCCTCGTGAAGACAGAGGTGCAGCAGGTCCTGACACTTTTTCTAACTTATGAGGCAGGAGTGTCCCACTTGGTAGGCTGAGAATGAGGCTGGCAGTAAAAAGAACTAATGGGAAATCTCAATAATAAAGGACCAGTATCATATCAAAGGTCAGAAGGTGTCATACACACACACACACACAAAAAAAAAAAAAAAAAAAAAAGAAAAAAGTCAAAAAACAAAACCAAAGGTGTGTGCTGATGAAAATGGTCACAGCACAATAACCCAGTCATTGCATTTCTCATATGGATGGATGCACTGGATAAGCACTAACCAACATAGAAATTAATTTGCTAATAATAATTGCAAATAAAAACAATTTAGATTCTATATAATTATTGATTTAAAATAATATAAAATATCCTATATTAATTATATGTAGTCATTATATAGAAATATAAATTATTGGTGAAACAATAACATTTAAGAAAAAAACCAAAAAACAAAGAACAGGTTAGGTCATCTACACCTTACATATAAAATACATACAAAAATAAGCATAAAAAGTTATGTTTAATGCCATGCTCAAACATTCAAAGCCTTTAGGGCTTCAGAGCTCCCAGGATGGCCTCACATGAGATAGTGCTTGTAGGCTCAAAGATTATGCAGCAGATAAGTCTGTCCATGGGGCTGGCCTCAACAGGCAGTGGAGATGCAGTCCGAGGTGCTGGGAGGTCTCATGTCTTGCCCCTACTTCCTGCATAAACAGGTATCTTTCATGCTAGTTATTAAATCTTGATTTCTATCCTGCATAACCTGTCTCATCGTACGAAGAAGATTCACCTGTCATTTACTAGAAAAAGCTTTCAAATGATAGATGGCAAGGAATGAAAAGCAAGGGCAAGAAGGTTGAAGTACTATTATTTAATCAACATGCAAATGCTAGCTTCCAGCACTATTTAATGCCACTTTGGCTTTTTTTTTTCTTTTTTTTTTTTTTTTAAAATCAGGACTCCTCATTATTTCAGTACTACCTAGAACATGCACCTTTATCTGTGCCTATTAGGCCAACATCTAAATTGTTTCTACCTCAAGTACATCAGTAATATACCTGAAGGTGTGTGTATAATCACATTTTTCACAGTCTTCGCCCCTGGCCAGAGTATTAGACAGCTCTCAGTTTTTCATTCAAAACCACCATTTTAACTCACCCTGAAAATTTAGATGAAACTAGAATACAATGTGCACTGTCTTCAGCGAACAATGTTTTGAGGCAAAAAAAGAAGGGCTAAATTCTACAACTCAAGAACAGTGTTGTAATAAATGTAAGGAAAAAAAAAAGATTGAGCACGAGAAATTAAATAGTTTAATGTTATAAATAACAAAATCATTTCCCCAGTACACCTTGTATTAATTACTGTTGCTGCTAGTAGTAGCAACAGAAAATCCCCTTACTTTTATGCTTATATTCTGACCTAAAATTAATAAATTACAAAATACTGCACCTTTTTGTATTCTAAACTCTTGTGTGTGTTATGACAGTGTCAGGGAAGGCTGGAAATTTTGACAGCTGAATTGGACATTCTGCCTAAGATCCAAGAATGCATAATAAATATTCAAATGCATATTAAATATTCAAATGCACAATCAGTACTACCCAAACAAATGTTAAAAATATTTTCAGAAAGGAAAATGGAATCCATACTACAATGGAAATACCAGTCCCATGTGCCTTTGAAGATGTCTTTTACCTTTGATAATAAATATATTCTAGGTCTGAAAAGCTTTACTTTCTCAGGTTGATTCTTTGCATGCATATGCCTAGAGCCGAAGCCATTTGCAGATGCAGTATCTCTCCTATCAGTGTTCCTCAGATTACATTCTGGAGACAAAAAGCAGCAGATCGCTGACAGGAGCCTTTGAATCTATGATCTCTTTCCAGAGGAATCTTCTCTTCCCACTCCCTGTGGAGGGAATACAACCTGCGACAATGTCTGTTGTGTGTGGCAACACAGTCTCAACAGGCTGTCCAACGCTTGGTTTTTTTATTGCCAATGGACTTCCCCAAGGCTTATGAAGATGACTTTAAAATTTTGATGGCATAAGAATTAATTACAGAAAATGTCAAAGATGATAATGATGTTCTGGAACATCAATGGTAAAATAATGCTATTAAATTTTTTAAAAATTACAAGCACTATATAAAACGATAATAAGGCAAGAGTGGGCTATTTGTGATTTTATATTGGATGGTTCTTCACTGGGATAACTTTGCTCAAACAGCTAAACTATCTGTAACTTAGTCTAGTTCTACCAATCATATTTGTCACTACTGAAATTGAAAAACATGCAATAAATTTAGAGGTGTTCTCTTCATATTTTACCATTAAGGATATCTGCTCAATGATGGTACAATGACATCTCATATAGGACTAGTTTATGGTTGATGTTACTCTCCTTTATTCAGTTAGAAACATAGGTCAAAACTTTTAATCTCTTTCTTATTGTTTATAACTCAGTTTTCTTGTTTGGTTGAGCAATGTCAATTTACAAAGCTTGCCGCAGTAAGTCAGCATCTGAGCATGATTAGAAGACAGGATCCTCCCTATTTCTCATTCTTTGTCATAGACTGCAAGTTGCAATGCTTCTTTGTTTGCTGTTAGATAAAATTTAGACTGTTGAGTATGCTATATACCTGTATATATAAATAATGACCCAATGGTCAAAGCAGGCACTGGAAGTCAATCAACTGATGGATAATTTCTGACTAAAATATTCCTGATAAAGGCACTTGACTTAGTCAAACACTCAAGATCTGAATTCAGTATTGTTCTATATGAAAAGCAGTAATAGAGAAATACAAATGCACAGGCAACTCATCTCCCCAGTTGTTTTAAAAACATCAAGATGTCCACTAAACACTCAGAACTATTTGAGAGTTCATGAATATATCTATGAGCACACTGAGAAGATACAGGTCTATTGTAACTGTTATTCAGTCAGCAATGTTCAGAAACAAGAATATTTTGCTTCATTTTTGTGCAACAAATGACTGTGACATTGCCTCTCTTCCCAAAATGCTTTATTTGCACTGGCACAATGTTTGATTACATTCACATTCACATTCAATTCTCTTACAACCTCTTCTTTCTCACCACCCTTCTGCTCTCTAGAGTGAAAACAGGATTTCTAGTTTTCATTTAAAAACCTCAGATTGCCCTTTTCTGATGAGGTCATATGAATCGATGTATTCTTTCCTGAAAGGTGCTTTGTCACCTTCCATTCAACAGGAATTAAGTGTGTGTATGTGAGACAGTGTGTACTTATATATGTCCATTCATAGTGTATGTATATGTGAATTAAACATTCTTTAGAAAGTGGTGATTTTGTATTTTATGGACTCTGGAAAATGTTTTGCATCCTGTTATTGATTTCTCATCCCAAATTTCACTTCAAGTTTGTAATTTAGATGTCCAAGTGTTTCACATATCTTTGATTGTTCACACCACACTTAAACCAAATCAACCGAAGAGAATCAGAATCAGGTAAAAGAAATTTGTAACACTTCAGTTCTTCCTCTCTTTCCATCTTTCATCCACAAGATACTGTCCTCCTAACTTACCTTTTCCTGTCATAAGAGCAGCAGGTATAGATGGGTATAACTATTATTAAATACAACTTCATAATCAGTATATACAAATATATACATATATATGTAAGAAAAGGGTTTGAAGGATGGATGTTCCTTGAAATCATTTTGTTGTTGCTGATTTTTTTTATATATTCCTTTTAAACTCCTTTTACTGGAATATCTTTAAAAGATGCTGATTGTATGAACTTGTCACCCTAGGAAGCTGGATGAAAACCAGAAGGAGAAGAAAGAGAATGACAACACTTATACTTGGACAAGTGATTGGGTGACAATAACATAAATAACAGGCAGGGTTTTTTTCTGTGTAAAATGGCAAAACAGTAATTTTTCTCAATATCAGCATGGTATAAACATGTCTACATAGAAGAGATTTTAAAGGCAGAGTGAAACTCTCACTCCTTGGTATTTTACAGAGAAATTAATTATTTATGATGAATTCATGACAGGTATTTTGCTTTTGACACTACTACTATAAAGAAACTAAATACTAAGTATAACTCCTGTCATTGTTGAAAACATTACTTGAATATCAATATGTGTTTCAACAGGCATGTTTGAGAAGAATTTAGAAATAAGAATTCTAACAAGCTAACAATTGTCTTCTAATGTACATCAAGAAAAAGATTAAAAGGAAGACATTTTATGCCCTGAAAAAAGTAAACTTCTATAAGTGTTTATACTTTCCAGTTCTTGAATTTAAGTATATTTTTTCTCATGAAAACTCTTAAGATAAATAGTTGTTAGAAATGACAGCCAAACTTGCTAATATTCACAAGAAAAGTTTTGAAACTTTGTTACCAAGTAAGCAAGAGATAAATATTTTTTAAAACTAATTAAGAGCTTAATAAAGCTATTTGAAAGAACTGGATGCAGAGGAAGGTGCTGAACTTACCACAACACAGCCCATTTATGTATGTGATTTGGAAGAGTCATTTGCCTACCTGAAAATGGAAATTTGAGGCAACTATGACACACAGAGATCAGAGTAGATTAGTGTTTAAACAAAACACCTAATAATAAACAATCTGTCTTGAGTCGAAATCAACCCCCTATGATCAAACAAGGTCACCTACAGCCAGTTGCTCAGGACCACACTCAGATGGTTTTTTTTTCCCAACATGGAAAACTCTGCAACCCTCACAGTAAAAACATGTTTCTTGATGTTCAGTTGGAGACCCCCATGTTTCCCTGTGTTGCCCACAGCCTCTGTACCTGTCACTGGGCACTACTGAAAAGGGTCTGATTCTGTCTTCTTTACACTCTCCTTTCAGTTATCCACAAATATTGAAGAGATACTCCTCGACCCCTCTCTTCCCCACCCTAAACAGTCACAGTTCTCTCAGTCTTTCCTTACGAGAGTTGCTTCTGTCCCTTGACTGTCTGTGTGATCTTTTGTTGAACTCTGTACAGTATATCCAAGTGTCCCAGAACTGGACACAGCACTCCAAGTGTGGCCTTACTGGTGCTGAGTAGTAGGTAAGAACAGACTCCCTTGGTCAGCTGGCAACATTTCTCTTAGTGCAACAATTTGACACAAGGGCACATTGGTGGCTCATGTTCAGCTTGGTGTCCACCAGGACCCCCAGGTCCTTCTCTTGCTACTTTCCAGGTGCATGGCCCCAGCATCTACCGGTGCTTCCCCTTTGTTGAACTGCATGATGTTTCTGTCACTCCTTTTCTGGTGTACCAGACACCCCTCCCAGTTTTGTGTCATGCCCTCAAGAGGTTCACATGAACAATGACATTTCAAAGCCAAAAGTTCACAAATACATGAACTAAGGAGGGCAGCCTGGGGCCTGTTGGGGCTGAACTAAGAGTTCGGGATAGTAAAAGTGTCAAAAGACTGTCCACACAACTGTTTTAACTAGAGAAGGACAGAGACAAGACATAGAGAATCTTATGTTATACTCCAGGATATGTGCCTAACAATTTTTGACCTTGATGACAAAATAATGTTTGATGATTTCCCAAAAATATTTGTTAATGTTAACAAGCAAACTACTAACTAAATAAAGCTGTATCCTATACTTTTTTCATTAGACTTTCTACCATGAACTAATAAAATCCAGCAGATGAAAAAAAAATAATAAAATTGAGGTTTTTTTAATTACACGCATCTAAAATGAAAACCTTTGCCTAACTGCCTTTATGCTGAGAGTATGAGGGAAAAATTAAACTCAAGGACAAAAACAAAACCAAACAAAATGCCTGAGAAAAAACAGAGAAAAAACTTCCCTTCTAATATCAGTTAAAATATGTATTTTCCTGGTAATTCATTAAAATTAATTTTTTTAAAAAGCTTCATTTTAAAGGGAAAAAAAGTTAAAAAAAAGAGATTTGTCTTGGCACTCCCTTTTGGAAGGTTTTGCTCTGCATAATGAATAAATATAGCAAAATTTCCTAATTAATGTCTTTATATAATCAATGTTTTATACAATGGTTAATTATATGTTGCAAAATATGTGAGTTCACATGGAAGCAAAGTTTGAAATTTGTGTGAATTTATATGCAAGCATGATCAGGTACAAATTGGGCACAAATTAGTAGAGATATTAACATAAGAAAAAATAAAGATGATTTTTAATACCAATTCTGTCTTTATTTAAGCACTGCCATTATAAATCAGACAAGCACACTCACTGAGAATGTTTAGGAGGCTAAATAGTGATTTTGTTATAGATGTTAAATAATTTTAGGAAAAGGGAAAAAAAGAAAACTCCAATGAAATTCCAGTTAATTAGAAGTACATGGGGTTTTGACACTGTCTTCAGCAAATAACAATTTCACCTTTTCTGTTCTTTGAAAAAAAACACACAAAGAGAGCACTTTAAATGGAACAGGTAAATTAATATGTACAACTAATCTTCCAAATCTCAGTAATAAGGACTTTTCTAAATTACTTTGCTTTTTAAGCTATTAAACATATAGATCTCTTAGCCTTAATTGACAGCTCATGAAGATAATTCCAGATTGCTTTATCCTATGTTTCTCTGTGGAATATCATGATCCTGAAGGTCATGCAATACTTGCATTGGGTAAGCAGCTGAAGTAGCTGGCAAGGTTTCCTTGTCTTACAAAGAAAACTAATTCAAAAACTGTTAAATATTGTATAAGTACTTTTGTGTTTGAGATGAATAAGATATTAAGACCAAACAAAGGTATGGTTATTAATTACATAGCATCTCATTCTTGCATGTTTTCGTTTCATTTCTGCAGCTAAGAGAAAGTCTTAAAAGACATTCTTTCTTAACAGAAACAAAACTGATTAATTTGTTTACAGTCAAGCAGTGAAGCATATTTTTGCTAGGTACACTGTAAAGGACACAGAGCAATAAAACTGATGTGTTAACGGCTTGTGAGTGACTCAGATGAATAAAAATTTTTTTGGTACATGAGTATATTATCTTCAAACCTATATTTATGTATATAGTTAAATATATATAATTTAAGGAGGAATTAGTGCAAAATATTCTCAAAATATTCTCTTCCTTTTCATGGTGGACACTAGTTTATGCTACTTTTGTTTGTTGCTATTTATGTGGGGTTCTTTTGGTGGGTTTTTTTTTCCCCAAGAGATTCCAGTATATTTTACAAAAAATAAGTCTTCAGCAACTATTCATGATTCTCAAAGACCTATTAGGATAGCAGAATAACACACATAAAACTAGAGCTTGGAAAAAGTAAGAAAAGCTTTAAGGAGGCAAGAAGTGAGCACGAAAGTATTCTCTCCTTATCTCAGGAAAAGCACCACAGAATCTACTCTTAAAATGAAGAGGAGTGTGAAATGATTCCAAAGTAAAATAAGAATCAAAAAAAGGATAAAATAATAAGACAAAAAGAAAAACCAGTCACGAGTACAACTATGAGGTAGACCCAAAGGCATCTCTGGACTTGTCAGCATCACTGCCTGGTGAGCTAATGCAGAAACTTGCCTCTGGCTTTGTCAGATGCCACAGCTGGAAGAATATCTTCCACTTTTTGACTTTAAGGTCTTTCAAGTGACATCTGAATGAGTGCTGAGAGTCAGTGGAATAAACGGAATAGTGTTGTACTACAGTTATTTATAACATAAAGGTCCAAAGAGATATGTAGAGTAGCACAAGTATTAGAAAAATATTTTTGACATATCAAAATTAGATATTGACTACATATAATTATATTATTGGAAAACATAGAAAATTCTTCATATAGTATTTAATTCAGGTAATAATTACACAAAGTTTACTTTTGCATATTTCCAAATAGTTAGTTTAAATGTTTGTGCATCAGAGATGCACACAGAGACCAAAAAAAAGTTAGAAATTATAAAGTATGGTATATGATTTCATAATGGATCACAAATTCTATATCTTCTGCTGTGAAGGGAAATTATAGGATAAATGATACAACATCTGGCTCATTTCCCATAACTATTGAATTTCAGCTATGTCTTATTAGTTCTCTATTCATACTCGTTACAGCACTCTTGTTATGATCTTGGTGTGTTCTTTCACCTTTAGATGACTTGCACCTTGGGTCCACTTTAGATAAAGCAATCAATGATTCAATGGATTTACCAAATCCACCAGTGGAATAACTGAGGCAGAAGAAAGGATTCAAATTAATCACAAATCAGGCAGCTATATACCATTGAGGCCTAACTGGTTTGTTGACCAGAAATGGCACTGTAGATGAAATATGAAAGTACACAAAGACTGCTTTTGTTTGAGCTCCCTATCTGTCACCAAGACAGGAGATTGTGCTGCATACTGAATACAATAAAAGGGTTCTGAATATATGCTGATCAAATAATATGGATGTTCTTTGACAAAACCAAAATATACTTTTTTTTTAATATGTAAATATTTTATATGAATCTTTAAATGAAACCTGTAGGCTTCCCAAACTGGTCTATAGAAAGGGTTATGTCAGCTCGATTTATGACCAATCTTCTTACTGATTTCCAGCATTAAGACTCTTCCAAAAGAATTCCTGAAGACAGGGTAAAGGACCAAGTCCCAAATAAAATCACATTATAAGGTAACACTGCTTTGTAAAATGGAATGTTCTTTTTGAACAAAAGAATTGTACTAAAATCTTAGAAACTTTAAGCCTTAAAGCTAGTTGAAAATTTAATTAAGCTCAAACAGAACTCTTTGGAAAAAAAAAATCATTTGGAGGTCCTAGTTGACTTAGTGTTTTGAAATTCTTTTATATAAATAGACATCTATTTTATATATGTGTATACATACACATGGAAATATACAGATGAAAATCACTGTTTGGGAGAATGGATGACTAATATTGAACGAAATTCTTACAAAGCATTCTGGATCATCTAAACAGACAAATTATTATTTTGCTTATACAATTAGTTTGGGTTTTTAATGGACATTTAGACTACCTAGGGGGAAAATGTTCTTAGTTCATTTTTTTCAGATGAAATTTTAGGCAAAAATAATATTAAAGTTAGGGAAATTCTTGCTAGCAAACAAAAATACATTCATGTGAAAGCTTCATTCACATTGTAATGTTGATTTAGAAGAGCAGAGAAGCAAAAAGAAGCACGGAGAGTAGTTCAGCTGGAAAGAACCTGCAAAAATGATTTAGTCCAACTGTCTGACCACTTCAGAACTGACCAAAAGTTAAAGAATGTTTTTAAGGGCATTATCAAAATGTCCCTAAAACTGACCGGTTTGGGTAATTGACTGTCTCTCTAGGAAGCCTGTTCTAGCGTTTCATCACCCATTCAGTAAAGAAATAACTCCTAATGTTAAGCCTGAGCATCTCATGCATAGCTTTGAGTCATTCCCATGTGTCTTGTCAGTAGACACTGAGGACAAAAGCTCAGCATCTCCCTCTTTCATTTTCCTTCCTCAGCAAGCCGCAAAGAACAGTGAGGTGATCTCTCAGGCCTCCTTTTCTCCAAAGTAGAGAATCCCAAAGCCCTTAGCCATTCCTCATAGGACATTCTTCCAGCCCATTCACCAGTTTTGGTGTCCTCCATTTCCCTTGGGAAAATGCTAAAGGAAAAGAAATTGGTTTTAAATGTACAAATTTTCTGGTGTTTATTTTTTTTTCTAGTTTAAAACAAATAATCTTTATGAAGGATTTGTCTAGACCTTAAACTTGCCATCCGTGTCTGTAAAAACTTGTGTCAAGAGCGTTCTGTGAAATATCTCCCAGCTGAGCCACATTGTTTCTCTTTCCATGTATCCAATCAACCTATCCTTCTGTTGTCACTGGAAAGAACTGTTGGTTCTGGTTGGATTACCTACAGTTTAATCTGATCTACCAAGACAAGACCCAACATCTAAGCAGCATTCTCTGTTAAATTTGCTCTATGACTTTTTGTCAGGACTCATTGCATTATTTCTTTGCTATATGAGATAGGAAGTATATAGCAGTAACATTTCCACTGCCTCGTGTAGCTCAGAGGTTGAACTATTATATCAGGACAGTTTATTAGGTTCATTATGATCTCAGCCTGTACAGAATTCATTTTCTGAATAAGTGCACTGTAAATAATGAATATCCATTAGTTACGTTAGCAACTTTTTTAAAACTTTTATTTATTTTTTTAATGTTCAGCCATTATACAAACTCTTACATTCAAAATGAGAGCTAGGTACTTTCACCCTATTAAAATTATAAACATTGAAACAGAAACTAGTTTTTCCTTGCTTACATTAATTCTCTAAAAGAGAAGGGAGCTCCTATCATGGGAGCCATATCACTGTTATATATATAAACCTCTATTTTACAAACACTTAGTAAAAAAGCTCAGTGGGAAGCCTCACAAAGTGCTCATCTCTCTTGCTCTTTGAGGTTGTTTTTATTAAGATATTTTCAGATGTATAAAGACTTAAAATGAAACGGTATGAAACACAGAAAATCAAGTTTGTATTTACTTTTGCTGTACATTCAGGAAGGGAAAATGCAGTTCAAGTTGGTGTTTCTTCTCTAAGCATTAAATGAATAAAAAGAAACTATTTTGAAATGAACTCCGAGAAATCAGTCAGATGAATCTAAAGAAGGAGCACGTAATTCACAGTGATAAACAATTTACTGATTTTATGTGTGATTTTTGCTCTGTTTTGAATCTTTGTTTCAATTTTTTTTTAAATTGGGTGGATATTACTAACTTTTAATCACTTGGATTGTGAAAATGATCGTGTTTTACAGTCTTATCAGAGTATAAAAGAAACTTGCAATGTGGAAAATTTTTTAATTTTAATCAATCTCAAGCTATACTACACAACCTAGGATTGCACAAAAAGTATTACTGTAATTTTGTCATTAAGACAAAGCCAAACTTTATGAGAACCTCTACAGTTGCACTCACTAAACTGTTCACAAATGAGTTCACATTGTTATCCCCAAAATATTTCTAAATTAAACTTTCTGCCCAGAAAATTTACTCAATGTTTTGTAGCAAACTGTGTCTATGCAGTAACAGTAAAAGTAAAACTGGTCCAAAATTAATTTTTCTTTTTTTTTTTTTTTTTTTGAGTATTTTTAAGGGCTGACTCTGCTGCTGGTATTTTAGTAAGAACAGTAGAAAAACTGCTGTGGGTCAGACTAGAGGTCCATTTGTCCCAGTATATCATCTCTGAAAATGGCCAAAAGCACATGTCTTGAAAAAAAGAGCAACATGGGGCAGACATATAAGCAGAAGTATTTTAATCCCTTTAAAAAAATAAGTTTATGTCAGTTTAAATAATTCACTGGAAAGAACCTTGGTTTGAAAAGAAAAAGCCAGAAAGAAGAAAAAGTACCACAAACTTCTCTTCATACCAGCCTACTTCTGAAGGGCCTGTGAACTCACTAGGAAGAAGGGAAGATGAAGTCATTCAGGTGGCCTGTTGGCTACCTCCAACCATCAGCATTCAAGGACAAGGCAGCAGACGAAAATACAACTGCAAATAAGACTTGTATAGCAGCAAGCAAAGAGATATGACTAAAATCCAACTGGCTCAGTGATATTTCTCCTGCATTACTAGTTTTTCATTTAAAAAAATTGCTGTAAATTTGTGTGGATCACAAAAAAGAGGTAAAAGTTACACATATGTAGTGTCCAATCATCATTCACTAAATAATTTTATTAGCAGGAACCATAAAGAAAGGATAGGAATCTAGGCCTTGTCTGTTTGAATAACATTTAGTTTTGGACACAACTTCCTTTCAAAATATGACTGTGATATACAGGAGAACCAGACACTGTGTTTCACGTTTTCAGTCAAGATGTCTCACATTATGGCTTTTGTTTTGTGTTTCTCTAGTGCTATCCAATGCATAAATTGGAATTATATATTTAGTCACAAGTCCAAGTCCATTGTCAATTTTTATGGCTAGAGATCATTGTCTTAGTTAGAAGTAAGAGTCCAACAGCCCTTGAATATCCACCAGAGCAGATACTAGGAGAAGGAAAAAAAGGTTTTTTTTTTCTGTAGTTTTTCACCTGAATACCAGGATGTCAATTGCAAAAATGTTAACATCTGGTACTGTATGGGCATAGCTTTGTAACATTATAATTACAGTCTCAAGGCTGAGAAATGACTGCATGATAATGAATCTGGAGTTCAGGAAACAATGTCTTCATGTGTCAATGTTGAGTTATTAAGATACGTTTCATTTCAAGTGCATCGGTAACATGCTTAAGACACCTTTGTACTTACTAAGACCCAAAAAGTCAATTTCTAGTCAAAGAAAGATCATTAAAGGACAGTGCTGAAAAACTGCTGGAATAAAGTTGTCAATAACAGCATGGGCTAAACAATTTATTGCAGAATTTAGATTTGTGAGTAAAATCAGTTAAAATGCTCTCCATTAGTTCTGCAACACTGGAGAGAGACTTTTCACTATGCGACAACTTGGCATCATGAGATGCTGTCCTGGTTTTGGGTGAGATACAGTTAATTTTCCAAAGTAACTATGTTTTGGATTTAGTATGTGAATAATTTTGATTACACACTGGTGTTTTAGTTAAGATTCTTAAGCTTACTCCAAGCCAAGGACTTTTCAGTGTCTCGTGCTCTGCCAGTGAGCAGGTGCACAAGAAGCCACAGGGGAGCATAACCATATCAGCTGACCTAAACTGTTCAAAGGGATATTCCATACCACAGAACATCGTGGGCAGTGTATAAACTGAGGGAGATGCAGGGGTCAGTCACTCTTTGGAGATGGGATGGGCATTGGTCAGTGTGTAGTGATAGTAATTCTACTGGGCATCACTTGATTCTCTTGGCTCTTATTCCTCTTTCCCTCTCTCCTGGTAATAACAACAACAACAATAATAATAATAGTAATAATAATAATAATTTGTTATTGTAGTAGTAGCAGCAGCAGCACTACTAGAATATTTTAATTTGTTTCAACTATTTAACCCACTCTTATCTCAACCCCCAAGGTTTACCTTTTCTTTCCAATTCTCCTCCCCACTGTGGAGGGAAGGGGAGATGAGGGGGAAGCAATTGGCTGCATGACACTTAGCTAGCTGTCAGCTGGGGGTAAACCACAACATGCACCTGTTGGACTCTTTTTCACTGTTAACAGAAAAGAGGTGTTGGCAACAATAACAGTTCAGTTCAAAACTTAGAAAGATAAATATCCTTCTATGTACACCTTAGTCCTATTCAACTTATTTCTAGAAGATAGGACAGCTTTTACACTAAAGAAAAATTTCTAATAGGCTTCAGTTATGAAGACAATATCCCTGCATTATACCAGTTGTTTAAAGAGGCAGCATAAAAGATAAATACCTCTCTAAGAAAGAAAGTGTTAAATAAAATGTTTATTCAAACCTGAAACAAATATAAATCCCAGGAATGCTCTTGGGATTTGACCATTCAGTAAATCCCTTCATCAAGGCAATTTTTGTATTTTTTTTAGAACAGAACACTTGGATACACACACAGTGTCAGAAGCGATATATTTTTAGTTACTAGGTTTTTAAGACAGAATTAACAATAATGTTCATATACTGTATAAAGTTAATATCCCAACAGACATTTCAATGCTACTGGTGCATCTGTGATTTAATTGAAGATATAATGATTGAAAGATAATAGTCTAAAATTAGTCTGCCTTGCCACAAAACTGATAGAAGTTTAAAATTCAGTTCATTGCACTTTTTTATTGTCTCTTTCCCAGTTTTGCAGAACTTTTAAAAATCAAACAAAAATTATGCAGTGATATGGGTGTTTTTAACAGACACCTTGAAAGAGCAAAACAGGTGCTGGAAGACAGTGATGGGGAGAAGAATGAAATCCTGATAATCCAAAGGGAAATGATCAGTGACCCACTACACCACATAGACACACACAAGGCTATGGGGCCAGATGGGACGTCAAGTCCTGTGTTCAGTTTTGGGCTCCTCACTACAAGAAGGACATGTAGGTGCTGTAGTATGTCCAGAGAAGGCAACAAAGCTGGTGAAGTGTCTGAAGAATGGGTCTTATGAGGAGCAACTGAGGGAGCTGGGGTTGTTTAGAGTTGGAACAGGTTGCCCAAGGAAGTGGTGGAGTCACCTGCCCTGGAGGTATTTCAAAGATGTGCTGATGTGGCACTTAGGGAAATGGTTTAGGGCGTTGGGCTCAATGATCTTAGAGGTTTTTCCAAACCTAAATGAGTCTCTGAATTCAAAACTGCAGCAATACAAGTCTACAGACTACATTAGTCATTAGTCTGAAAAGGGATTTATCTTAGTATTTTATTAACTTCCATCTGCTTAACAGTGTCATAGCTAATTACTTCTTTTAAGAATATAGTGTTACCATGTTAAAGTAATTTCAGGGTTTTATATGACTTGGACAAATTCAAAGTAGCCAGTGGAAATTGTCCAGGTTTCCTAATACTGAATTGTAACAGACCTCCAAACTTGCCCTTTTGTTCAGGATGAATGACAAACTTTTAGCAGGTGTACATTATTAAAAGAACATCAATTGTATGATTAGAGACTGCTTCCAAGACCTTTCTCCCACCCCCTGAAATGTTTATGATCATAGGATTACAATAATGTTTGGAAGGGACCTCTGAAGGTCGTTTAGTCCACGCTCTAGATCGAAGCAGCATCACCAGTAATAGATTAAGTCAGTCATGGTTTTTCCTTGTAGAGCCCTGAAAACCTCCAGCAATGGAGGTGTTGTAATCCACAGTAATCCTAAAGCCTCTTCAGCAGGCTCCCAGGCTCCCACCCCATATGGAGGCTGCTTGTTCCACTTTGTCCTTGTTGACATTCATGAAGTTTCTTTAATTTTTCAGGTTCCTCAAGGGATGAAAGCTCTACCTTTCAATTTGCGAGCAGCTTTTCTCCATGAATTTAGCATCAGCAACACTGAGTGCAATCAATAATGCAATGATTTGAAAATATTTCTGTACACCACTTATTCAATGAGAATTATCACAGAAAACAGAACTTTTATAGATTACTAAATAAAAATATAGATTTAAGTGTCAGGAATCCAATCCTATTAACAAAATACTAATCTAGAGCAGCTAGCTGAGAAAGTATTCTGTAGGTTTTAATACTCTATTCTGTATAAATAATATTAATTTATACTCTGTATAAAAATAATGATATTAACCTAATCTTCATTTTGTTATATAAAAACTGAATAAGATGTTGCCGTTTGGAGGAACTAACATCCAGATTGGCATTATTTCTAATATTAATTTCTGTGATTTTTTAGTAAAAAAAAAAAAGAAATGGATACCTGAATGTGTAGGTATGTCAACACTGATTAATAATGTATTTTTGCTTTAACAATTTGTATTATATACCCTATACAGATGTGACTTTTTTTTGCGTGAACAATCTGCTCTGTTCTATCCAAAAAATCATAGTAGATGTTTGAAGAAATTAACACATGTTTTTGCTTCAGAAGAAATGGAGATATTTTTGAAAGTCTTTCTGCTGAGAGTGATAAAAAAGATTTGTCCGATAGATTGCTCAGATGTCTTGATCAGTTCTTTCAGAGGACTTAAAAATAGTCGTAGGAATCTAAATTTTGTGGACACAGGAATTACTTTTTCTTCTTGTCCTGAACAATTGTCTAACTGTATCTCCAAATAGTTTTACAAGGAAACATTTATGTAAATACTCCTATGCACAAGTACACACTTCCTACCACTACAAAAATAAAAGTACAATATATGTAGAAGCAAAAGAATAATGCTGTCACTCATGTGATGTTAATTAAAACTACCGAAACTTACTTTTCTTATGAAATCTCACCAAATATGAAATCTATTTTCTACAGCTCTACTCATGTTTGATTTGCTTCTAAGTTATTTTTACTGACATATTGCATACCACATATTTTTATACGTATATATTATACATTCGACAAATATTCATTGAAAAAAATCACTGAAACAGGAAAGCTTTAATTTTTATTCCAGAAGTTTTTTAGTAGTCAGTGACTTGATAAAGTTTAACTAGCAAAAATTCAGAAAGTTGCAAGATATTTGTTCTGCTGAGATGTGTTTACCACTTAACTGTTGAGTCCAAGACTACTACTTCGAATCCAGTCTTGTTCTCCGGTCTTGTAATTTTCTTCCACACAACTGACATTCTCCTCCATGGTGAAGGACACTGAAAGTCCACTTCGCTAGCACAGTAGCCTTCCTGTGTGGAACAGACTTCAGAATTGAGACCATTCCTGTCAGGTTTTGCTACTGACATGTTTACTGCTTACTTAGAATGATATAATCATCTCAGTTATCTGAGATACAATTATTAGTGATACTAATAGTATAGTATGTACAGAGTATACAATTATTGGCAGTACAAAATGTTTCCTCTTACCACTGGATTAAACAGGTTTCCTACTGGAAGTCTCACTGGAGAAGAAAATATATAGTATATATGGAGAGATCTAACATTTAAGCTTGGAGTTTACTTTTCAGACTATGTTGGGACAGGAACTGGCACTGTAAATAAAATTATTTTAGACTCTGTGTACACAACAGCTTTAGAGGTTGATTAAAAGACAAGATAATCTCACCATGCTTCTTGTTAATCATACAGGAAAGAGAGGGGGTTTGGGGGTGGGGAAAAACCGGACTGTTACAAAGCAGGACAGAACTCGGATTGTTACTCTTAAAGCGATGTCCAAAGAGGACAAAACAGCCCATCTGCAGCTTTGCCATCTGACAGAAAGAGAGGGAGCTTACTGTTGTGCTAGTCTGAAGAAATGGCAAAAAACCCAGATATCTCCACTGAAAAACAAAACAAATCTTAGCAAGCAGAAACCCGCCTGGTAACTCAGTTTCTCTGGCAGTGAAATATTAACGTCTCCACAATGATTACTTTAATCCTTGGAAATCTCAGCAATTTAATACTGAATGCAAGAATATTTGTGTTGACATGTTGATTTCTTTAGGCCTTCAAGAATTTTATAACACTTTTGATGGAGAAAATTATACCTGCTTTTCAGGTTTTGCTAAAATGTGCTTCTAAACCAGGAGGTCAAGAATGTTTTGTACAGCCTCTATTTATGACACAGGTCTCAAAGACAAGAAGTGTTTATCTGAGATACCGATTCATCCCAAAAGTGTTTGTTTATTGTCAAAATTCTTCATGCTAGTTTTAACTGTTTCAAATTTTCAGAAAAGGTAAAATACCCAAGCAGCTCCTTTTCTTTGACTCTACTGTTTAGTAAGCCTCAGTAAGACATATCTTGAAGTAATATAAGCATATAAATTTGAAAAATCTAATGCAGATAAAAGTCCATTCTATTGGCAAATAATGAAATTCTTTTTAAAGCTAACACAAAGCCTGATGTTCCCCCCTCCTCTGCCCCCTCCTCCCCCAGCTTATATTTCCCCATATTTGTGTGCCATTTCTTTCTCTTAAGATTCTAGAGAGATTTCTGGGCTTAGACTTTAATATTAGTAATCTTATTAATCTTTTAAACTTTCACAAGCCTTAAGTGAGAAAACAACATATGGCTGTGCAACAGAACACCTCTGGAGATTTTATACTCCTCAAACAGCACATAAAATCTTATGTTGTGTTCATTCTTATTCATCGCTTGTCTGTCCATATTTTAACCCTGCAAGTATCAAGGTATCAGTCTAATTCATTATATTTTATTTGGTACCATCTGCATTTTACGGATTGTATTCACGGAAAATTAAAATCTCCTTTCACAAGGGCATTTGGTAGATGTTAGTAACATATCTACTCCTGTAATGAACAGCAGACTGACTACTTCTTTGACAGAGGCAGTCACAACTGTGTCAGGCCAATAAGTGGCAACTGATACATAACACTGAGTATTCAGTCAGGATTGTGGCTCCTAATACCTAGGACAAAACCCTTGCTATTATAATCAGACATACTTTACAGTCTAATGACCCACTCTTGTAATTTACTAAACAAGGGAGGACCCCTGTTTATATTAGGTGATTAAAGAAGGAGACTGATGAATGCAGAATCCCATTTAAAAATTATATCGAGAACATTAGGGATGCACAGTTAAGCATGCATATCATTAAAAGCTAGTGCTTTATCAATTTTTAATAATAAATGGAAACTATATGTATGTATACTGTATGCAAAAGACATTAAAAGAACATTAAGGTTGAGAAATCAAACACTCAAAAGTTAGAGAATGACAGGTCAAATTAGCTCTCTTGTGCATAGACATCACAACAGTTTTTTCCAACAACATATAGGAAGTCTGTAGCAGAAGGAAGGCAGGACTAAAAAAAAAAAACGAGTTGTGCTTGACTTCAGCTTAAAGTCTGAGCTATAAATGGCTATATTTTCTTTATTTTTTGTTTTCTATTATTTTCTTTTTTTTTTTCTTTTCCTATGGCATTCTTTTTCATACTATCTTTTTCCCATTATCTGCGGTTTTGCAAAAGAAATTGGCTATGATCAAGTACAGATGAAGGTATCCTTTCTTGGAAAAGAAGTTACTGCAGCAACTGCTAAAATAAATTTCTAAATATCTAGGAAAGATATTATAGAAGGATAATACAGAATAGGGCATACCTATATCCCTGTGTCTGCTTATGTGTTCATAAAAATCATATCCTTGCCCTAAATCTCATTGTGAGGGTGGAAACTTTTGTGACCGACCACTGTTTCTGTAGTCCTGAGAAAACATAATAAATGTTTCTAAAAAACACAATGACCAGACCACATCCATTCTTGGGAGATGAAATTAGTTCTTATTAACTAAAACCAAGGCGAAACATATCTTGAATTTAGAATAATGAAATGTGAGGGTTTTTTCTTCAAAAAGCTTATTGTTGTTCTTAGTCTGTTAAGAATTTTCAGTCTGCACCATAGGAGATGATTTAAACACAGATGACAGTAATTGTATAAGGAGGGAGACAGAAACAACCATTCATTTCCACAGAGGCAAATGTTACTTAGAATTGTAACAGCAATTATGATTATTTATATTAATCCTTCAAACAAGATTTTTCTGCTTTCTCTTTAGATGCAAACTAAGAGTGAAACACAACGGGTGTACACAGATATCACACACTTGATTATTCTGCTGTGTGCTTCATGAGCAATTTTGTTGCTGAGAAAAATGGAATCATGTTTTTTATAGGACTATTGTCATGCTTTGTTTCGTAACCAAGATCCTGTGTTCCTTGATAGTACTAAGTATGTTTGTCCTCCTTACAGGGAAAGATCATCAGAAAGCTACAAATCTCTGTTGTACATGGTTTTTTTATAGAGCTAGCAATTAACAGAATTGCAAAGTACTTTTTTTGTATTGTCTTTATTCTAAGCGCAGTGTTCCCCACTTTGTCAGTTACTGCCACTGTCAACACCTAGAGACATAAAGAGCATTGCCCAAACACCATGGGCAAGTTACATCAAAAGATGTAACTCTAAATTCATATACTAAAACCAGTTTCAAGTAAAACAAAATCATTTTAAGACATCACAAATGAGTGTATTAAAGTAATCACTCTTCTGGGAGAGTTAATGTCAAGTCTAAATTTTTGTTTTATTTGCAGCATTGTGCAGAGGAATTCACATAAACTTTGAAACATGGCCTAAGTAGAAATTTAATGAAAATATCAAAATGTTTAATGGATATTTTTACTGCTTTGTTTCTTTTGTGTGCATACATTTTTATAAAAATCACCCATGTATGGTTTCATTTATTTTTCATTTCACCTTCTACATCAAAAACTTCATCAAAGATCGAAAGAATGGATAAAACAGCAAAAAGCTTACACCTCTTTTCATAAATAACTGTCACTGGGTATCTAAACAAAGTCACAATTTATCTCACTGATAGTCATTTCAGCCTTTAGCAAATGCGTGCTTTGAACAAATTTATTGACCTTATGAATAAAGATTAGCACTCTTCTGTTCATCTCTGTTGGAGAGAACATTATTCTACAGGAAATGGACTGATATTCAGCAGTGGGGATACTTAAAATAAAATTGACCAGCTTCATTGGATACATTTTCAAAGCACCACGTGGGAGGGATACACACAATTACTGCTAATAAAAAGCTTTACAGATGTGTACCTTTATCTCTGCTTTTAAACTAAAGGTCATTTTGAACTTCTGTGAATGAGGAAATGTAAAAGAAGGGGAAAAAAATAAATAAATCCAGACAATTAGAGCTCTTAAATTTAAAAATACTCAACCATGTCCACTTAGGTTATGAATTTGCAGTAGATCTGGTTTGGAGCTAAGTATTAGTACTACGGGGAGATGCTGAAAAGTCAGAAGATTGGAAAACATTTGGCTATGTTTCTTAGCTAGCTATAATAATAGGTTCATAGATTGTCTTAGTTTTGGCCAGGACAGGTTAATTCTTTACAGAGGGGTAGGGTGTTTGGCCAGACCCTGATGTTATCTGATAGCATCTCATGTCCCTGCCAGCAGTGTGAGTTTTCTGGTTGGGGGCAGGAGGAAGCATGGTGAGTGAAAGGGTCCAGTATTGGTTTACTTTCCATGTAAATCATTTCTTCGTCTTATATCTTTTGTTACTAATATTGTTATTGTTACTGTTTTATTCTCTCATTGCTGTTTCCAGTAAATTGTTCTTACCTCAACACGTGATTTTCACCTCTTTGTGCCTCCATTCCTCAACTCCATCTTTGGAGGGGGAAGAGGGAAGGGAAGTGGAGTAGCAAGTGAGCAGCATCTGGTTTGGGAGAGTTTCAGTGGGAGAACTAAATTGTGAAGTACCATTCCCAAACCACAACATAGGTAAATGAGCAAAGGAAAGAGAATGAAACAATAGGTGATTAACTTTTAAATATTGTTAGATAGCATCTAACTTCAACAAGGGTAGCTGTTGTTATCTGCCAGTTGTCGCTGTGATTTAAGCATTATCTCTGCTGTACTTGGATGAAAAGCAGATATAAGGTAACACCTATTTAAATTGAATGACATGATTGAAAATGGAACAGAAGTACACATAACGAAAATGACAGAGCATATCTCCCGAAAACCAAACTCTTTTAAACCCCAAGGACTTCTACCCTTATCCATATCCACTGACATGTCAGATCAATAACAGGTGAGAGAAATCTTCTGTCAGTATCAGCATTGGATGTCGAATATGGCTTTGTTGGGTGTTGAATTGGCCAGAAAAAAAAACAAACAAAAACCCCAAACAACTATGACTTAAAGGGTGCATTGGACTTGTAAATAAGGTTGAGATTCCCATCAAAAACAAAATCAAATTAAAAAAAAAAAAAACAAAAAAAAACAAACAACAAAACCCCACCAAAAAACCCCTTCCAAAGCCAAAAGATATTTCAAAGGGAAATTGCATATAAATTATAGAAGAGGAAAATATAAGGGGAAATGATCTTGGTTATCTGGACAATATCATCCCGCTATAAATACTAGATTATAGTCAAGGACTGGGACTTTATCATCAAAGACAAGAATATTTTGGTCTCAAGCACCTATAGGATACTGCTTTTTCTGTTATAATTTTTTTTCATTAATAATTTATACTGCCAGTCCCAAAAAATGGAACCAGGAGGGAAAAAACAACAAACCAACAAACCAAATCCATAAAAACGCCCATAAGCTTGGTTTCTTCTCACCTCATTATAATAGTGAATTTTAATAATTTCAAAATAAAATGCCTTTCCCCCTCAAGACTCTTAAATAAATAATAACAGCAGTAGTAGTAGTAATATTATCATAAATTATTGCCATATGGCTCTCATTCCTGATCAGGGGAATAAATGAGAGAACCACGCATGCTCTCTTACTATGCTCAGAGGGTCATTTATGAAGTTTTAAAATTATATTGTTGATGTGGAGAATGAAAGTAACTTATATTAGTTTTTTAATTAATGTTCATATTACCTGCTGGCAATTATTTTGCTTGACTTTCCGAAGTTAAATCAAAAAGACCTCTAGCATGATTAAATTGTGATTAACAGTAATATACCAACTAGGAAAATAAACCTGTGCCTATAGAAGGACAGTCAATTGCTTGATAATTACCAAGCTCACAAAAGGGTCAGTTATTTTCCAGGGTGAGGAGAAAGTGCAAACTGGAATCAAGAGGTGTGTCTGTTAGTAGGTACTGCCTGTCACATGACTGCCACAGAAGAGGAACCAGTTTCTCTAAAAGATGTGGTTGCAAAGCCATTGGTCTGACTGTGTCCTTGTTAAACCACTGTCACGTTTACTACCAAATTTTTTATATGATTGTTTTATATCAATAAACCTATTGCTAATCCTCTCTTACAAGTGGAGTGCGTCATTCCATCCATGACAGAGACTTGGGTTATCATCAGAAAGTGTAATCTGGTTAAACTAATTGCATTCCACAACAAGAAATTTAGATATGAACAATACACAGCCAGGTTACTTTACAGAGTTGTTAGATATAATGAAGATTGAGAATACTCAGAAAGTGCATGACACTCCATGGATGGGAGATTTTTTTTCAAAGAGAGTATTCTTATTTCTGAATAGCCAAGAAACTAGTTAAATGAAAAATATAAAAAAGAATACTAACAAAGCAATTAACTTTAAATACAACTTCTGCAAATATGTGCTGCTCCATTCATCTCTGATTAAGTTTGTCCTCTACTGTCCCTGTATGGTCAATCAGTGTAAACACTTCCAGAGAACAAGTCAATGTATTCTACGAAAACATATATAAGTCATCCTCTGATAATCCTCATTTCTCTCCAGTCTTCTTGGGTGAGAGAGACTGAGAAGCTGTTTTAGAGTGGATGCCTAATTTAGAACTAGACGATAACAACCCCAGACTAACAGTCTGTAATATTTACAAAACTTTTGAGTCATTGTTTGAAATTTATGTTTTAAACATGCATATTTTGACATGGCGTTGTTGGCATACTTATTTTAAGTGGTATTAAAATAATTGAAATAGAAAATAATTATAGCTAGAACTGCATAAATTAAAGTCTCAGCTGTTCACATGACATGAGAAAGAGATTAAAACAAATCCTTAAATTTCTTATATTTATTAAGAGAATGTTTGTCCAGCACTTTTATCCACAGGTGCAACACTGATCAGACCACACTTTCAGAATCTGAAAAGAAGTTAAAAATGTTAAAGACTAAAAAGATGCTTTTTCTTAAATTTTATGTCTTCTCGCATATTATTACCACTTTATATGCACACAGACATTTTTTCTACATTGTGCTTACATCTATTTAAAAAGATTACTTAAAGAAAACTAAATACACTCAGATTTTAAAAAAGGTTGAAAGTCATTAATTACTTGACTTGAGTCCCAGAAATTATGCATAAGAATGCAGACAACACAATAAAAAAGCCCCAAACTAACAAACAAAAAACCCTAGACTATTTAAAAAAAAATTTCTATGTAAAAGCAAAATGCTGAGCTTTTTTTTTCTCTACTGGAAGCCACTAAATTAAAAAACATTGTGCTCAATAAAAAGTCTAAGGTACAACTCTTATAAATCTCGATGATTCTCGATGAATCTCAATAAATCATTGGCAATATATAGAAATGGAATTACAGAGGAAAACTCATGAAGCTGGACTATAACTTCTAAGAATTTTAAGGACTGATTAAACTGCACTCGGATTCTTCAGGATACTGATGATATACTTACACACTTCAAAGACACTAACTTCTGACTGACAAGATATGAGAATATTTTCTTTCATACTTTCCTTATCTATTATCAATCTTTCAACCAAAAAGCTGACGGTAGCCCAGAAGATGCCCTACCAGCCCTGTGCTATCCAGCAGGAATGCCTGAAACCTTTGACCACTAAGAAAACTGGTTTATTGTCCTTTTGAGAAGAAGTTAATGCCAAAACCTGACATTAACTCATTTGGAGATAAAATCTTCATCAGTTTGCATTTCACTTTTTTCTTTTTCCTTTTCAAAAACTAAGTGTAGGCTTCAAAGCAGAAAATATCACAGCCCATCTGCTTATTGTACTAGATCTTGCAGTGGCTCCTAAAGGCATTGCCTAGACATCTGAAGCAAAATGAATAGTGAGTAGTAAATCCAGAATAAAGAGGAAATGAGACAAAATTGGCAGTGCCAATTAAGGTTATCAGCAGACAGAGAAAAAAATATTTTAAAAAAATGCTGTAGTAGGCAGAAAGTTTATAATTATCCATGTATCATAAACTTTTAAGAAAACAGAAAGAATTTTTGGAAGCGTATGCAATTAATAGCAGAACTTACCTCTAAAAGGACACAATCTAAAATCAATTAGTCAATCATTTTACTGAATAATTAGAAATTGTATTTTTAAAATGAAATAAAGCTCTACTATTAAGACGATACTGTATTTTATAAAGTGCTGCCACATTGCATACAAACTGATTCTTACTTTTGGTGTTTCTTCATACAGGTGCTAAATCATCTTATTGATGGTTGTAGTTACATTTGTTTTACCATTAAATACTTTATATAAACGTGCACAAAGTTATATGTACCCACAAAATCATCTGTACAAATCTAGATGCCATTTCTATAACTCGCTTTTATGACTGTATGTGGGAATATATTATAAAATGTGCATCCTGCACATTTCAGGCTTTGTTTGATAAAATAGTAAAACTATGGCAATATAGTGATGAGAGAAATCTGTAAATAATAATAAGGCAAAAAGTAAAGAAATTATTATTTTCAATTAATATTCAAGAACATCCTATAAAAGGGAAGTTCTGCTCTAGGAGAGGTATTTGATAGAATGCCATAAACTTTCCTAAAGAATGTAGGGTCAAGAACAGATGTATCTTTGTTGAGCATGAACATAAACAACAAGAAATGACAAAGAATTCAGCAAGCCATCACAACAACCACGAGTAAGCCTGATCTCATGTCAAACTTCGTCTAATGATACCTAGGATGTGCTTGAACACACAGGTAAACTTTTTGAAAGATTTAAAACATAGTTTAAAAATAACTTCAACACTTAAGGTTAGATTTATGAACCTACAAAGTGGGTAGCTTTTTGGCATTCAGCTCCTGAAACTAAAAAATCAAAATCCATAATGAAAGAAAACAAAAATATGATGAAGTGCCTTTGTGGTGAAAGAAGGAAGCTCCTATCCCACCTCCTCCCTCCCCACCAGAGCTTGTGCTCAAGAAAGTTACAACCACTTCTATAAGGCTGCCTGAGACAGACTTCAGGCTGGCACTTGTCTATGGAACCCAACCATAGGGTCTTCTGGTGACAGGGGTCAAAGTACAAGCAGTAACAGTCTTCTGAAGTTCACCACAGTCCTCTTGAGCTCCTGCTGTTCTGTTCTCATATAGATGTGGTGATAAACTCAGGAGAATTACGTTGCCTCTCAGAGGAAAGCAACAGGCCATAGCTTGTACCTTCTGTAAACAAGGCTTTGGGGGTTTTATTTTATGGATCTGGGTCTGGAAAACGTAACACGATATTTTGGTGGTTGTTTGCCTTAGGAGATTACATACAAATAGAGACAAACAAGGTGTTTTTGACTAGGCTAGGCTGAAAACTTGCAGTCTATCTCTGCTCCACACTAACTGCTGTTACTGTGTTGAAAAACTGCTGGGTTTTCTCTTTGGAGAGGAAGGGACTACATGGACTAAAGAAAAAGGAGGAGAAAACGGAAAAGAAAAGGAGGAAGAAAGGGAAGAGGATACCAGGAAAAGTTCAGACCTGTGACTGTAAGGAAAAAATTGTTTTTGAACACAGAAAAATACACAAAAAGCAGCAGTGCTGAAAAAGTCTAGAGGTAACAGTGAATAGCAAGCCAGTTCTGATATTTCAAACACTATGCCAGCAAGAAGGAAAAAACAGAAATAATAATTTTGATATGACTTTAGGTGCAGAGAGTGTATCCGCCATAGACCAGATATGCATTAAGACTTACTGAAATGGCAGAGTTGTGGCTTAGCCCGATAATGCTGAGCGCTGACCATCAGAAAATTTACAAAATATTCAGAATTCAGGAGAGAAAAACCCAAACTAAGATGGTGAACAATCTAACCTTCAAGAAAGGAATCGAAGTTAGAGAAAAAAATTATATATCCTGCTTAATATGACAGTGAGGGAAAATTTAGAAAAGTACAGCAAGAAAAACTACTTAAACTCACAAAAGAAGGCATAAATACAATACAAGGAGGACTATAAAGAAACATGTTATTTCCTAGCCTTGAAATATATTAAGCTATAAAGCAGTCTTCTGAAGCAGTGGAAGAAAACTCATCACTCAAATAGGTTCGCCCTATATTGTTACATTATAATAGAAAATTACTATGTCAGAAATAAAGTAAATTCAACAACAGCAATAAAAAGTGG
>JAYRBT010000082.1:94623141-94648071 GCA_036023395.1 Myiotriccus ornatus | reverse complement strand
AATATCTTTCACTGAAACAGACCAAGTTATTATGGACACAGATTTCTAACTTCTAAAAACTGATCAGTAAAGCTATTTGGGGCAGAAGTGTTCTTTTTTCGTTTGGCTTCTTTTTTTTTTTAGTCTTACTTAAGGACCTACAGTGTCAAGTGAGAAAACTCATCAAGTAACCATAGTGAAAACAACAAATATCTAAATATCACATTGAACACCTATTTGTGCTATTCAGGGGTGTCGTGAAGGGAAGTTCCCTGAAAAACAGACATTTAACCTTTTAAATCAATCCAGGAAAGGACTTTTTGCTTGCCTAAGAAATAATATAGCACAATCCAAGCAGTGAGAATAGAAGGAGATGAACAGAAGGTAAACCGCTGTGGAGGTACTAAGACAGAGTAGTAGCAGTCCGTCACACTCCACGCATGGGATGCACGCAAACACAATCTAACATCATAAAGGTGTTTGATGAAAGAGATAAATGAGACAGAACAAACAAAAATACTATTTTTTGAACTGACATTTTTCTTTAGCACCAGCAGCTTGTTCTCTCTCCCTCAAAGGAAAATCTCTGCTCTCTACATTGTTTCAACATTATTTTTTTTTTTTTTAATTTATCTGGTCTTTTCATCCAGTGAAGTTTCAGCCTGAAATGAAACCTGTTCAAAACCACTCCGTGTGATTACACATACTTGATGAGCTGCTTCTCATTTAACAACAATGGAACCATCAGCCAATACCCCAAGGGCCCCTGGCCATAAGGGCCCCTGAGGCAAGAACTGCTGCTAGTTTTGAGTGCAGATGAGCTTCAGTGGATTATTGATTCAGTTTAAGGGCAAGTAAAAAGTTCACAGAACTGGGTTCATAAAAAACGCCTGAAATTAGTTAAGATTATATCCCTCTTACCCCTCCTACCCTACAAAAAACAAGAGGTGATAACAGGCTTTCTTGTATATCTTGCATGTATAACCGACTGCTATTAAAGAATTTAAAGAATATGAAACAAGTTTGAAGGGAACGGTCTGAAAAATTTCTTCTGCACAGGGAAATACTTTGTGCAACATGACAAAAACAGTATGCTGTATTAAAGCACACAGCTGCATAGAAGCAAAAAGAACATTTCAGGACAGAGAACAACACCTAGCAGATTTTAAACAGAAAGATTATGGCTCATACTGTTTCCAAGGCTAAGATAAAACTTTGGCAAATGTCCTAATTTTACTGGTCACATTGGCATTTTGGCAAGTACAGTGTAAGAGATTCTGTTTAAGAACTTTCTCAGCAAGTATCTACATATCAAATTAGTGCTGTATGTTATTTCTTCATTAGGTACATTCTTTCTTCTACTTTATGAACTTACGTCTGAATACCGAGTAACTTACATTGAATAATGAGGCTGAAATACTCTACTGTACTAGAAAACGAAGGGTTCCAAATAGCAAGTCAAACAAACAAATCAGCTTGTAGCCAAAAGGAAGTAGTACACAAAAAAATAATGTTCTGCTTGCCTCCTTCACAACCCATAGTGTTATTTGGGGCAAATGTAATGTAATTCAAACTAAAACAACTTTCTTTGCAATGAATGGCCAATTAGGGATTACACAAACTTGCTTATTCCATATTTAATATGAGCATACATGGATATCAATAAAGTGCATTTACAGATTTGAAGTTTGAAATCAGTATAGCCTCTTTAAAATTTTTTAGCCTTCACTCACTAGTATGTTTTAATCAGATTGATCTACAATACATAATCAGACTGTTCCTTGTAGAAACCAATTAAGATCTTATCCATGTCATCTAGAACTTAGTTTAAGGTCTCCCAGTCACTGTAACCTGATTACCAACAGATGAAAGGTGTTGTTCTAGGGTTCGAGGATTCCATGGTTAAGAAAAGCAGTATGCTCACAGGTAGGTTCAAAGAAAAATATTAATTTGTTAAGCAACTGCTACTATTAGTTACAGATATGTCCAGCTAAAGCAGTGTAAAGCTTAGGAGGTACATACCAACCCCAGAAGAAGTGTTTGGAAGGCAAGCAGTCATGCTCCAAGTCCCACTGTGCTGAGCTTCGACAGGCAAAACACTTGGTGGGCATCCCTGTGAAGGCAACATGGTCCTCGCTGTTCTGAGTGTCGTATCCCGGCATGCAAGCTTGGGCATTTTATCTGCGAAATCTGCAGTCTCGTTCTGACTCATGTGACCATCACGTGACAAAAGGAGGGGTCTCCGAATTGTCATTTCAGTGCTTTGCAGAAGTGCTGATGGGCTGGAGTGTGTCTGCGTCAGGAGCGCTCCGAGGGTCCCTATCCTCTTCGAGGGTTGTTACTTCCTCCTATCATAGTCTTCATAACCTCTTTCTTTCCTTGACTGAGCAGTTGGTGGTACGCCTGGCCCTCTGTCTCTGTTGTAACTGGTCTTGTTCCCCTCTATCTTGCAAAGTTCCTGTTCCCGTAGCCTGTTCTTGGGTCTCGGCTGCCAAGGGGCAGCCACGGGCCAATGATTCACAGATGTGTCTGTACACAGATGTCTTGTCAGATAAATTCCTGCCAAATAATTCCAGATCTAGGATCTGAGTTCTGAGGAAACAACCCTTACATCCTAAATGCTGACTTAAAAAAAAAAAAAAAAAAAAGTTTTTTTTGTCTTTTTCATGTTCTTATGTTCCTCTTAATAATTGTGTTTTCAATATTTAAATATTATTTTAAGAACAACTTTTTTTTTTTTTAAATTCATTAGGAACAGATTAAAGTTTTCAGCAATGGTAAGTAATATCTTTGCTTCACTTTGATGTTACAAGGCCCATCTGCATATGCACTGATTAATATTCCTGTCTATTTTGACTCTGATTCTTGAAGGAAACTTAGTACAGAATTTAACCTAAATTAAGAAGGAAACAATTTCTATTTAATAAAAAGATTGAAACACATAACCTAACAAGAGGACCTCTGATTTCTAACATGGATATATAATATGGCAGTAGATTACATGCTAGTAACCATCTTTCATATCCCATTCTATGCCTTCCCATTAACTCAAGCTTCAAATTAGAAGAAAAAAGGTGTTAAAAGAAATCAAGCAGTAACTCCACCTATGTCATCAACAAACTCTACAAAAATTCCATTCTTAAGCTCACTTTCACCACTATTCATTGTACACGAAAATATAAAGGTTTTGTACAAGTGTGAGTACAATCAGAAGATGTTTTATCTTTTCCTTGACTCATGAAATACCACAAAATTGTGTTTCAAAAGTTCTAGCTTTAACATCTGCTGCTTTTGTCTATCAGAAAGTATTGCTGGGAGATAACGTGGAGAAACTCTGAACAGATGACTCCAGCGTAGGGTCTTTCCCAAGAGCCTGTTTTCTGTCAATGTCAGATACAAAATACTGAGCTGAATGGATTTTTCCATCATTTAGTATTACTACATGTAACTCAGAAAGTAAAGGTGTAGAAGCAAGCAAACACATAATGATTCTCAGATGTTGCCTTTACCTATCCATTAATTAAATAGACACTTCCATTTGCAAGAAAATTAAGTGGTGCTTCCAGTTATGAGTATGTGTGTGTGTGTGTGCATGTCCACATACATTGTGTGTGTGAGTATATATAGCAGCACATCACAGCTGGTTGTAACTGCAGTTGCAACACATAAATTTACTCTGGATGAAATAGATTTTTTTAAATAAAAAAGAATAATATGGTAATTCATTTCAATTTCCTGGCATTCGAAGGGATTAATTAGTATATTTTAATGACACCTACCTGGGTGAATTAAATTTCCAGTTAGACTTTCATTAGAAAGAGATGACTAGAGGGGCTGCCACTAAAGAGAGAGTAAAGTGATGAGTGAGACTGCCCTAGAGGACTGTGAACAAACCACAAACAAGAGGACAGCACTGTTCTGTGGTATTTTCAGTGCTTTTTTAATTGTAACATCTTTCACCATGTATGCTTGAAGAATTAAGTCTGATGTTTCTGCTATCTACCAAGGGACATTTCTAAGATGTTCTACCTTACAATTTCCTGAAACTCTTGCAATTGTTAAGTCAGAACATATCTTTAGTGTTCCTCCACATAAGGACCATGGGATAGTTCACAAGAAGTTAAAAATAAATATGAAAAATAAAAGTTCTTGAAAGTAACATATAGCTGAAGTAGAAGGTTACGAAAGGGCAAGAAATCAATGTCAGGCAGCAAAACATGCATACCTGCCATAGAGTGGAGTGTGAATATATATGACACAGTTCTGACCCCGACATAGACCTCATGAATAAAATGTTGCTGTCCACTAAGTCTAATCATAATTTTAGAAAAAATTGTCAACTCATGAACTGGAAAAAAAAAAAAAAATCCAGGTTTGGGAGAAAGCTCATTACAACTTGAGCAAAGTGCAAATAGTGAGATATTTCAGCAGTGTTTCAAATAAGCATTCAAAAAAGCCCCATTTTCAAGGGTTTACACTGAATCCTGAATCATTTTTACAGCAGTAGTTAATTGGACATCTTAGTTCACGGGCTGTATGACAGTTCCTGAGTTATTTCTAAATTGCAGCACATACATCTATGCTTAAATTCCACTGCTTTGAATTTATCTTTTTCAAGTTCTGTTTTAGAAATGTGGCTGACCTGGCAGCTCCTGCCTGCTTAATGTTACTAAGCTTTAATTCTGAATAGCCATTAAAATTCTGCTTGCTCTACAGTCCCTCACCTCACTGCCACAGGCACACAGAGAATGATTGTGGAGGGAAGCTCTGTCTGAACAGCTAAAATCTGGAAACAGCTGAGCTGGAGTTCAAGTCTCCATTTATATCAGCAAGTGTGTTTTCCTACAATGAGAAAAAACCCAGTATAAACACAGGCTGATAAATACATAACATAATATTTTGTAATTACATGACACCTAATCATCAAAAAATTTTTTATGCAGTATTTAATCCTCAAATTACTTATTCTTAAAGATATCATCTTCCTCAACCTTGGTAGAAGTTAAACAATGGCTTTTCAAAGGAAAAAGTTTACATTTGGTTAGCACTTTTAAAAACCAATCTTATCTAGTTTACTAAAGGTCACAATGGAGGAAAGCTTTAGAAACAGAAGATACTTGGTCTAAATCCAAGTGAAAAAGTGTGTCTATGATCATTACACATTGGGCACCTTTTAAGAAAACATTAAAATTACCCAGAATGGAGAAACAACTTTCTTTGCATAGGTCAGTGTCAGCAGCAGTTGAAGTGAGAAAAAGTATTTCTGTAGTGAAATCAAATGTTTGTGTAGTAAAATGGTTAGGTGCACACTGCAAATAGAACATCTGAAATAGTGAATAGACACTACATGTACCTCTAAAGAAGGTGATAAAACAGTCCATCTGCCTCAGTGTTGAACTACCGCAAGACAGAAAATGGAAAAAGTAAGAAGAGGGTTATTCTAGTTCCTTTGGGTTAAAAGATCTTGACATCACTGAAATATTTAATAGCTTTCTCACTTTTTGCTTGTTCAAATACACAGAAAATATATTTAATTAAGAGACCTGCCTGGGTCGTTATATTTAGGTGTGCTTTCTTCCTACATCAGCAGAGAAATTAACATTTGGGAAACCATCAACTCTCAATTCAAGAACATTTATCAATAGGCACACAATCATCTTTGTTGAGTCTAAAGGAACAAAGAAAGTCTTAATTTTTAAAATGACTTCTTAATCAATTATTTATCAGAATAGAGTTGAAAGCATCTGAAAAATGAACATTTAATTTGAGCTGTCTGCAGTCTTGAACTTCTGGGCACTGTTGTTTATGAGTTTTGGGAGTGTAGATTAAACTATTTTTTAAAATCCTTACTATTCAAAAGCAACAAATAATTCCCATATATGTTCCACTTTGGTCTTTTATGGGCCCCAGTGCTTCCAAGGCACACTACAATGAAGTGCTGATTCCTGTAAAAACAGGTGCCCAGCAAAAGAACAACTTATGGGATAGACTGACAACTAAGCAGATGATCCTGACATGTAAATGTTATTTTACTTCATGAAAAATTCTTCCATCCTCTGGCCTTTGTAAGTCTTAGAATTTTATGTGAAAAGTTTTTTGAGTTATTGATCTGATGCTCACAGCAAAACGGAGACCTTTTGTAACCTTTTAAAACTAAGGTTTACAAAGAGGATTTTGATTTTCACAAAAATTTAAATGCTTTATTTACACTTCTTTTTTCCTCTCACAGAATAAAGTTATAAATAATCAAACAGGGAAAGCTCGCTTAGCTGGACTAATTGCTCTGTGAAACATTTTTTTTAAATCATAATTTCAAGAAAAGAGAGTACTGTAACTCAGAGTTTAAAAGATAACTTGTGATAGTTAAATGTTACTTTCAGCTTTATTTCTACCTCTAATGAAAATTCTTTCCCCTTTTCAAACAATTTTCTCTTTATTAACATTTTCAGATTAAGAGGATTCTCTGTCTTCTCCATACTGCTTGCAAAAGCAATATGTCCATAGTCAGAACTGAAATTTACACAGAGAAAACTCCTTTGTAAGGCTGAGGGAAGTGAATGTTATTCTATTGTATGCATTTACGCACTTTTACAGAATATTTTGAAGGGTGATCTTGAGATTCTTCAAAGTCAATTAGTATTTGTTCTGTAGACCAATCTGGCACAATCCCCTGTTTCGATTTTGAATCGTATAAACATAGAATAGTTTGGGTTGGAAGGGACTTTAATAATCATCTAGTTCTAATCCCTATTCCATGGGCAGGGACACCTTCCACTAGACCAGACTGCTTAATGCTCCATCCAACCTGGCCTTGAACACTGCCAGGGATGGGGCATCTATACTTCTCTGAGCAACGTGTTCCAGGGCCTCTTCACCCCCAGAGTAAAGAATTCCTTCCAGATAGCTAGTATAAATTTCCCCACTTTCAATTTGAACTCATTACTCCTTGTCCTATCCCTGCAGTTCCTGATGAAGAGTCCCTCTCTTCCTTCCCTGTAGGCCCCCTTCAGGTGCTGGAGGTTGCTATGAGGTCTTCGCGCAACTTTCTCTTCTCTATGCTGAACAGCCCCAACTTTCTCAGCTCATCTTCACGAGGGAGGTGCTCCAGTCCTCTTATCAGTTTTACGGTCCTCCTCTGGACTTACTCCAGCAGTTCCATGTCTCTCTTATGTTGTGGGCACCAGAAGGGCACACAGTATTCCAGGTGGAGTCTCAGGAGAGCAGAGTTGAGGGCAGAATCAAATCCCTCAACCTGCTGGCCACGCTCTTCTTGAAGCTTCCTTTCACCATCCTTCACACAGTCCTTTCCACAATTCTTTATAGGTAGTCAGAATTATAGAAATGTTTCATATATGGTGATATTTAACACTGTTCAATGTTTTTACACATGTAGAGGGCTATATGAAATATATAATGGTCTACAGCTTCAAAATTATGCTGTATCTATGTGAAATTACACATTAGAAAGCTGTAAGAGATAGATTTACTCGGTGGTTAGAGCACATCAAGTCTTGCTATGCATTGTTCAGAATTTACTTGTTTTTTCTATGATCCTGGTCTCAGTTCATGTGACCTGAAGTGATATATTTGTAGAAACCACTTTAAGAATGACTACTTATGCTCACATGTTCATTATTGTTGGAAACGAGTGGCTGCATGAAACTGGAAGTGAAAAATGGACAATTGTAATTTCTAGGTGAGTTTGATACAATAAATTAACATGCAAGGAATTTGCAGTGAGCTGCTTTTATGAAAAAATCAATAAACACTTGTAATAAAAATGGTAATAAGCGTGTTAGTTCAGTAAATAATGAAAAAAGTAGATTACATGCTTTATGGGACTAATTAGGAAAAGCTTTATAGGATCAAATGTTCCCATCAAAATTAAAGATATTCTTTTTTGAAAGAGTCATGAAAATAATTTCCATTTTCTTACTAAACTCAGTAAACTACCAGAAACTCATTGAACTGTATCTCTTCCACAGACTTGAGGTGGTTCTTTTAAATGAGATTTTAATTTGTTTAAGTTACAAGATACAGAGTCTGACAAGGAACAAACAAAAAAATTCCTCACCTGAAATCCTGTATGAGTACAGATATTTTATATTGTGCTTTGTTATCCAAAAAGAAATATCACAGATTAAAAAAAAAACACAAAAAAACCAAAAAAACCCAAACCAAAACAAAAAAAAACAAACAAAAAAAAAAAAAAAAAAAAAACAAAAAAAATAAACCCCAAAAAAACCCCACAACCAAGCAAACAAAAAAATAACTTTAAATATATATTCAGCACTGAGAAAACACAAGGACAGAATTTCTCTGTTCTATTGAATAAAGTTGGAATTACATCTTTATTTTCTTTTAAATATGTGCTTAACTTGTTTTTGCTGAATCAAGTTGAAAACATTTACCCTTGGAAGGTGTCTTACCCTGCTCCCAATTAGTTTAATGGCAACTGTCAAGAACTCAAAGTAATCTGAGAACACATTTACTCTGTTGCTCTTCTATTTCATGTTAGCTGTTAGTGAAAAAAATATATTTCTGTACAGTCACAGTTTCAAATAATTCACTTTTAATTAGCCTTACTCAAAACCATAGATAGAAATAACCATAGTTTCAATTTCTTTTCATCACGAAGCCTGAACTTCATGCTTCTTGTCCAGAAGACTGATTGTTTATGCTGCAGTCTGTCCTAATGCCTTCCAAAATCATTAAGTCTTCTCTGACATGTAAGAAAACCAAAAGGCTAAAGCAGACAACTTTTAAGATGCAGATGGCTTTGAAGAGGTGGAACTTCTACTCAGTCAGAAGTTCAGGTTTCTGTTTTTTGCTTTTATGAAGGAGAAAAACATTTCAGATTTATGTTTTCTATCTTTAAAATTTAATTTAATTTAATTTAATTTTTATTTTTACGCTACATCAAGGACCAGCTTTGTACTTGCCTGGATGGGCTAAAAAATGATGTTAAGTAGAACATAGTATTTTACAGGAAGAAGTGAAAACAAATCCCAAATCTTGTTTCTATTGCCTTATCACACACAATTTACATTCTGCTGTAATTCTTAGCTATTTTGTGCACCAGGTACATATTAGCTATACATTTAATCCTCTACTTAATACAGCTGCAGGCTATGAGATTTGCTTTATATACCCTGATAAAGTATTGAACTAATCACAGGCTAGCTTTCCTTCTGACGTGTTTTGGTTTTTTTTGCCACATAGCACCTGAGTGTCAATCAATGCACTTCACCACTCAAATCAGTAGAAAAAGAAGCTGAGAACATGCAATGGATTTTAAAGTCTCTCAAGACACTTCTTTTAGCTCCTTTAAAAGGCACAGTCAAAAAGAGGCATAAGTAGAAAATCTAGCAGTAAGGCCGACCTTCAAGCGTGTGTCTGGCTGCCATGAAGAGAACAGTCATATGGGAGACACCAGTTGCCAAAAGAGGAGCACAGGCGTGCGCAGAGGAACCAGAGTCATGGAGAAATGGACACATCAGATCCATGCTAGATATGTATGTCATGCCCTTTCAGCCAAATCCAGGGTTTGCCCAAGAAAAAGAAGTCATCTATTAAATGTAATTAAATCTTGTTTGGAAATGTCAAGTATTGTTAACTTGAGCATTTTAGGTGGTTTAGACCAAAGAGAAAAAAACAAAACAAAACAAAGCAATCACAAAAAACCTCTCCAATAATAATAGAAAATGGTTCTATTTGATTTTTGTAAGAAAAGGTATTTTCTGCTGTAGCAAATATGCAGGGGATTGTATAGACAATAAAGGAGATTGTATTTCAGTGCAGTCTAGTCTGCAAGGAGTATAAATCAGGTTTCTATAATTTTCAGTCTCAAAATCACATATGCAAAATCTCTAACATCTTTAATTTTACCCAGAGTGTTACTGTTTAATAGTTCACAATCTCCCCCCAAATTAATACCAAAATATCATTATACTCCTTTGTAATCAACTTTGCTTTCATTTTGATTAGCTTCATTCTGGGCCCAATCCATGGCCATTTAGTTCAATGAGAGTTGGAATGATCTCATAATTTGCCAGTTGCAATTTTCTAAGTATTGCTTTTTCCAAAGTATTCTGTTTTTCTTGTCCTAGGGAAATATATGCTTTTAATCACCACCGTGTTTTCCTCTAAATCATGTACTAAGTACCATTATATATCAGCAATTAGGGATCCAAATGGCTTAAAACAGTGCATTTCTTCCCAAAGACTTGTTTAAAAATAGAAAGAAAAGCATCTCTACTCAGAGATATATTTCTGTAGGATAGTTATTATATTAATGATGTATTATTAAAGACATAGCAAACTAATATTTACTTGCTTGTTGGTCAAACAGTTCTCTCTTATATCAGCAACCTGACATAATGTCCATAATACAATTCATGTCTCAGTTCAGAACATACCCTGCTCATGTCCTCAAAATTAATTTTAGTTTTAGTAGTAAAACATGAACACATAGGCCATGTCTGTTAACTGGAATATTATCCTAATTTGATTCTGATAGTATGTAGGAGCTTAGCAAATGAAGGTAGTAAATTGAGTCATTAGTTGGGATATTTAACATCTAAAATTCAATACAATATTCTTTTTCACGTTTTCCAGCTAAGGAGAAGGAGATAGCTTCCTGACCTTTGTCCTGATGCATGTCAAGTCTAAAACAGCATGGCTCAAAGCAAAGTTGGATGCAAACATTTCATTTGCTGCCCATTCTGTTTCACTGATACTGACCTCATGTTATTTCACTGAGTAGATGAATTTTATTACCACTCTCCAGATACACTGGTCCACTTCTCTCCATGATGGATCTCCTAGTGGTTTTTATTGTAGGTATCCTAAGTGGTGGTCATAGCATTTCATTTCTTCACTGGGGATAACAAGGAAAATTTCAGCAGAATGATATTAATTCTGTTCACACTGGTCAATGACAGTGTTTGCATTGATCCTTAAAACACTCATAGAATGCATTGTCTATTTAAATCAGTGTGTAAATACTACAGAAAATACTAGCTCTCAGTTTCCCAAACATTTAAAAAAATATTTTCTCTCAAAAAATTAGGCAAAATTTTTTATCTCCTGAGTTACGAAGCTTAAACATGGAGATGGGACAAGAGTATGCCTACAAAGCAAACCCTTAGCCAGGAAAGGAAGCTATCAGTAGCAGAGATGCCACTTTCTATGGTACACACAGCTGGTCATCATCCTGCTGTTACAATATTAACATCAGCTGTTGCTTTAATACTAGCACAATCTTCCAGCATGTGCTAAATAAACACACTCCTCTCATGCAGGATATGTCAACTTCATATCACATTAATTTTTCACCTTGTACCTACAAAGCTCTATGTAGCCAGGTAAATTTGGATTATCACCTATCACTTAGTACAAAGACAGACACATAGCAACTGTTTCTTCCTCATTTAAACCTATTGCATCTCACTGTTATTTCAGTTTTTCTTTTAGGCGAGGTTTTCACTTTCTTTGACTACCAAGTCATCATAGATTGAGATAGAAAAGCTATCTGGCTCATCACGAGACTGGGATCATTATGCATGGCTGTTATCCAGACACACTTAAAAATCTGATGTTTTCCACTGTAACCTGACTTCATTCAAACTTCTTAATGTGGTCTGTGAATGTTATTCTTTTCTCCCTTTGAAAACCTGAAACACAAACCACAGCAATTACTCATTTTCTGTAATGTGTAACCAAAATATTTAACAAGAACATTAGCCTCCTGTCTTTTTTTTTCTCTTGTTCCCCTATGCAAATTGCACCCATCAATGTCAATATTTGAGTTATGAGTATTATCTCATGAACTTTTAGTTGTAATAACTGATCGTCACCATCATTCAGCAACATTCTAGCCAATGATTGTTCCTATACTTCAGGGGTTTGTGTATAAATACTTAAAGAAAATTATTAGTAGTATAATAAATTTCATATTTGATTGCATAGCTCAATTTCACTATATCTTAGACCTAGAAGACAAAAAACATTACAATAAACAACATCTTAACTCACCTGTATTGTAAGCCTTGTAACAAACATTGCTACTCTTGGTCTAGGAAGTTGACATTGTGCCTGTATAAATGATTATGAAGTAAGTTAGGATGCAGTCATGTCTCTTCAAAGAAATCAGTACAATTGTCAGTAAAACACAAATCAACTACAGATCTTGTTTCTTAGCTGGCATATATCTTCCTTTCTCTATGTCTGACCACAGCAGTGTGCCATCATGTACTTTAAAATTCTAGTGGGAATTTATTACCAATACACAGCAGCCAATATACTGACATTGAAATAAAAGCAAATTTTAAGGATTGAAAATACTCCTTACTTCTATCTGTTTTCCATAAAAAATTATGCCAAGTGAAGGTCTTAACATAACAGTCTTAACATGTTGATTACATCTATGAAAAGAATGAAAGAATATTACTGTTAGATGCACTAAAACTACTGTCTATATCTCAATTAGGCTATGTGGGACTTCAGAGTGCAAATTAAGACTTATCTGTTTCCCTGATTGTGTGCATGGGCTATGTTTTAAGAGTTTTCAATTAGAGCAATAATTCTTTTCCTCTGAATACTTCTCTTCAGATATGAAGAATAGCTGATGCATGTGTAAACATTAGGAACAAAGGATAGACAGCAAACAGGGATAGAAGAAAGAAAACAACTTGAAAAATAAAGGGCAGTTGGACTAGCAGAAGAGAAATTAGTTTAGATCCAGCACACACAGTCAGCCAGATGTTCTTCATTGTATCCATTTCAGCTGCTGTTTTATTTTATTGCTGTGTCCAAACAAAAAAATGCTTTGTAGATGATTTGTGTTCTACTGACAATTGAACTGATTTCTTTGAAGAGAGGTAACTGACTCCTGACTTACCTCATAATCATTTATACAGGCACTGTGTCAACTTCTTAGACCCAGAATGGCATATACTAATAGAAGAGAGCATATAGTCTGTGTGTCACCAGCAGCAGTTAAACAAAAGTTATCTCTAGTCTTCAGATTTCTCTTTGCTTTTGCCTTGACTTTCATTAAGTTTTGGGCTTTAACAAAACAAAACAAAACAAAACAAAACCAACAACAACAACAACCCACCAAAAAAAAAAAAAAAAAGAGGGAGAGAGAAAAAGAAAAAAAAAAACAAGTGCAGTTTATTATTTCTTAGTATATGCATTATATCTGCCAGCTTTACATAGGCTAGTGTTCTGCACAATACCACATTAGATCAGTCATTCCAAGACATGTCTAACAGAAGTAAAAGTATTCAAAAAGTTTGACAGGTTTAAAGTGAGGTACTATGATGTGTCAGCTCACGTGAAGGTTGTACCGCTGTACTCTTAAAACAGCATCTTCATCTTCTTTTTTCTTCTTTAACTAATAAAAAGAATTCATTTACATGGCTGATCTGGATAGCAAAAAAGAAGATCTTTTAAAAAAATAATAGTAATGATAATAATAGTTGATGCTTGATATGCTAGATGTCCATATCTTTAAAGAAGTTTGGGTTGTAATTTCTGCCTGAATTACACAGAGCACACCTTTCTCTTGTAAGTTTGACTATTTTATTGCAAGAAGGACTTCTTTTTTTTATTTGTTTATAGTGTACACATTTCAGAGACAAATGTAGTGTGCTGGTTTTGGCTGGGGTTGAGTTAATTTTCTTCAAAGTGGCTAATATAGTGCAGTGTTTTGGATTTGTGCTGAACAGAGAGTTGATAATACAGAGATGTTTTTGTAATGGCTGAGTAGTGCTTACACAGAGCCAAGGCCTTTTCAGCTTTTCCTACTGCTAGTCTGGCAAGGAAGTTGGGGGTGTATGGGAGACTGGGAGGAGAGACAGCTGGGACAGGTGACTCCAACTGAACAAAAGGATATTACGTACTATATGGCATCATGCTCAGTATATAAGTGTGGGAGAAAGAAGGAGGAAGAGGGATGTTTGGAATAAAGGCATTTGTCTTCCCAAGTAAGCATTGTATGTGATGGGGCCCTGCTCTCCTGGAAATGGCTGAAAACCCGCCTGCCCATGGGAAGCAGTAAATTCATTCCTTGTTTTGATTTGCTGTTGAGCATCACTTTTGCTTTCTCTTTTAAACCGGCTTCATCTCAACCCACAAGTTTTCTGTCTTTTACCCTTCCAATTCTCTCCCTGACCCTGCTGGTGAGGGAGTAAGGAAAGGGCTGAATGGTGCTTGGCTGCTGGTGGGGGTTAAAGCATGACATATAGTCTTATTCTGACTTAGATTAATTCCATTAGATTTAATCTCTTTACAGAAAAATTGAAGTTCAGCCTTTGGTCGCTTTAAGATTCCTCTGTAGTCAAAGAGAAGAAAATACCTCCACATTTGTGGACTAAAGCTATATGCCGTGTTTCTACCAAATTATCCCAACTTTAAGAATTCCAGACTACTATATGAAATGATTGTAATACGTGTTCATATATATTTGGCACTTACTGATGATAATACAACACAAATTCATCAAGTAAAAGCTATGGTTAAATAGTTTTTTCTATCATAGAGGAATATAGGAATATTTTCAAGAAATCACTTTGTAACCCAATACACTGGAAATAAAGAGGAAAGGAAGGAAGGAAATGAAAAGTACTTTTAAAGAACAATTTAGGAGAAAAAAAATTTCTTAATATTACAGTAGGAGCCTCTTCAGGACAATCAAAAATGTTATACTCAGTGCTGCTCATCCCGTTTAATGTTGAAATTATTATATCTAAGTCAACCTCAAATATTTTCTCTCTTAAAAGAAAACGAATCATTAACAATGCCAACAGATTACTACTGTTACATTCAACTAAATTAAGGTGCTAAGAAGATAACGTACATATTTATGAGAAGAGTTTATAGAGAGAAGGATGCTATTACTACTAATAAAAAGAAAACCCTTAAAAATACTTATAAGATATTGAATAGAGAGTTAAATTCAAGATTGTGAAAATAGGCAGATAACAACAACCATAAAAAGGAGAAAAAAAACCCAACATATTTTACATCCTAAGTTATTTACACAAAAGCCATTCTTATCACTTTCTATTTATAACAACCTGTTTCCTTACCAGACATCTGAGACAAACAGAGCAATACACGAAGAATCAGAGACTCTGCCAGATGGCAAGATAAAACTTCTGCCTTTGTGAATGTAGGCTGTGGGCTAACACAGTGATTTTGGTTATTTTCCTTTTATTTTTTTTCCATTCAACATAGTTCAGAGACTTTCCAAACACTGTGGTGAAACCGTAACCTTCAGGGTTTATAAAACAATTGTTGTTTATGCCCCTTCTGCTGCTGGTATTCTGATCACACTGTAAAAGTTACCTCTTCTAATCCTATCTTCATATAAACAACCCCCTCCTTCCATGGGCGCCCTCAAAACATACACATACCTTACCCCAGAAAGTGACTATATAATACTTTTACAGTAACCCGTTAGGTACCTTCATGTACCTTGAGGTACATGAAGACTTATTCCTCCTTTATACTTTTCCCTAGGGCTTTACTTTTTTGACCTAAGGTGCTCAGGGTTTTTTAATAGGATTTGATTTTTCAACTATTTATTTTTCTTGGTGTCCTACTCTGAACTAACTCCAGGTGAACCACACATCTCTCAGAGCTCAGTGACAAAAGCTGTACACAATACCGCTATGAATTTGTGTGCGAATAGAGGAGAGGAGGGTTAACAGAGTTGCCTCTGTGATTTGCAACTATGTCATTGATTACATCCATCACGATCCTTTAATCCTTTCTACAAAACGGAACAGTTTCTCACAAATTTTTCATCTGAAAAAATATTGACTTTACTGGATTGCATCCAACTATTTTGGATGAATTCATATGATTGAAGACCATTTTGAATACCTCTTCTGTTCTCCTAGCATCCTTACAATTCATCCTAAGTAGATTTTCCACTCCACTGTCACGGCTGATGAAACACTGAGCAGAAATGAGGGTAGGACAGATCTCTCTGATACACTGTCCAGTTCCTCCTTCCTTTCTAGCTGGCAACAGCCAATAAATGTGAATACTCTGTCAGAGTGGTGCTCTTCAAACACATACAAAATAGTCTCTTCTTATTTACAAAAATATCATGGAAGATAATATTCTTAGACTAAATATCAAGATGGTTTGGCACCTAATGTGTCCCTTATTTACAAGGCCTGTTAACTTTTTGTAGAAAGACATTTCCATTGTTGACATTATTTGTTAACAGGTAAGATGCTACTCATCTCCTTGCTGTCTTCTGACTGCTTTGTATCTTATTTGCTGAGATTTTGTTCTGTCATTTTTCTCTCAATAACCCTCCTTGAACTCTAGAAAAGTATTTCCAACCAAATTTTACTGGAACACTTGTATTTGCTTTTCCCATATAAATCCTAGAAGCAGCTTTCTTCATTCCAAGGTTTTGGATTTGGTTTTGGGGTCTTTTGGTGGTTTTATTTTTTTCACTTTTTATTTTCTATTTCCACATCATATGGTTTAGATTTAAGATGTACGTATTTCTACAGCTCCCCAAATCCCCATCCATGTACTTCACTGCTTTTTTATGTATTTCCAAGTCTTGAATGTTGCTCTTTTCACCTTCAAAACTTTATGTGCCTCTGTCGTCTCTTTCTTCTTCTGACTAGCTGATTCACACAAGTAAAAATTGTAGTAATAATAATACCTTTCTATTTAACAAATAAATAAATAATAAAGGTTTGTTTCTTTCTTACTATGGAGTTTTGGGATGATACCCAAGTTCTTATAAAATAAGTTTTCTTTTGTTCCCTATTCTGTAGAGGAACACAATAATATGAGTTAATACTGGTGAAAATGACATTATTTCACCCAATTTTACAATACCAGGCTATTGAATTATAACTTTTCAGAGGGTTTTAGAAAGTCAGAAAGCACATCCTTAAAAGTATGTGTTAGTCAAGGCTACCACTGCTACTGCTGCCAAAAAGTAGATAAGAGAAGAAAATGCCTGTGCTATCTTTCACTAAACAAAAGAGAAGGTTACTAAGGATATACACCATTATTCATTATAGGAATATGAGTGTCAGCATCAGTTAAAGAAGTATTGTTATGTGGAAATCAAACAGCCCATTCCTTTTCCTACGTCCCAGTTTTACCTTTTACTCGCTTTCCCGAGAGTTCTGCTTTGCCTCTGCCTTGATTTCACAGCTGATATCCAGAAATTCGGGTGGTGGATGCACTTCACCCACTACAATTGTGCCATGGAAACAACACTGTCCTCCACATGCATGCAAGGGTAGAGTCATGATGCACAGTCTAGCTAATGTCATTAGCAAGGTTAGGTACACTCTATTGGTATAGTCCTTGCATCTGTAAGAAAAAAACAAAGCCAGTGAAGCATATCTTCTAGCCATGGACATGTAATCATTGTTATCTTAAGACTTTAATGAGACTCATTAGCAATTTAATGTACTGGAAATACATCGCTTTTTAATTAATAACAGTGGAACGTTGAATGTAAAGTTATTTGCTGCCTGTTACATAGGACATGTAGTAAAATGGCAAGAAAGACAAACTGTATGCATTAATAATGGAAATAACAATAATGGAAAGTACTTGATTCAAGCAGTACAAATCAGCTATAGCTGCAGACAGTCATCTCACTGTTTAATACACACACCCCCTTCCTGAAACTTAGCTTCATTTATTTGTAAATTGAATACTACTTATTCTAAACTCAGGAGCAAACAACTAATTTTAGGTAAAATTTGGAAGCTTGAAGGGAGAGAAGACCTGATCATAATCTGTCCTCTTTCATAATGTGAGTGACGTAAGCTGGACATACTGTAGTAATATTCATATTCTAAGATAAATTGTGGGCAAAATACACAGTCTTTACCGTAAATGAGTTTTCAGGTGTTTCAAAGAGTTAGTAGAATTGGCTCTACTACTCAACTGAATAAATTACTATTGGATAGATGGAAATATATCTCTGCATTAAAAAATAAAATTTAAACACAATAAAATACAATACAATAAAATAAAATATTAGTTATTAGAAAAACATAGTATTGCTCTCTAAGTACTACATATAAGAGCATCACAAGAATGTCTCAGCTGTATCTATAAAGACTGTCACAACCACAAGCAGTATTACAATATTATACTTTAAATTGAAGACAAATGCACTCACAGAGACAAATTTCTTCTTCACTTCCGCAGCACTATTTCTGCAATCTTTTTGGGTTGGTTCTTTCAGGTGTGCTTTTGGTTGGTTGGTTGTTTTCGTTTGGTCTTCTGTTTGTTTGTTTTGTATTTATTTTCTTTGGAATACTTTGAATCACACACCCTACCTCTCCAAAATGTCATGTTTTATCTCTGACTTTTCCTAATGATCACACAGTTGTCCAGGGATTTGGCTCTGTGCTAGCCTTTAGTCCTAAAAAAGCCTTGCTGAACACCCTTGCTTTCTAATTATTTTAAGCATGTCAATTAAAGCTTTTTCTTAGTGTTTACATCAGAGATTTCTGTGCAAGAATGGCAGAAGCCCTCACAGAAATTCTTCAGCTCAATTCAAAGGCTGGTGACAAAGGTCATTATAGAAATGACTGAAAGAGAAGAATTTATTTCTGCATAGTTTTGAAAAGAGAAAGAAAGTGTGAGAAAACTACTCCAAATCCTCACTTTGTCAAAGCTAGCTGTAGCCCTTAAAAATACCTGATTACAAGGAATCTATTCAACAATTATTCTTTTAAATTGAAATAAAACAACATGTAAGAAAAAAGTGCTTTCCCCACTTGCCTTCTCCCTCACCCCCACCCCCAACAAAAAATAAAAAAAAGTATTTAGCCCTACTTCAACTTGTCAGGTGTCTGCTGGAAATATAGTGCCAAAGTGAGGAAACCACCTAGGAGGTTCCTGGAGTCTGTGGAAGAAAACTTCCTGACACTGCTGACAAGTGAACCAGCTGGTGAAGATGACCACTGGACCTGTTGTTTGTGAACAGAAAAGTGCTTGTGGGTGCTGTGATGATTGGAGGCCACCTTGGGCCTCAGCAATCATGAAATTCATACGAACCTTTGAATCTCAGAGCAGAAGTGCCAGCAGCAATGCCACCTTGGACTTCCAGGGGGCAAACTTTGACCTATTTAGAGAAGTGGTTAAAAATCTCTTGGGAGGCAGCCCTGAGGAGCAAAGGGGTTCCAGAAGGCTGGACATGCTTCAAGAAGGAAATCCTAAAGGTACAAGAGTGGGCCATCCTCATGTGCATAAAGATGAATTGTTAGGAAAGAAGACCACCCTGCCTGAGCAGAATGATTTGGCTGGAATGCAACAACAAAAATGAGAGTGTTACCCCTTTGGAGGAAGAGGAAGAAAGCTCAGGAGGACTGTAAAGATGTTGTGAGGTTATGCAGAGACAAACTTAGAAGGAATGAAACCCAGCAAGAACTTAATCTGGCTATGGCTGTAGAAGCCAATGAAAACTGTTTCTATAAATACATTAGCAACAAAAGGAGGGTTAAGGAGAGTCTCCAACCTTTGTTGGATGTGGGGGGAAACAGAAGAACAAAGGATGAGGAAAAGGCTGTTGTACTTAGTGCCTTCTTTTCCTCAGTCTCCATTAGTAAGACCAGTTGTCCTCAGGTACCAGCCCCCTAAGCTGGATGACAGGGATGGGAAGCAGAATGAAGCCCCCAAAAACCCAGGAGATCTCTGCTACACCACTTAGACAGGCACAAGTGTATGTGTCCAGCTGGAATTCACTTAAGAGGACACAGAGAGATGGCAGAATTGCTCACTGAGCCACTTCCCATCATTATCATCAGTTCTGGCTAACTGAGAGGGTCCCAGTTGTCTGGAGGTTAGCAAACGTGACACCCATCTACAAGAAGGGATGAAAGGAAGATCCAGGGAACCACAGGTTGACCTCGGTGACAGGGAAGGCCATGGAGCAGGTCATCTTGAGTGCCATGATGCGACACATACAGGACAACCAGGGAATCAGGCCCAGCCTGAGGGTACCTCAGCAGCAGCTGACCACGAGCCAGCAGTGTGCCCAGGTGGCCAAGAAGGACAACGGTATCCTGGTTTGTATCGGAAGTAGTGTGGCCAGCAGGACCAGGGCAGTGATTTTCCCTCTGTACTTGGCGCTGGTGATATGCACGTCAAACCCTGAGTTCAGATTTGGGCCCCTCACTACAAAAAAGGGCATTGAGGTGCTGGACCATGTCTAGAGAAGGGCAAAGAAGCTGGTTAAGGGTCTGGAGAGCAAGTTTTATGAGGAGAAGCTGAGGGACCTGGGGTAGTTTAACCTGGAGAGAAGGAGGCTCAGGGGACACTTTATTGCTCTATACAACTACCTGAAAGGAAGTTGTAGCAAGGTGGAGGTCTGTCTCTTTTCCCAAATAACACACAACAGGATGAGAGGATATGGTCTCAAGTTGTACCAGGGGAGGTTTATATTGAATATCAAGAAAAATTTGTCCACAGAAAGGCTTGTTAAGCACTGGAACAGACTGCCCGGGGAAGTGGTTGACTCACTAGTCCTGGAGATATTTAAAAGTAATGTAGATGTGGTACTTAAGGTTATAGTTTAGTGGTGTACTTGGCAGTGCTCAATGATCTTAAAGGTCCTGAATGATTCTATGATTCTACAATTCTAATTAGAGTCACTGGGTTTAGCCATGAGGTGTAGAAATATATGAAATATAGAATAGCCTTTCTTGGAGCCTTTCTGTTACGTGCTTGATTTCCCAACTGGAATGAAGGATGTAGAGGTGTGTCATCATAAAAAGAGCTGTGACAACTAATTTATTTCACCGAGCCTACACTTTATTGCAAATTTTAATTGAATGTTATAGAATTTGAAATCCAGCCTAATATTCAAACTAACTATATCTATATTGTCCACAGGGTAGGGACACGCATAGATCCCGATAAAATATCCATACCTTTTACTGCCTCTCTTAGTTTCTCTTTATTTTCCCAGGCAACATTTGAGAGCAATCCTGCTGTCCTCTCATGGGACTGCTCTGCATATGCCTATTTTTGCATTTACAGTCCTGAATACTCCTCAGGGCTAATCAGGAGGGAGTATGACAAGACTATCCATGTCAAATCAGAACAAAGGCACATAGTGCCCAGAATCTCATCTCCCATACTGTTTGAGGCTGGATTTGTGCAGGGGTGTATAGTTAAAGAAAATCAGTTAGGCACTTCTCTCAATGAAGATTCCTTTTGTGACTATGAGGTTTTAGTGTTGTACCCACATTGTTGTATTTAATAGCCCTTAATGCGACTTACTTCCATTCCTTCATCTAATTGCTTTTTGAACTGATTTATATTTTGGCATCAAAAACATCCTGCAGCAATGAGTTACACAATTTAATTATGTATTATATGAAAAGCAATTTACACTTCAGCCTGATAATTTACTTGGGTGCTTGCTGTTTTTTGTGTAATGAATGGTGAATAACATATCCTAAATCACTTTTGACCTGCCATTCATGACATCATATATTTCAATTATACCATCCTTCCTCATCCCTTTTCCAAATTTGAATAACCTTGCTTACAAAGTCTCTCCTTGTATAGAAGTCATTCTCTGTGGTTCATTATCAAAATTACACTTGCCAGTACCATTTTTAATTTTGATGATCATAGCTCAATAGAACAGTGAGTTTTACTCTTCTGTAATTTTATAGTGGAATGACACACAGTAAACAATATGTGCAACACCAGGGACTTCACAACACTCTGTATTTTTTATTAACATCAATCCTCTTTCAGACAGTAGTAATTCTATAAGGTATCTTTCCTGTTATCTCATGGCAACTTAATCTCTCTAAGAACCTTGTTCAGAGACTTTTACAACAGATTTTTGCAAATTTATGTATACTATACCACCCATATCAAATTTGTCTATGTGCTCAAGTGACTTCTTCATACAACAAATTAATGTGAAATGTGGCTCCTCTTTACAAAAGCCACACTAACAGTTCTCCATTTTATCACCTTTATTCACGTATTTATTAATGTGATCATTCTTTGTGAGAGGAAGAGGAGGGCCAGGCACCGATCTCTTCTCTGTGGTTACCAGTGACAGGACCTGAGGGAATGGCCTGAAGCTGTGTCAGGGGAGATTTAGGTTGGGTATTAGAAAGAGGTTCTTCACCCAGAGGTTGTTTGGGCACTGGAACAGGCTTCTCAGGGATACGGTCATGGCACCAAACCTGAGAGAGTTCAGGAAATGTTTGGATGATACTCTCAGGCACATGGTGGGATTCTTGGGGATGATCCTGCGCACGGCTAAGAGTTGGACTAGATGAACCTTGTGAGTCCCTTCCAACTCAGCATATTCTGTGATTCTGTGATTCTGTGATTTGAAAGTGAGAGTTAGTTGTCTGTACCTCTGTTAGTTCCCTTGGATCTCTTTTTAAATATTTTGACTCCCCCTTAGCCAGGTACCAAAACTAATTAAAATGGTTACCTACAAATCGCAGTTAACTGTTCAGCAATGTCAGTGTTCTCTTTTGGAACTTCTGGTCGTAAAGCTTTTGATCCTTCTGGTTTATGGCTATTCATGGCTACATGTCTATAATCTTTCTAACTGTTGTTACAACCTGAAAATAAAAGATGAGTCCAATGTATCACTGACCTGTACATTTACTTTGGAGCCTAACTTTTAGAGTATTAGTTTGAAAAGTCATCCTTAATTTTTGCTCAGTTTCCAGCCCTAGCGGATGTTGAAGCTCTGTTTAGAATTCATTTGTTTTAGAAATTAAGATCTGTTTTCATTTTATGAAAACCTTGCATTTTCTTCAAACACACTAATTTCTGCTAAGTTACTACTGACATGATTTTTACATGAGCAGATTGAACATGTGTAACACTGTATAGCAGTGTTTGTTCAAGCTGAAGGCTGCTCTTTTCATTATTCTATCGACGTAAAGAAATAAAACATTACCAATTACATTTTGTTCATACTTGGGGTTTGTTCATTGTACAAAAAATTTAAACTTATTGAAAGTATGAAGCCAAAGTATTAATTTTTCATGTTACTCCAAAGTCTTGATGCCTAAACATTAGTCTTTATTTCCTGTATCCATTGTTTTATCTGTTTATTCTCTGTGAAGGCCATGTGTTATTTGTGCTTAGCTACCCTTAGGCGCTTGGACATATAATGACCATTTTCTTTTGGTATATAGCCTTTCATATAACATTTTTGTAATTATGTTGTGGAAAGATGATGTTGTCTAGGTGAAATTTACCTTAAAAAGCTCTGTAAAAATTTACTAGTGAGATTAAAAAGCTAATAAAGTTGTAAAATGTAGATCCTCCATATACTTGGCAATTACGCTGTCAGTCTATGATTAGATTTCTATATAAAGAAGTTATAAGAGAAAATGCAAGAACCTTGTATAATAAACAGTACAGACATTAAAGAAAGCAATAAGGACTAGACAAGCACTTCCAAACTGCAAAGTAACATTACAGTAATTGTTTAAAACCTTCAACTATTGATATTGTTATAAAACAAGGTGATGAGCACTTCAGTACTTTTATTCGAAAAAATACTTTTAACAGAAATTAATTAGAAAATTTATTTTACTGCTTGGAAAAGTTATAGTTTGTTAGTACTTTTCTTTTTGGTCTAGAAAAGCTCTGAAAATAAAGAAAAAAATAAAAAGAAATTATATGGTCAGAGATGGATTTCTTTACTCCATAAACCAATATTTTAACAGTTACTCAAATATTTTACATACAATTTGCTCTAACAACCATTCATCAGCAAAAGTCCATCAGTTAGTTTCATTACATCCAAAAGTGTATCACAACAGTAACAATTCTTTTCTCAACCTTAACTGTTGTGTTTCATAGCCTAGTATCTCTTTCATGTTTTAGTTCATTGATAGATTCTTTAAGTTGCAGATGACCTGCTTTCAGTACTAGATCTCCCCTCTTGGACCTGCTTAAGCTTCAATTCACATCTTAATAAAAAAGAAAATTCATCACTTGCCTACTCTTTTTTAATAGCAGAATTTTCCTTTGATCTCTCTTTTATGCAGCACTTAATGCCTCTATATTTAATATGAAACCATCAAACTGTTCATTTCATGTGAGTATCGGTTCACCTTACATACTAATACTTTTTCCTGTCCATCCTCCTGTCCCTTTTTTATTTCATCTCACAGGTCACCATCTCACAGACACTGATATTTACACAAGAATTTCCAAGTTAAACAAGAATTTAATATTTTACTCACTATTAAACCTTTGATAGATCAGAGTAAAATTTTAAAGATTGAAGCTTTACCTCTCCTTTTGACCAAAAAAAAAGGGGTTTTTTTATTATTTTTCTTCTCAGAGAGATCATAATTTTATTTAAAAATTACCCCCCAATAACTTATAACTATTTCAGTTTATTAACTAATTCAAAATATAAAGGAAATGTGTATACAGAAATATTGTCTCTAGCACCAAACTTTCCTAACCTGCAAATCATGGAAGACTAGAAACACAGAATGTAATAACAAACTGATATTTGTTCTTTGTCATGGGCACACTCGAAGGTTCAGGAATAAAGATGATGTCATTCCGAGTTTATAACCTTTTCTTTCTTCCAGTCTACTTCTTTTATTCCTACGTATATAGTTTTATTTGCATTTATGAGAGTACTCTGTTCATATATAGAAATTCAGCTCTAGATTTACATTTTTTTCCATTTCACTCAAGACACTATATCTGTACCAGAAGCAGCCCCTGTCACAAGAAATGCAAACACTGTGCAGCTGAGATGTACCCAGAGACATACAGTATATTAGACAGTAGCATTTGTACAATTAATGGTACGCCAAATGTTTCTCACGGATAAAGTTTACATTCTGAATCGATGGTCTGAACACTTTCAGACTCTCTTCAGTACTAGCCGTGAAATTCAAGGCTCAGCAATGCAGT
>JAYRBT010000082.1:94610731-94621598 GCA_036023395.1 Myiotriccus ornatus | reverse complement strand
GCTAACGGGCTCCATCTGCCCGGGGAGTGGCCCTGACCAGGAATCGAACCCGGGCCTCGGCGGTGACAGCGCCGCGTGCAGCAGAACAAAAGACACAAAGGAAAAGTCACCTATTAAGTAACAAGGTCTGTCAAGTATTGTCACTTATAGAAACACATGCTAAGGTTTCTTGCAGGCTTTTCTCAGCACTAGAGAATTTTTTTTACTGAATTCTTGGATTTATCTTAGGAAAAAAAATTAAAAAGAAAAAAAAAAGAAAGAAAAATGCTGCAATGATGGAGTCACAACATTTATTTTTAAAAGCTGTGTCCCAAATGGCCCCATAAACTGAATGTCCCTAACATAGTTTGCTCTGCCTAGAGGGATCATATAAAAGATTTATTTACTGTTTCAAGTTATTATTTAGGGGAGCAATGTCCCTCTAGATCATTTTATTTTGTTTCTTGTCTCAAAAGGTCTGTATACAAACATGTTATATAGGGTAAAGTCAAGGAGAGCTCAGCCCTTTAGGCCAGTAGATCAAGCAGGGCCACAAATACTTCACAGAAGAGTGCAGAGATATAAGAAAGAGGAAGACAGGCACAGCTGAGAGAAAAACTCAGTATTTCTTATAATAGGAGAGACAAACTGAATTAAAGTTGCCTGAATACAGACTTCTTAGAAGCTGGAGTCAGCTGTGAAGTCCCAGCTTTGACATGCATAATATATCTCAACCTATCGGTAGTGACAAAAAAAATTTAGAAAGCTTCTTCGATGGAGAAAGGCACAAAACAGACAGGCATACTCAAGGAAGATTTTAAAAAAAAAAGTTTTCCCCTCAGATACTTCAGTATATGAAAAAATAATATAGCTGGAAATAATGTGAAAAATAGAGCCACACTGGTAAATGTAGTTTTAACATACCACCTCGGCAGACAACAATCATATTTATTGTCATTTTTTACCAGCTAATTTTTGCAGAGAAGAGATTTAAGGCTAAAGGAAAATTTCTTACAAGAAAGGACAATTTTCTCCATACTGGTAAATAAATACCATCCTCAGCCACAAGGTGTATTGTCATATACATGTACATAACATTTCAGACTACAGATTCTCACAGGTTTAGTAGTTACTTTAGAAGACCAACACGGCTGATCTTACATATTCCTGACCCTTTAGAAGTATGGGGTTCAGATGGAGCACCCAGCAGAGCACTGTGGCAGAGGAGAGCTTTCAGATGGTGAACAAGTTGTCTGAGAGAGAGATGCAGATCCCTTTCTTCTCCTTACATTACCCAGATTTTTGTTATAAGTTTCAACTCTTGCTTCTTGCTATTTGAAATTCAAAATGTTACAGAGGTTCAAATTTTCCATTTGAAGTGTATGACACCAGCAGAGAGATCACATTCCCTGAATCAAATGGTGTGGTAATCACCTAAAAGTTTAATTTGTTAGATTCCTTTGAGAATATACAGATTTCTGTAGCATACACCTAATTACATTATCATTCAATATTTTTATCATTCAAGTAGTGTTTATTTTATAAATATTAAAATAAAATATTTTCAGAAGAAAAACAGAGTATAACTAATCTAGTATGCTATATGTAGCATGGTAATTTATAAAGTCTCTTACAGTGAAATTATTTTTTCTTTTAAGTTGTCATTACAGTAGCAATATGTTTAAAATTTCTGCAATTCCATTTACCTTCAGAAAAAATATTAATTTTTCTTCTTTATTTAGATAATCACGAACAGAAAGACTATTAAATATTTTAAGAAATTGATTGAAGGATGACTTTAAATGGACATTAGCTCACAATCTCATACAAAGCTATGAGACTGGTAGACATTCTCTTTTGAATCTCTTAGTACAAAATATCTTCCACACAAATGTTCCTTATTTATCTGTTTTATCAGCTCTTCAAACCTTCAGTAATCCTTATGGTTTTCTATAAAATCCTTTTTCTTTTAGAGAAAGGGGTCTGGTCTGGCACTATTTTTTAAGTTTGTACAAATCAAAACAAGAAGTCACATTGGGAAACTACTCTAACAACTGACTTGACAACTCTGCCCATTTTTTCTGTCTTGGTGTACTTTTAGATGAGTGGTCATTTATGATCAGCTAATGACATCTAGTCCTTGTTGTGTAATTTCTCATTTAACAAATGCATCATGTCATAACATTCAGCAAACAACAGAAATATCTAATTCCTAATAGAGTATAAAAATGAATCCACAACATTTAGGACAATGAGACAAAAACAAATACTGTTCATTCACTGAAATGCTTTCGAAAACACAAAATACATCAACCTACCTTAACATTTCAGGAAGAATTTACAAAATAATACTCAACTATATAATACTCTCCTAATACATATACCACCCTCTGCCCCCCTCCACTGAAAAAAAAACCCTGAATAAAACCTTTGGAAATATTTCAATGAAAAATATTTCAAAATCCTTCTAACTATGTATTAGGAAGATAATCATCCTGTCACTATCCTTGGTATTGCTGTATACATTCACAAAATTAAATAAATCTGTTAACAGTGAAACTCTTCCGGAGATGAGAAAAAAACAACAGTAACCTTTTCAAAAACAAAATATCAAGACCTAGTGACAGCAACTCGTGTTTTGTTGTTGGTTTGGGTTTTTTTTTACAGAGGACTAATAAGTAGTGTATGAGCTGAGCAGTCAGTCAGATCCTGGAGCATATTCTCTTTTTTACTATGAGTTTGTAGATTCAGTGATTTTTTTTGTCAAAATGAAGGTTTATACTATCAGGTACAAAAGGAGATACATTGCACAGTACAAAAGTTGTCACCATAATATAATTTTAATATTGCATATATGTATACACATATAATCCAAAAGAACATTAACTCCTATCTTAAGGTAATCAAGGACGCAATTGACTACTACAATTGTATAGCAGTCAACAATTACTAGATATGTTAATATTCCCTTTGAGGCAGCAATTCACATAAAAAATATGTCATCTTGACTGAATCTTAAATTCTTTCTTCAAGAGAAACAAAAATACCTGGGGTAATGTCAAAAGTTGTAGGGGTTTTCTCAATTTAATGACTCCTCTGTCATGGAAAACAACACTACGTTGCTCTAGCTATCAGACAATATCTTTTAAGCGCTGTGGTTAACACTCTGCAAGACATCGGTTGTTTCAATGGCTCTTTCCCTGTCATTTTTTATATTTTCCAAGACATTAGCAAGAAAAGCAGTATCAAGAAGTTCTTCATGCTGAGAATCTATACTTGGATTATATAAAATAGTACTGTTATCATGTAGACCTACATGATAGAACTTTTTAAGCAATTAAAAGTATTTCTGCATTTACTACATTAGTTTGATTTCAATTAATGCTTTGCTTGCCATGACAGGCAAAAGCAATTGTAAAGCTTTTTCTTCTCGTGCTCTTTGTTGATGAAATGTTTCCATCATGATCCACTTTCCAACCATTTCTCGCATTACTTTAGCACTAATAATAAGTTAATTGATCCTTAGATTGGTGATCATGCTGATTGTTCTGTGATACTTTGTATTAGATCAAAAAAGCATAGATATTGTGCCTCATGGGGATAGTATATAATCCCTGAAAAACACAAGGAATATAATTCTCATTAGAAACCAAAACAAGGATTGCATAGGATTGTTCAAGTTCATTCTCACCTGTTCTGGAAATATATTTAAGATGTACTATTCTGCATTTCATCAGTGGCTGAAGCAGTTTCTACACTGGGTGGAAATGTAAGAAATGTAAGAAGTTTTTCTTTAAAGTAATCTTTCTTGTGATGGAGAAATTATCAGAAAGGTAGCTCAAGATCCAACATTCAGACTCATTTGGGGGAATGAGAAACTATTTTCTAACCCAGCTGAACATGTCCTTGTCTTCAGGTAGAAGAAGATAGTACAAAAGGGAAGTGAGATCTCAGATTTAATGAAGGTGTTTTCCATCACAATTTTGACTTAAAATTCTTGTCCACATCACCTCCAAGCTGCAAGGAAACTTTTTTTCTCTGTTCAGTATTGTCACCAGCCTCTGAGACCTTAAAAATCCACCATAGTGTGCTAACGGTTGGACTTTTCCTTATGGAAGCAACCAAATCTTAAAAGAAATTTCCAAAGAAATTGGTAAGATCTGTATCTTATCTCTGCTATAGTATTAACTAGATCCAAAGCCTGTATGTAACAGGAAGATAGTTTTGTTCAGACAGGAATTGACACTCCCATATGTTTTCTTCCTTGAAAGCTGTAAATTTACAAACACAAAAAAACCATCTTGGATAATATCACTCAAAAATTGGCACAAATTATATAGTTTTGGTCAAAGTTTTACTTTTCTTTTTGAATGTTGAGTTTAATTATTTTTAAATGTTAATTAGTTTGATGGCTCAGTTTCTTAGATGTAAAGGTGAGATTTTGTCTGAAAGCTGAATTTGCCCCTTTTTTTTCTTGTTCATTCAGCAGAGTAAGGATAAATTACATGCAAAACAGGAGATGAGTAGTCACCTTGAAATGGGTAATGGTAGCTGGCTGGGAGCTTCCAGTATAGCTATTCTGGATTTATGCATAAAATACTGGAGTTTAGTAGTTTTTACTTATAAAGATAAAAAGGAGGAACACTGGGGTTTATTACCTTCTTGACAATAGTTGTCTGAAAAGCAGGTCTGAATGAATCCAGCAGTCTGATCTTGGAAACTTTATGCCTTTGCCTGCTAAAACTGTCTACTTTCCATGAGTATGGGAGAAAGATTCTCTGAATCACTCATCCTTTGTGCTTCAGTGTTGGTAAAATTATAGAAGTAATATGCTTAGATTAAACCTCCTTTACACAAATTTGTTTTTCCTAACCTTTCTATCTGAGGATTATCCTAACACAAAGGGCAATACACTCAGGGGTCATGAGCATGAATCCTGTCTACTTTTCTGCAACAAGAAGAGGTAGCACAATCCCTTCTGGCATCATCTCCTATTTTCTCCCTAAATCCAGAAAAACCAGTGCAATGTGCATATATACACTTGATGTCTCTGAATAGTGCATAAAGATCAGATAAAATAAATGTCTGGAAGCAAAGCTAGTACTGAAATTGCACAGAAGGCTCATACTTTGTAAGCTTTTGTGAACAAATAATTCAGCTGCAGAAAGACTGTGATTTTTCAAGACATTTCGTCTGGAAGCTTGATACTAAGAAAGGAAGATTCTTCAAACTGAAGAAGGAAGGAAACAGCTAGAATACATTTTTCTTGTCTGTTTTTTAAACTTTAAAAAGAAAACACTATCCAAACCAAAGATTTCAGCCACAGACTATAGAAAAATAGAATGCTGACAGAATTTCTTCACAGAAAGAAATCTGAGCCAGATACTGTTATCTGTGAACTAGGGGATTTCATTGTTACTAGCAAGATACCTTCTACATAAAGCAAACTTAACCTTTTTAAGATTAGTATCATTTCACAATGTGTCATGGTTTAACCCCAGCCAGAAACCAAGCCACACACAGCCACTTGCTCCTTCCTGCCTTGTGTGGATGGTAGAGAGAACTGGAAGGGTAAAAGTGAGAAAACTCCTGGGTTGAGATAAAGACAGTTTAGCAGCAAAAGCAAAACCCAAACTCAAGCAAAGTAAAACAAGGAATTTATTCACCAGTTCCCAGGGCAGGCAGGTGTTCAGGCATCCCCAGGAAAGTTGGGTTCCATCTCCATAACGGTGACATGGGGAGACAAACACCGTTGCTTCGAATGTCCCCCCATTCTTTCTTATTCCCCACAGTTTTGGTTGCTGAACATGAACCCCTTTTGTCATTTGGGGTCAGCTGTCCTGGCTGTGTTCCCTCCCAACTCATTTTGCACCGCCAGACTCCTCGCTGGTGGAGTGGGGTGAGGAGCAGAAAAGGCCATGATTCTGTGTAAGCACTTCCCAGTAACAGCAAAAACATCTCTGTCTTATCAACACTGTTTCCAACCAGCCCCATAGTGGTTACCACGAAGAAAATAAATTCTACCCCAGCCAAAATGAGCACACAGTGACTGCAACATCCTAAGCCTAAATTCAGATCAAATATCTCCGCATTGAGAATGTTACTTGTGTATACTTGCTATTTTCTAAAAAATGGTAATTAAAGGAAAAAAGAGAAAACTAACTGCCCCCAGTAAATCTGCCACTTATTATCAGAGGTTTTTTTAAATTCTTTTCTATAAGTTCAACTTTAGAAATCTGGAGAGTGCTGTAATTATATCAAGACATGAGAAAGTCCTGCACAGCAACACATTTCAGTTTAAAACCACACCTCCAGAATACTGATGCAGAGGAAAAATAAGAACAAGAAAACAAATATGCCAATATTACATACTGCTGCAAGTCCCCTTGGTGGGCTATATGATACTACTTCATGAATAAAGATGGAGTAAACTACATTTGTAGCATAATAAGAAAAGGTAATTAGTGCCATCTATTCACTGCAGTTAGAATTTGACTAGAACAATTTGATTACTTTTATCACATTTTAAACTTTGAGTAAGATTTTCAGCTCTGTAATCCAGTTAGTGGTAAAGTGTGGAGAATATAAGTCAGCTTCTCAATATGATTGATGAGTGTATGCTGTGCAGGAAAGGAGCTGAAAAAAATACAGAGCTCATAATATAGACACTGTCTGCTTGCTTTAAAGCAAATATCTTCTAAATCAGTTTGAATCCTTCAGCATGACTAAAATATAAGCTTAGTATCTTCTCTGAAAAAACAGGAAATGGAAAACTATTCATAGGAAAGAGGAGCCCTTTTTTTGGTTTGAACTTAACACTATGATCTTTCAGATATTCATTTATTATTTATATCCCACATCTTGCTGAGAATTAGGCTTTACTCATGCTGGGTCTTTTACAAACACAGGAATAATTACAGTGATAGACTGTTTCAAATTCAGGTATAAATTTATTGGCTAAAGGTTGAGTGACACCCTGAGACAATGACAAGCAAAGGGATTTAAATGCTCAGAACCAGACCTTCATTTTCACTGGTAGCAAAGTGGCCTCCATAAAGTGAGACACAGAATTTGTACTGAGGACAGGTTATCAGCCTGCACTAACCAGAACTCCTAGTAGTACTCCTATAGAGACACTATAAGGTTAGAAGTTCATCTGTTGCCTCTTCTCCTGAGAGCTAGAGGCCAACTCCCACTTGATCTCAAGTAATAACAGCAAAAGCAAGCAGACAAGCTCCTCAATCTCTTTAAAAGAGGGTGCCATTTAACTACCTGCCCACTGCACACTTGTAATCCAGGGGAAATTACTTGTTCTCATGAACTAATAATGATCCAGGCCCCATCAAGAGGGGAATGTTTTTCAGACAGAAGATTTTGTCATCCTGAGGTGTGCTTATCATGCTTTCAAGCTTCTCACTTTAGCTTCCTGCAAAACTAAGGTAGTTTAAGGACTTTATTATCATGGTGATGAAAACATGAGAGCTTTTCATTGTTGTATTCTAACAAAGAGGATTTTTCTATTGACGAAAATGGGGAAGCTTTTCCTAGATTATAAAATAACTGCATCCTGTTATGAATAATCATACTGTTTTCTGATATGATTTTTTTGCTAAACATTTATGTGGTGTGTAGTTTTGCTCTGATGATATAGCTTTATGTGCCAGAATACAAATTATGTTTCTTTATAAATTATTTAAAATGCTGTGGGATTGCTCTCTCTGTATTTAATTTCCACCCACAGTGTTTTGAGGACTTCTTTATGACAAGAATTTTCTTCTTTTTTGTAAATGTTCCTGAATATAAGGAGTTATATTTTTCCTGTCATTTTCCCTGGCATTCTGTAATTTTTCTTTCAGATATATAAGTCTATAAAAAAGTGGCTGTAAGTGCTGGGAATTGTCTAGGGTTGCAACGTAGGAAATTAAATGTCAGAATTTAAATAAAATCTATTTTTGGATAAAAATGTTGCCTTAACAATACTCCAAACCTGCAGTTTCAGGTTTAGATATCTCCAACTGCAGGTATCCTTATTTCCATGACAGGTGCTCTGGTCAGTGCTGTCATCTCTAACACTGGGTGTTCAATTCATCCAGTGCTTTAATTGCTTTGGAACACAAAGAATATACATACCTACTTTGAAGAGATAGTTAAATAAGTTATGCATTTGTTAACATATTATCCATTAAAGGATTTTAATGCAATTTTCAAAATATAGAAAAAAAAAAGTACTACTCCGTTTAGTAGATGACAGTTGCGTCCTTTTTGGCATAGAAATAACGAAGCCCAGAATAATTTAATTGAAAGGTCCAAAACTCCAGAGGAAATATGAAAAACCCATAGTAAAAGGAAAACTTAAAACTCCATCCTTTAACTTAAGTATGTTAGATTTGAGGATTTCATAATGCTAAATGATTTTATCACACTGTTCCTCTGCAAGGTAAGAGTATCATTACCCTTGATTTACAGATTAAAAAATAACATACATGATTTAGATGAAATGAGCTGAAAACATGAGCAAAAATTAGATCTTCCAAACTCTTTCACTTTTGCTTTTTATGTCTAGAAGTGTCTGATGGTGTTTGTTCACTTTTTGCTCTGATCTTCATTTCTTTCTCTGTTAAAAAAAATCATTTTCAATTTTATGGAAAGGATGCAAAGACAGTTGTCTGATAGCATTTTCTGGAGAGAGGAACACAATAGCAGGCAAACTATTTAGAAAAAAAAAGGAACTACCTCCTTCTGGCTTGAAACATATTTCACTACAGAAGATTCTGGGTGTGGACCCTACATAACAGTAGCACTACACTACCTAAGGAGACCATCTGAGTTCAGAAGAGATAGATTGTAAAACAGTTCCTTTGTCTCTAAATCTCTATGGTCAGACTATCTACAAATACATTTTTCCCTTGATCAAGTGTACTTATTTTGTGCAACTTCCCAGTGAGTTTTGGAACAGATTCAAGCGGACAAACAGCCAAAATTTAGGTGCACAACTGCAGGACAAAATTATGGAAGTGCTTCTGTAAGTATAGATAAGTACCCAAAACTCACTGCTGTGGCAGGATATTTAATCTGCTCTAAGCTGCTGGTGGTCCTTTTGGCAAACTTCAAGACTTACAAACTGGTTGGCTGAGTCACAAACTGGTTCTCTCTTTTTTTTTCCCCTCCTTTCCTAAAAAAAAAAAAACCTGGCCAATGAATACAGGATAGAAACTACTACTGACTCCTCAGACAGGTTGTATTAGCACAGAGCCTTTCTTCTTTTCATTAATTAGATTCTCCACTTCTCTCAAATATTAATATAGAAAAAAATATTCAGCCTTTAATGGTGAATTAGTGTTTCAAATACTCCTGAGCATTAAGGCATTGCTCTGATAGTTTCAAGGTAAAGTTACTGCAAAAATGAGAAAATGTCGATTAGCATAATGTGAGTCAACAGAGCATGTGATATGGCAGGGGAATGAGTAATAATGTAGGGGGTGTCGGGATCAAATGAATCCCAATAGGCAGCATTATCCCATTCCTTATCAGACTGGCCCACAGGGCTGCAGAGGGAGCCATCGTTGGAGCGGATCTCAGGAGAACTTGGTGTGCACTTGCTAACTAATGCAGTTGGCTGCAACTGGATTAACTAGGTAAACCATGCAAGACTTGTGTGTGTGTGTGTATGTTACAGATTACATTGTATGATTTTGTGTGAAAAGTGATGTTACCTCCCACTTCATCTTCACTGTTACCTGAGAGGTAGAAACACTTCCTACAATCAGAGACCTCAAAATGTCAGTATTTCAAACTTCTCATCTTTTCTATTTTTTTTATTTTTTTTTTAACGACAACAAATTTTACAAATTATTTGCTATGAAGTGTATGAATGCCTTTGCAGGAAGAAAGTATTTTTTTTTTTTGGCAGATAAGGATTCAATACATAGCAGAGCGCCATATAGTAAGCAAGCAGTATGATGGAGTACTGGGCACATGCCCAGGTTAGTTAGAATCTGCCCAAGCCAGTCTTATCTTCCCCACAGAACTCTCATTGCCACAGCTATATTGTGCATTTGCACATGTCTAGATTCTGTGGATATATCATTATGAACTGGAATTTCAGGATAGAAATATAGAGTACCTGCTGAAGAGGATAACCCTCTACTGTTACTTTTTTCTATTATTCAGTTGTTTCACTGGGATACATGTTTCAGTCTTCCTTCTGAAGGCTCTATTACAAACCTGATGGGAAGAAAAATAGCCCCTGAATCTGGTTCTGTTCAACACATCAGAGCAACGGACACTTACTGTAGTCACTGCTACCTGTGTAACAGCTGTGTTAACACCATTTCATGAGCAAGGCATTTCCCCCACCTTGTTTGGGCTATACATATGAACAAGAAAAAAGCTTTGGAAGTCAGATTGAAAAGGAAAATGTTGCAGTAGCTCTTGAGAAATAGAATGTTCATATATTTCATAAGATATTTCTTAAATACAGAAGATATAATGAGAAACGTGGGGACTCATCAAAGCAGGGAAAGAAAGACACAACTGAGGATAAAGTTGTCTACCATAAATATAGAGAAAAAGGAAAGCAATTAATAATTTTCTGGAAGCAGTGAAACTGCTTTAGGGACATATCTGAAAAAATGGGAAGGGATATGAGCTTAGAGAAATCCAGAACAAAAGCAGAAGAACTGTTGTGGTTTTGCCTACCAGCCCGTTTCTATGTGTGAGATCCACGTGTGGAATCCGTGTGTAGGATCCATGTGTGAAATCCATGCTGCTACTGGAAATTTGTAACTCTGAGAGAGACGTGGCTTACGCTAAAGTGAAAATGGCTTAGGTAAGCTTGGGATCTCAGTGAGAGATCCATGCTGCTGGTGCAGCTAAACTTGTGACCCTG
>JAYRBT010000082.1:94559440-94601843 GCA_036023395.1 Myiotriccus ornatus | reverse complement strand
CTGTCCGGCATCAGAGGGGGTGGTCCCTGTCTTTCCGTACATCCCGAAATCTTCCGATCGCCAGACCCTATCTACCCTCAATCAGTCTTAAATGTTTTTTTGAACTTACCTTTTTCAATAAGATATTTATCTTTAGATAAAATCTCTAAGAAATCCTTGATTTATACTACTATTATAAGAGAAGGAATTTAAGCAGAGAGAAACAATCAAGCCTAGAAGTATATGTTATAATGACGCTTACTGTGCTATGGTATTGTCTGTTTCTGGTGCTTTTAAGGATCACAAATTAAATCAAAGGAGAGAAAAAAATAATTATACTGCTTAATGGCTGTATTTAGTAAAGATCAAAGTGCAAATCTGGGAACTTCTGCTTGAAGTTACTTACAGGCTTCTCTGCAGTTGATTTGTAGAGATAAAGCATAAAACACAAATATTATAAAATGGTGTCTTCCAGTCCAGCATTTGCAAGTCTGCTGGAGGCAACAGAAAAATTCCAGGAAGAAGAAAAACAAAATTGGACAGAGTTGGGATATTTTGTGAGCACTGGAACCATGAAGATCAAGAAATAACTCTCAAAGCTATGTTAAATGTCCTCTGGAAGCTGTTCACCAGTCCTAAACTCTGATTTGCCAACAATATTCCCTATGAGGCAGCCTATGATGCAGCCAACAAGTGATAAAACTATGACCTCTTATAATGAAGTCAAAAATTTTCCCCATGGAAGTGAAAGAAAAAATTATACAGAAGCGGTACATTAAAATATTCTTATGGGCCATCTCGCTTTACTACTCCAAATAAAAGTTTTCAGCCAGTGGAAGATTTTTATCATCACTGGAAATCATACTGACACTTAGAAAATTATTTCTGCATCATCTGGAAAGCTAATCACTTTGCTCTGTCTTTTATTTTGGTCACCATTCCCAATCTCTATGCTTTCAAGGACCATTATCTTGCATTAAGCCTCCAGTACTGAAGACTGATTTTGGCAACATTTGTGTTAGATTAATTCCTAGCCCACGTTTACCACTTGTAAAAAGACTACATGTATGTAAAAATGAGAGATTGAAAGAGAGGAAACATTTCCAGGGATATAGAGAGCAGGTGAAGTTCTTCACTGCTGTTATAGGTGTCTTCAAGCCTTTTTTTCACAGCAGCTGGGTGAGAAACTACATATTCATCGTTAGATGTTCGAATCTGAATGGTTTGCACACTGACACATTGACCGATTTCCTGCCTCTGTGTGCCTCCTGCCATGTCTGCCTCTGTCTGTGGAGAGGTGAAGACTGTGCTCTGGTGCATCCATTCCAATCAAGTACTTCCATCTTTGAATATTTTGTTTTAAAGCAGGCTAAGAGAGAGACACGAAAGTTATGAGCTCACCTCCAGTTCCACTGAGTGGTTGTACTTGCATCAGAAAACTCTGGCTTATATAATTTTATATATATATATATATATATAAGATGCAGATATTGCACTGGAAAACTGATAATTTTTAAAACTAGCACATGTTCTTGAATATAAGATTCTGAAAATGATGTTATGTGCATCAGTACCACAAGCATTTTGCCTAACTTCTTGTTGCTTCAGTCATAAGTTCTGAACATTGGAAGAAAAAAAAAATTACTTGGGCAATTAGTATTATTACTTTTACAGTGAATGTCAGCAGGATGTACTTCTATTATTTTTAATTAATGGATGCCTATTGCGAAAAAATAACAGATGAGTTGCAGCATTTGGAGAAAAACTACAAAACATGAAAGTGTTCCTACATGCGTCAGCATCCTAAATATTTTTCAGTTGGAAGATGATTTAGTTTAAATCTTAGGTTTATTTCAGTGTTAAGGATTGGTTTTTTTCCCATCATTAACGTCTTATCTCAAGTACAATACTTTAATAAAGATGCCACATAACACAAATCAAGATGGAAAGCATTTATACATTTATTCGTGTGATTACATAATACTTCAACACTAGGAAATCACTGCACCAGTTAATAGTAATAATAATAATAATAATAATAAAATAAAAATAGAAAAAGCAGATACTGAGATGAGTTTAGTGAACTGAAAACTTTAGAAATAATTATTCTAGCACTGAAATAAACTTTGGAACAGGTTGAAAATATAATATTATTACAATTTCATGGAGAATTTTGCATTCCCTTTGAACAAAACTAACAATTCTCTATGATTCTACTTTGAAAACAAAATAGTACACTCTGGTTTTTTGTTGTTTTGGTTTTGTTGTTGTTGTTTGTCTGTTTGGGGTTTTTTGTTGGACTTTTTTTTTTACTATTGTGGGGTATTTTCCTAGATACGAAATTGGTGAAAAAAGAGACTAAGAAAAGAATTTGGGAGTTCATAGAGCTGATTTTGGCTGAGAGTGATAGGGAAGGTGCTGGGGTTTGGTTCTTTTTGTTGCTGTTGTTAGTTTTAGGTTTTTACTTGTTGCAGAAAATGTAGAGTTGTTACTGGGAATCTTAGATTTTAACAGCTGTTAGGAATCGTATCTTTTCTCAAACAAGGCAAGATACATATTGTACATAGCTAATACTATATCAAAGAATTACTGCCCTGGAAACTAATCCAAAACTTATTTATTCCTCAAAAGGAGTTAATAGCTTTTATTTAATTTTGTTTCAAAGTTTTCTGCAAGTTATTCCATCTTGAAAATTGCTTATCAAACTTTAGAACTTCTGGGAAAACTGACATATGGATGGATGGACATTCATTTTGAACTACAAGTACTTCACATAAAACTGTTAAAGAGAACATTTTGCCTTCTGTTCAAGCCAACCTTCATAGGTATATTTGCTTCAGTTGGGTTCCTAAAAGGCAACTGGGTAAGGGCCATTACTCCATCACTGAGAAAGCAGAAGCAGAAGATAATTTGTTCCTAGCATTTTGCAGCTGTGGCTCTGTCTAGGCTAACCAGTCGTGCAGAACTTGGCAATGACAAACCACATACAACAAAGGTCCCTGAGAATTAGCACCAGGAGGAAGGCCACCAAAGCCATGTTAAGATTTGCTTAAAATGTTCCAGTCAAGATAGTCTTATAAAATTTTCACTGACCTTTCAAAGACTCTTTTCTCAATTGTTTACTGTATTTTAAAATAATATATTAAAAAAATCCTCTAAGTATATTTTTTCCCTAGTATTACTTCCCTGTATCAAGATTTGTAAGATGAAATCTTGCACATAGAACAAATAGTTAAATATACAAACTCAGAGCTCAGAGAAGTGTGTTTGCTTAACTGCTTCATTCTTTATTGTGTTTATTTCAATGGCTTCCATGAATTATTCAGTATGCTTTAGGGTAGCCTAGAGAAAATGTTTTCTTTTAAGAGGCTTATTTCTCAGACATTCTTTTAAGTGAGTTAGATGGCAACAAAGTTTTAGAAACTATATCTATAAATATGGAATGGGTTTTTTTTAAAACTAACTCATTCAAAAGTAAGCAATACTGTATTATATGAAAAGACAATCAGAACTTTTCACCCAAACTCTTTCTTTTTTTAATTGTCTCAGCAGAATTCACTTCAGTCAAAGATTATTTTCATGTCTAAAACCAATTTCTACTGAGAGACTGAAGGAACTCTGCTGGGGAGCACAATACAGCACAATTGCTTCAATTTATGGCAACCATTATATTGGCCAACAAAAATCTATAGCAGTAAGCAACCCATCTAAAAACACATTGAAATTCACCTTGGCATACAGTTAGTATTTGTATCCCTTTTGTCCAGGAAAAGAAAAAGATATCCAAGAATTTCAAATGTTGCTCAACAACCCTAAAAGTTATCTTCAAACCGTAATTGAGTGTACAAATAAAAGTCAAAACATTTTAACACATTTCTTAAACATTTGCAATTTTTTCTCTCATAAGTCTTAATCATAGCAAATTTCCATTTTATTGCTTAACAAATATGCACTTTTCCACATGTAACATTTGTCTTGTTAATATTATGAATCTGAAGTTCTATCAAGCTAAAAAAAATCATATTCAGTGTGAACCAAATGTGCAGGTATTCACAGATGACCCAGATCCAGGGGCTGAAGAGTCTCTAGTCCACCATTGGCTAAGCTCAGAAAGAGCCTGGGCATTGTGCAAATTCGGGCAGCAAAGGAAAATTTTTGCAAGTACAAAGTAAACCCTTTGGCAAAGACATGAATAAAATTTTGAACCTGTGACTTTATTCTTACAAGTGCATCTGTCTGTACATGAAATTGTTCCCTATATTCATGAACTTCTTTGAGGTAGCTGGTCGATGCAGATTTTTTTTTTTTTTACTTGTTTGGTTAAAATGTTGAGTAGGAAGTTCTTTACTTTTGATACTGTCTCATAAATCCTTCAAAAATATCCTACTTCTAGATACTGTGCCATACTTAGTCTCACCTCAATTGAAATATGAAATGTTCTTCATGAATAAGTAAAACTGTAACAGATCAATATACCAAAAAATTAACATAATTATTATTGATTTGAGTTTTAATTAAACACAGAGTACCTCATAAACCTTATGTAAACAACTTAACAGAATATTAACATATCACTAGGCCTAACTTTTAGACAGCTGAACACAGGAATTTATATTGTATGGTTTAGCAATAATTACCTGGTAATCATCATAAATATTAACATAACTGTTTATGATGTTTGCTTATATCTAAATCTAAGCCTACTGATGCTTACATATAAGCTTAAATTCAAGAGACATCTTTGCCTTAAAATTACTATTATCTAAATTTTTATTACATACAAACCCAAGACAAAAAATTTAACTGCACTAAAACTTGCACAATAAAATGTTCTCCTCTGCCCTAAGATTTTTAGAGACAAATTCAATAGGCTAGACTCCACAGTCATCAGCTAAGTTTTTCTTCTGTCACTGTAGTATATGAAGTCTTTACACATTAAGGTCACAGTTTTTAAATAAGATTTGCAAGTTACAAATGTCTAGTTATGAATTCATGAGCTGAAAATGCACACATAAAATTTACGAGTCCCACATCTCAACATTTACAACATGTGAATCTGAGGAGATTTATGAAGTTGTATGGTAGTCTTGAGCACATGATGTCAACTGCCAACCTCACGGTACATTGGATTTTTTTTTAAATCCATAACTATTGTATTGATATACTGCAAGAAGGTGTATGATTCAGTGAAGAATGTCAGTACAGAAGGACGCAAGAGTGTTTTCACATAATTTGTGAGGCAAATGCAGTCTCAGGTGTATCTTTTCTATAATCATGACAAAGACATGACCAAATGGTTTGAATCTGAGTTCTATTTGTCTCTGATACAGAGGCTCAAGAAATCCTGTTCCTGGTGAGAGCATTGACTCTAACTACCAGTAGACCTAATGGTTCATAAGGCTTATTAGTTGACTAAGGGCTAAGAGTGAAATGAACTTTGCTTCTCTCACCATAACACTCCCTCAAGCCAGTCAAGTCCATCAAATACACCACACATACTGATTGATAAAAGTGCACTTTCAATTGCCTTCTTTCCAGTGTTACAAAAATCCCTAAATCCCTGTTGTCAAACACTTAATTGATCCTTTTTACTACTGACTCCCTGACAGTAATGCTCCATGTAATGCCTCAGGAGGAGAATTTCCAACACCAGACAAGATAGCGTTCTTCAAAAAACAATGAACTATAGACATTGCTCCTGGAAAAGTTGGAAAGGACAATATGTAGCAATAAAGCAAATTTTGGCTTTGTTTTGTTTTCAAAATAGCTGGCTGTACAATTGTAGAATTAGCTTAACAGCTTGGGTCTTCACCATAGTCTCTGATTTTGTGTCTGCTTTGTTCTATTTTTGTTTTAGAAGCATCTTCTAGGTATTTTAACACTAAAACATAGAAAGTTAAAATATCTTATTTACTTTGATATCCACCCTGTAAAGCATTTATATTTCTTAACATATGCTCATCACTATAATACAAAGCAGGAGTCATATTTGGAACAAATTTTAAGAAATTTTTTCCAATTTCCTCTGTTTCTGTCATTAATATACAACTTTTTTATACAAAAATACATTTTGTATGAATGGATAAAGTGCATGTAGCAGTGTTTTCCTAGGACTCCATTCAGAGAGGTAGCAAGATAACAGGGACGTGCTTTTACTGACACTAGGCAATAAAATCCTCAATATTTGATGGGTTCCTATAGCCGCAATAGTGAAAATATTTTTGAAGTTCTGATAAAAGCAATGCCTAAGTATTTTTCTTAGACCTAAATATTTATGTGTTTTCTTCAAATATACACTGAGATAGTCACTGCTACCACTCCAATGTATCCCATTACTAGTCAGAGTACTTGTCAATTGTGATTTTTCATACTGCTTGTTCTAAAAATAACTAATTAAACTATTTTCTTTTTCAGTGTTTCTTGATTGCTAATAACACTGGGCAAGATACTTTCATTTTGGTCTCGCAGAGATACTTTCTGAAGTTTCAATTTATATGATTTTTTTTCAGTCTATACTTTTATTCTGTCATTTGAATCACAGAACTCAAAGTAACAACCTTTGTTGCTTTATTGTTTATTATTGCAAATTTTCTTCTTTTTCACAGTAAAACTGTGCAAATTGATGAACAGAACTTTCTTATTTCTCACTGGGGAAAAACTTCTATGTTTATTTTCTCCTTTCCTTCTCCCACTCAACTATTTCCCTTTTTAATTAACATTGTTTTATATAGTAAAATCTTGAAATGTGGACAAAATTTTCAATAAGCAGTCATGTATAGGATGGAAAATTAGAATGGATCATGAAAAGTACTTGTAAATATATTCATAAAAAGTGCAGATATTTCAAGAGTTCTAAGGATTTTGATATGGAGATTTGACAAGCAAGACCTGATTTGGCAAACAAGGCAGAAGGTAGTTTTCAGGACACCCAGAATACAGTGTGTTCTTGACATATGGCTCTTCAAGAACCGCTAAAGTCATTAATTTAGCTTTCCACAGTGTCACTGTTCAAAAATTATATTGACTATATAAACCACAACTGTTATCTTTGTAAATTCTTCAATCTCTGTTCTTATTGAACAACTGAATTGTCAGAGGTAGGGTGCAGAAAATCAGTTGCTTCCTAGACTTTCTGCTTTCCTTTTCAACATCTGGAAAGTATAGAGTTATATATTCAGGAAAAAAAAATGTCAGGAAAATTGGACAGCAGTCTAAGTCATCTTTTAAATAATATATTTTAATAAATATTTTTATATAAAGAAACTTTTTTGAATAAAGTAACATTACGTCTTCAAAAATTCTCCTATTATTCTGGATTTAAAATGCATTTTCTCCTTTTTTCATCCTATCTTCCAAATAAGTACACACTACACTACATTATAACTAAATTTTTTTTATCAACTCTACTCTGAACTGTTCCCAAATATCCTGTAACTGTATCGTTCTCTGAAGTGGATCCCACCATTCAGTTTCAGAAATTAAAAAGGGAAAAAGGCCGAACCAAACCAAACCAAAACCCCAAACCACAGCAAATCCTTGGTTTCTTTGTAGCTTACTTTTGCCTTCCCTCTCATCCCGTATTTTCCCCTACTATTAATTCACAGGCACAATCTACTGATCTACTTTTGTTTTTCAAACCATCCAAATACCTCTGTAGTTCATTGCATTTCCCGAATTCCTTTGCTTTCCAAACTGATGTTCCTTTCTGTCCTCAAAATGCAAGTATCTCTCTGACTCTTTTACCATCCCCTCTTCAAATCTTTAACCCTTATCCAAATTTTCCTTTTCAGGTTTGCCAGGCATGCTCTTCCAAGCCACCACCTCTTGAACTAGCCAAGACCCACCTTCTCCTGCTCAGTTTTCAATCTTTGCTTTCCCCCACAGAGAACTATTCTTGGCTAACATTTGGCACAGGGAAAAACTCCTCAACGCACACTGTTTAAAATGAATCAGGATTGATGTGATTTATTGATTTATTACTGACATAATTAACCAGCAATCAGTGAGCTACACACACAGAATCAGGATCAGTGATAAAACAGATAAACCAAAATAAGAAGGCATTCCCAAAGTGTCTTAAAGTGTTTAAACTTTGCAGATGTTTATTAGCACCCCTCCATGACTAATACATAAACACACGCACACATTTGCTCACAGGGTTACATGCACGCCTCCCACCCTCGGTGCCACATGGAATGAAGCTGTCTGCAGAGCCCTCTGTGGCAGGTGTGGGTGCTGCAGCTCTACCTGATGACTCTCTTCACCATTGATAACACTTTGGGGACAAAGACTCTCAGACATGGAGCGTTTCTGCTTCCTACTCACCCCTCATTCTCTATGCCGAGTCTTTCTTTTTTAAATCAGCCCATGACATTGGCCTTTACCAATCACTTACTCCAAATCCCTGCACACTTTGTCATAATGTTCCTGTGGTTTAATAAAAAATCCCTATAAAAATTCACGGAGTAAATCACCACCTTTTTTATATCTCCTCTTAGTAGACCACTTTCCTGTGACAGCTGAGAAAAAGCTAACACAGATTTTGATATGCTGAGATCACTCCTGCTGATCTATTCATTCTCACTATCTCTTTTCACTCCTCCTGTTGATATCCTACCTCCTACTTTTTATACTTGTAAGCTTTATGTGCGTGAAGGGTTTTGTTGTGTTCATACAGTGTCAAAACAGCATTATTTTGCTCAATGTTTTGAGGTTCAAGCCATACAGTAATATAAATTGCAATATTTCACAAAAAACAGCATCCATTGAATGTGTGTTCTCAGGGAGTTCTCCACTATATAAGGCAATTGTGTGTTCCAGTAAAGTATCCTTCAGAAAAGATATGACCATCCCAAAAGTCACACAAAAAAAAGGTTCCAAACATGAATAGAACACTAAGCATTTATCACAGAACTGGTGTCCTTACTCACAGAAATATGAATCTCTGGTACAAATAGTATCAATCTCTCAGTATTTTCAATGAACATTGTGGGGAATGTTGATAGTAATAAGTGTTGAATGACTTAAAATAATCTAAATATATTTTCATGTCTCTGATATAGCAGATAAGCATTAAAGGTTCAAGTTTACTGTGATGTTTTGCATATTCTAAATTTAGTTCTTCTTTAGTAATCATTCTTCATAATTTGAACAGAGTGTTTAAAATAGAAAATAAATAACCCAAACAATGCATAAAAAGGCTGCAAAATAGTACTAGTTTTGTTTTGAGAAATGGATTTTTGTTGATTTTTTGGTTTTGTTTTTGTTTGTTTGTGTTTTGGGCTTTTGTTTGGGATTTTTGTTTTTTTGTGTTTTTTTCACAAGGGAACACTGTTATCTTGGTGTCTTCAGACTATGTAATAAAAACCTACCAAAGAGAATGACAACAGCTGTGCTCATATAGCCACCATTCACTTTGAAGAAGGGTCCTTACACGATGATTCATGTGCAATTGTAAAACCTATGAAACCTAAAATTTCATAATTACCTATATACTTCACTTTCTTCCATCCCATGGGTCTCCCACTTGCCTCAGTTGCTATAATCCCTTTTTACTTATCCAGACATATGGCAGGTATCACTCGAAGCTCTTAGGGATAGATTCAACTGCACTGCACAGCAGTATTTTTTTCCATGAAATTGGAGCCAGAGATATGTGAGAAGAGCAATGATCACTTTAGCCCATTCAAATAGCTCTTTGTTTTTCCTTGTTAGTACTATTAAAGATCTACAATGAACCTCCATATTTTTGTCTGGCTTATGGTGAAGATTCAGAGGTAGTTTCAGAAAAAATGGAATAGTAAACCAAGAATTGTTCACAGATTTTCCACTGCAATTTTAATCAAAGGTAAGAGTTCATGTTTATAGTACCTTTTACAAAATTTTTACAAAGTGTTCATTTTGCTGAAATTTCATGTCTTTTTCTTTCAAGAAATATACAAAGTCTAATGATGTGAAAGCACTGAGATGCTCGATGAAGGCTGTATACTTATATCTACAGTATTTGGAGAAGTCATGGCAGGGATGGTTCTGTACATACTGCGTAGTGTGAGATCTCAAAGCTCATACTAAAGTCCAGGTCAAGGACTCCTCAGTATATAATATCATAAACTAGCCTTGGAAGTGAGCCTGTATCATGCAAAAACAGCACAGAAGCTCATCTTGTTGAGTCACCAAACACCAAACACAGATGTGCAATGAGGAAGACTTACTTTCCCTTAGAAGTGCTTTCTCATTTAGAAATGAAGTAAAAAGCAATCAAAACTTCAGTAATTGTTTTGCTGGAGGGAGAGGAAGGCTAGAAATGCAAGTGCTTATTTCACAGCTCATAGAATTCACTTCCGTAAGACTGTCACTACTGATGCATTGACCTGTGAGCAATCAGAATCACACTCTGATTTTGCAAGCAACCCTAAGACTAAAAAACCTTTTACATGTTGTTGTCTGTTATCCATGCATATTTATCATTGCTGCACACAAAATGGTATTCCAAAATCCTCTATAAACCTTCCTTTGCTTATGAGAACTGTGTGTACTTCACAGCTCTACCATATGGATTAGATCATGGCATTCAAATTCGGTTTCCAGATTTTAGCTTCCACTGTAAAGAAGCAAAAAAGCTTCTGTCAGCAACAATCACTTTACCATCATATATTTCCAAAATTATATTTAGATGTGTGGACCTTTGGTCCTTGAGGCTATAAAATTTGTATTCACGGTTTGGGAGCATTGCTTTCTAATTATAATGTCCTATTTAACTTGCCCATGTGAAAAAACATCAGTACATTTCCTAGTACGTTAGGCAAGACTGAGTTTCTTGTGTCCAGACATAAAAGGCACAAATTTTTACCGTCATTAACTAAGAGTTAAATAACCTTGAGATTTTCACAAACTCTGTTCAGTGCAGACTGACAATGTAATTAAAATGTTGTGATGTGTGATTTGTATAGGCTGCACTGAGAGCTGTAACTAGATTAATTACATGACTTTCACACACTGCCTGCAATGAGTTATACTACTCTAAATAATTGCAAGAATTAAGCTCTAACACAGGCTGTATACAAAATATATTGGCTCTGACCAGATTAAGTACTAGAATGAATAGATTTACACCAACTTTACCCACAAAGAGAAAATCCCATGCGATATAAAACACAAGAAAGTGAACTTACTGTGCACAGCACAATGCAATCACAGCTCATTCTCAGTGGAGTGATCTGGTACACTCTACTGTATTTTAACATGGTGCAAACTTATATAACCTCATCTACTTAGACAGTGGATGTGTCATACTGTTTAAATATGATTTTCTAGAGAATAATGTAAACACAGGATACGCCTAGTTTGCCAAACAAATTCCCCTTTGCTTCTGATCCCTCGATGTTGGTGTCTCAGAGAAGAGCAAAGGTCAATCTCCTCTGGACAGGGTAAGGCTTTACCAGAATGGATGCTAACTTTCCTCTCCTTTGCCCTGGCATCCTGGTATGGTACAAATGGAACAACAAATGGGGTGAGATTGTGGGGTACTCCTTGGATCACTGTAAGTACTAGATAATGAAGCTGAAATGATCTTTAGGTTTCACACCTAGGAACAAGAATGGGCTAAAGCTCCAACAGTTTTGCTTTTTCCTCAAGGATGCATTCTTAGAACACAGTTTAATCCCCTTGCTAATTCCACACAAGGAAGCTTTTCAAAAGCACATATGCATCCAACAAAAGTTCTTTCTGCTACCTGAAGAAAAGGCAATGATAAAAAATGACACTCAGATGGAAAGAAGGCTGCACACACAGAAGAGGAAAAGTCAATAAGAACTTTGTGAAATTAAAGCTGAATTAAGCATATAAAAAAATGAAGGGGCGTGACCTGCTTCAGGGAAGATCCCAGAATATCACAGCAGTTTCATGAGAAAACCACTGAACTTGTCTACCAAGTCTTCTATAAACCTGAAAGCAGACCAGGCTGCCTCACACATCTACAGCAAATGCTTATGCAAGGTTAGGACTTCAATGTTCCAGCACCCACCTACATGTTCTGCTTAACCAGTCTATTCAAATACATCATGTAGAGGCTTTCTAGTCTCACATAATTTAAAAAAAACACTATTATTTGTTTTAAAATACAATTTTACTTAAGTAGTTTACCTGTGAGGTACTTACACACACACATACAAAATGGAGAATAGAATAAGTAAATTTAACATTGTAAAATAAATATTCAGTTCTCTTTTCTGCTATCATTAAGGGCCTGATGAAAGATGGGAGAAGAGGGTGATAAGGTGGGAGAGAAGGAAATATAGTGCTGATGCTGGGGATGTTCATTCTGCTATCTGCAAAAAGACGAAATCTGAGCCTCAGCAACAACAACAAAAACAAACAAACAAACAAACAAACAAAAAAATGAAAAAATAGAATAGGTTTCCAGATATGGAAGTTGTGGGAAACTCATTTTGCCTGTCTCTGTCACCATCCCACACCATGGTGTAATAAAAAGCCTAAAACACAGGTATAAATCACAGAAAGGAAAACTGTCAACTGTGATATTGTTAAGATAAGCATAAGCCAAGGAAAACTGAATTATGCCTAGACACTTAGACTAGAGTTTTTCCATGTGTCAAAGAACAGCCTACATTAGAAAAAGGATGCTTTCAAAATGAGGAGAGAAAAAAAGTCAAATTAGATTCAGGAGCATTTTTGAGCAGCATAAAAGCTGAGGCTACATACCAAGTATTTCCTTTGGTTTACAATTTTATATCACTGTAATACTCGAGCAGCCTACAATTTACATGCATACTTATGGCATGGAGCTATCACATTTCTCCCTAAAGGCAGAAAATTTGAGCTTTGTCTACTTCTTCAGTAACTCTTAGTTTCTAATATTTTGTTTATTTATGTATTGCCCTTTACTTTCCTTCTGTTTCTTTCTTCTTTTTCTGGTATTTCAGTTCCACTAGTCATGCAATTAGTTTATCACAATTAGTTTTCTCACTCATATCTACTGACCATCTCTTTCTTGTTGTTGCAAGGAACAAAAGATAAGTTATAGAAACAGAACTATAAAGAGGCTTTATTATGGGAGCCACTTCTCCATAATAAGAGTTCATCTGACCCACTCTGACTGTACTTCAGGCAAAAATTGATAAGTATGAAGACTAAAGACTAAGAGTATATTCAAAGCAAGCTTTACCACACCATCAACACTCAGAAACAGGAAAGACTACAGGCCCTAATGACTCCTACTAATTTCCAAAAAGGAATGAACTTCTACTCAGTGGCTCTTATGTCTGTGTCATATAGGCTCTATTCCTGATATCATCACAAATTTTTAGGATGATTTATGTGTCTCACTTTCTTATCTTTTAAGTGAAGATACTATGTACTATACTACATATTCATTCTGCTTCATAAAGGTTTTAAATGGCTAAATTCAAGAAAATGTGATCTTCTTGAGTAGTAGGATAACAAACAGCAATTTTCTAGTAGGAATTCCATCCTCTGTAAGAAGAGTAATCAAAACAACTAGTAGCGTCAATAAGAAACATGAAAGAAACCTATCAGTGTCATAACTCTATATAGTGAACAATATTGTTTAGTGGAACTTCAAGTTATAGCTATGTTTTCCCTTTTCTGTTGAATATTTGCTCCCTCAATTTTGCTTATCTCAGGGAAGCCAATTAATTTCTTTTTTGGAATCAAACAGTTCAAGCAAGGAGGACAAGAACACAGTAACTTTTATTAGAATTGAAGTGGAAGGAACACTCAGCCCAAAACCTAGAATTAAGTCAGTGTGAGCTGAATTTAGAGAGCAAGGGAATGATGGGAAAAGCGAATTCAGAATTCAGGCCAGGGTCTAGATGATACAGGTTTGTAGACCTGCCATGAGGTAGCCAGACAAGAGCAATACTGAATTCAGATTCTAAAAATACGCATATATATATATACTTTTTTTTTTTGTGGCAGGTAACAACCCTTAGACAAGCTCTGAGAGCAGGTTCCCTGTGTGGATGTTGTCATCAGCTACCCTAGTAGGCAGCATAGATTTAAAAATCTGTGAAAGAAGAGAGAAGGAAAATTCTGAGACAAACGCATCACAACATAATAAAAGCTTTGTTTAAGAGGGTATATATTATCTACACAAAAATTGTTTTTTTATCAGCAGTCAAGGGAAAACCAGGAGACATAGTCAAGGTTTAGTAGATTACATTTCTTATCATGTGATATGCGCAAGTGATCCTTTCTACAGCAGCTGGATCTACATGTCTTAGTGTTTGTGGGTGTGGGAGTATGAGTGGATAAAATCAAATTTCCTAGGGATTTTGCATAATAAAATCACCTTCCTCTTCCATAAAAGTTCACACTGACTTTTCCTAAACTAATTTCCTGCATACAAACCCATATTTCTGTAAAAAAGGTTTAAATCTAGATACACAAATATTACTTTTCTGGTTCTAAGAATGATGTCCAATTCCTAGAGAGCAAAAATGCACGATGTGTTTTATGCACTGTCAGTGGAATGCTGAACCAGTGTCCACTTAATAATGACTTTTTTATAGAGTGAAAGGTTAGAAATCCCTTAGAGAAATAATTTGACAAAATATTTTGACACATGGTTTTGAATATGTAGATGTAATATAAAACATGTATGGATAATGTGGATGTTCTAAAAGAAAAAAAACAAAGGTTGTTATGAATTACTGAAAGATATTGATAGCAATTTATTACAATCACTGATATTTCTTAAGATCTTGTTTGATTCACTGCTTTCCTAATGATGTTCTATTTTCTTACATAGAACAGATATTACAAAAAAAAGGGGTCAAACTAAACAGGTGGAATAAAAACAAGATGTCAAGTGCCCACAAATCGCTATTGCTGAAAGCTTGAACTGGCAATGTAGATGTAAGGATTAAAAAAGGCCAGTGGAATTTAGGGGATTGATATGGGAATGGGTAACAGGGTTTGTTATGTGTGGTTGGTGTGTTAAAGGGTAAAGGAATAATGTATTGCTACTTTAAAATCTACATTTACTACATAACTACTTCTATAATCTACAAAATTTAAAAAATCAAAACTCCAAGGTATCAAGGGGAGCAGCAGTGTTGTCCCAGACTTGGGCTCAGACATGTACTTCACACCCTACAGCAAACTAAATCCAGCCTATCCCAGCAGACCCTTTGCAAGACAAACCTCACAGATTTCCAGTGTCTTTACACTTACTTAAAAGTTAATATAAATAAATAGACTATTTACATAATAATAATAATAATAATAATAATAATAATAATAATGAGAAAGAGATTGTCTTCAGCTACAAACGTATCCACAGATTTTGCTCTACCTCCTTGGTGAACAAGGGAAAAGATATCTGAAACTTGTTAGGGTGGAGCAGGACTACATTTTTTCGTTGCAAAACTATTAAAGTAGGCTACAAGAATTATTCATAAACATTGAAACGAGAGATATAAACCAATAAAAAAGAAACCATATGTTTATTAATTAGCAATAGTAATTTCTCTGTATGATGTAGCAGAAGCAAAAGTAAAATAGAAAATAGCAAAGTCTTAGATTAAATTCAGCAGAAGATAACAGACTAGCACGATCAATGCCAAAAAAACCAAATATATAAAACTATATCTAATCTAATGTAGAATCTTCACTTCTTTTTGAAAAAAAATTGTAAAAAGACAAAGCTGTTTGGTTATAAATGAACAAATCACCTGAATGACTGACAACACTAAATCCATTCTGTACCAAGTGTACACATTACTTAATGTATGCATTAATCTCCCCTCTTAATGAGGGGACAGAAAAAAATAAGTATATTGATGTAAGAAGCATGAAAAGGACAAATAAGCTAAGTCTATGGGCAAATATTTCTACATTGCTAAATTTTAAATAACTTCATCTAAATATGTCCGTGACTGGGAGAAGATCCTGATTCTAATACAGCAAAACAGTTATTTTGGAAAAGTAAGATCACTTTACAACACCCACAAAAGTGAGTAGTCAACACATAGAAGTTTTCATTGGATACATCCTCTGAATGTCACCTTCTTCAAATATCAATAAGAAAGAAAACAATTTACTAATAAAACTGATTACTGTATGGAAGATAGACCAATAGGTTAAAAAGCAGGTCTAAATAAGCTGCTGCCTCTTGATTTCCAATTATTTTTATTCCTTTCATCTCCCCTTAACCCTTTTTGAGAGACTAGAAGCAAACGAATACTAAAAAATCTTTGGAAATAAAATATTTGACAGTCTTCAACTTGAATACTGAAAAAATTGTCACCACAACACTATGTTCAATAGAAATTTTCCAAGTTAAAAATAAATAAACATTCTCTGCCTTTTACCATGCAGTTATACGTACACATGCATACACATTTTATATCTGAGAAAGGGGAAGCCTAATTGTACCTTCCATTTCCGAAGTAGCAAAGATATTATCTACTATTTGAAAGGAGAAATATTTTTTTCTCTTCAGTGTAGAAGATGGTCCTTGACCATTTTTATTACAACCTTAAATTACCCTTATTGATGACCAGTAATGGCAGGTTCTGTCATCCAAGATTTGCAGTGGAATCTGAAAGCCATGACAACAAAAGAAGAAATATAGGTTTAACTTTGATTTAACTTCAGAATCTTCATCAGCATTTATATGGTAGATTCCTTAATAAGTATTTAGACATGTATACCTATAAAAATACAGGGTTCTAAGCTTCCATAAGCGATGTTTTTCTTAAGGTGTATAAGAAGATAATTGGTCTGAAAAAAGGTTATTTTCCTTAGCCCACTTTTAGTGTTGGGTAGCAGGTATTCCCACCTGCTACAGTACTTGTAAAACAGATGGTCAAAAGCCACAGTCATTAATTATTTCATTAGAGACATCCAGGTGCTGAAATTGTGGATAATCTGCTGAATCCTTTTCCAAAGATCATTTATACAGTGAAGGTACAAGCATATTTCTATTTTAGATTTTTTAACATGGTATAGTAGATTAATGATATATCATGTTGCATTACGTTGCCTTCCATGCAATCTTACAGCGTGCCAAGACATCTAATAGCTTTCATAGTGTACCACAAGGAAATTTAAACACAGCACTAAAAACTAATGCACAGATTTAACATCCATTACCTTCCCTCCTACTCAATCTGGGAGAGAGATACTTTCCAATTTGGGGGAGTGTGCAGAAGGAATAAGCAGCAGTTATTTTACTTCCACCCACATTCAGCCTTGTGTACCTGCAACTTTTCTAAAGTCTCTTATCTGAAGAGGTGATGATTCAGTGGTAGATGTTTGTACTCAGCAATGGCTGCTGTGATTCTCTGGTGTAATAGGTTTAGAGATTGTATTTGGTTTGAAAAGACAACCATCTCAGAAGCACTAAATTCAGTAAATTTCTGAGCCTTTCGCTTTGTTTCAGCATGCATAAGTTTACAATGTGCAGTCTCTTTCTGAATTTCCACCTTCAATAAACCTGAAAATTAAATTGTGATACAGAAAAAATTGCCTCTGCTAATGATGCACAATAGAGTCCAGTTTATATCTGGTGTAATAGTTCCTTAAGTGCCCTATGATTTCACATTTTGGTTATTGTACATGGTTCTGGGTCAAACTACAAGCCTATCTGGGCTGAATATTAATCAAGCTGACCTCAATTTTAAATACATTATGACTTATGGCTACTATTAAAACTGTTTAGGAGTATCTTTACATAAATAAACTGATCAGCTAAAGGTAGAGATATAGACCAGCTTCTCTAACCAAACCTAATAAAATTACATTTTTTCTTCTCTGTAACATACTTTTTCTCATATGTGATAAAAGGATGGCAGCTGTCTATATGTACCATGAGATTTCTTTACTCAGAATTCACACTTCTATTTCCACAAGCAAAGAAATCATTTTAGTTGTGAGCCTAATGAAATAATAATCACTGGGACAACAGGTGTAATTGCTGCCAGCTATTACTATGCTACCCCATTGGAGTGTATGATCGTATTTTGATTGTTCTTTTTCCTGCTAGGCAGATGGCAAATTGTCTTAATTACCCATTCACACTCTGAAACCTCTTTAACCTCAACCAGTTGCCTTCTTGAAGACCATCAAGCAGAGAGATGTTCATCCAGCTAAGCATGATTATAAACTCTGTCTTTCTAATCATACAGCAGTTTACCACTCAACGCAATATTTATCCTATTACTATAGTAAGAGGAATAGCTGCCTATAATAATACAGTCAATCCTCTGAGAACTTGTCGTACTGCATACCGTGCTGACAACAAAAATAAAATCAGTCCTGCAAGTCTACACTGCTTTGCTCCATCTAACACATTGTAAAATATTTCTGTTCTCTGAACAAAATATAAGCTTTCCTCTTTTTTTTTCTTTCTCCCCCACCAACAGTAATAACTACAAATGTGTTCCCCTTGTCCTTATTATGTGAGGAGCATAGGAAGTTCACCACTGGGAGTTACCATCTCTTCTTCAGACACTGCATTAACTAGCAGTTCCTGAAAGGGAAATGCCATGTTTCATTACTCAAAGACTGATGAGTTTAATGTTTTCTAAGTGTTTCCTAATGTAGAGCATCTTTTCACAAACCACCACCCAAACTCACTGTTTGTTTTTCACCCACTTTTTATTTAAGGAGTAATACAAGGCAAAGGTCATAGAATCATAGAATCACAGAGTGGATGGGGTTAGAAAGACCTCAAATATAGTTTAGGTCCAATCCCCTGCCATGGGCAGGGACACCTTCCACTAGACCAGGTGGCTCAAAGCCCCTTCCAGCCTGGCCTTGAACAGTTCCAGAGATGGAGTATCCACAGCTTCTCTGGGCAGTCTGTTCCAGTGACTCACCATACTCAGTTAGATGTCAATATAGTTGACACCTAACCATTACTTTTTATGTCCTGTGAGACTTACATTCTTGCTATGACACACATGTAAATTCAGTATAGAAAAAAAATTAGCTGAATGGCACTGATCTACATTTTCACAAGTATGGAGACTTTTCTGCCAGGAGAGAAGACAGTATAGCTTGCACACAAAATATCAACAACTTAAAAAAAAACCCCAACAACTACCGGCAACGGCCCCTACATGGAATTGAGAGGTTAGTTGTTCAAGGCACTGCAAGTGACGCTCTTTGACACAAATGTAACTTGAATTTTAAGATTACTTTTCATTAAAAATTATCCAGTGAAACTATTTCATAGGTGTTTTCTAGAATACAACATTGTTTTTTCCAGTTAATAGTTCTTCAAAATCAGAGGCCTGTCTGGTCACTTTCCGTAGAGGATGAAAAAATTCTGAAATATCACAGATGTTGTGAAACAGCATCATTATCTTTTAGACAGACCTATTTAAAATAGTACCTCTTTTATCTTCATAGATCCAGGAAAGCTCACAGCAATATTATATGGAAATTCAGAACACAAAAAATACAATAATTACATATGAATTATAGAAATTCTCTACAAGTGTAAAAATGTTTGAATATTAAATTATTTTAAAATTATCATAAATTATTTGTTATTTTAAATTATTTTAAAATTAAATTTTAATTTTTTAAAATTATTTTAAATATAATAAATTATTATATTTTTATATATAATTTAAAAAATAAAAGAAAATTTCTTGTCTCAAAAAAAATGTAGTAACCACTTTTAACAAGACCAAAGACCATTAATTATGTATAAGAAATGGAAGAGTGGCTTAAAAGGTATTTAAATGTTTGATTAGGACATTACTGTTATAAGATTTTTTTTTCTAGTTATCTGACCAGTCATAATACATGCTAAACCTCCTGCCACTATATTTTTCTAATCTTGCTTTTGAGGACATGGCTTTTTGGCTATGCCGAGCCTAGCTTATTGTAAAAAATCAAATGGAGCAAGAAATTCTTTGCCTGTTCCTTGGAAATGTTCACAGTTTCAGGAATGCCTACATTTCACATGGAAATATATGAAAGGTGTTTCAAAGACAAACTGACATGAAAACATGTGACTTACTTTGTTAAGATTAGAGTATTTGGGATTACTGCACTTGCTCCAGATGAGAGAAGCGAGTTTACATCCATCCCTGTCCAGTTCATGTCAATGTCATGTCACTAGATGCTGACATCAACTTCAGTGCCATTGCATGACATGGTTAGTGTCTGGGTGAATATAGGTGGAGAAGACTTAGACCTTTTTTTTTCTCAGTTGTAGAGAACAGAGAACTTTTTCAAGTGCATCACACCACTTTCCAGCTCCTCATGTTGCATTCCCTCATCTGTTACCAAGACGCACCTGGACGATGTTGAAAAATTTGACAAAGTAGGTCACATGTTTTTATGTCAAACTCTCTTTCAAAAGTTTTCTCCATGAAAGAGAACATTTTAGAAAACCCTTTTCTCAGTCATTCTGTGAATTTTCCCATGGTGAATTAAATATAGTGCAACATGAGCTACATTATCTGTTCTGACTAAAGATAAAAAGAAAACCAAAACAACCCCCCCAAAAAACAGTGTCCTAGTTTCAGCTGGGATAGGGTTAGGGTTCATTTTCTTCTTGGTAACTGGTACAGTGCAGTGCTTAGGATTAAGTATGACCATAATTTTGATAATACACTGATATTTTGGTTGTTGTTAAGTAGCATCTACACTAAGTCAAGGACTTTTCATTGTCTCATGCTGAACCAGGGAGCAGTTGCACAAGAGGCAGGAGAAGAGCATGGCCAGGACAGCTGACCTGAACTTGACCAAAGGGATGTTTCACACTATAAAACATCATGCTCAGTCCATAACTGGGGGGAGTTGGCCAGAAGCACATGGTGGCTTCTTGAGGATGGGTTGGGTATCTGTCACTGGCTGGAAATTTTATTGTGCATCACTTTTTTTTTTTTTAATTAGGGTTTATTTTTCTCTATTAGTAGTAGTATTATAAAAAAAAAGGACAAAACCGGAAATAATAACAACAACAACAACAAAAGACAAGAAACTTTTTTCTGACAGACTTTCTCTATCACCAGTATTTTGGGCAGGTTTCTGTATAGTGCTGTTCATTCTTGTTTGACACTGATATATAAAGTCTATGATGTTCTCCACATGACTCCTCCTGGTGTTTCTTCAAAACTGTGCTCCCAGGCCAATACTCTCCTCAACAAAGAAATTGTCTTTCCACCACCTCTTTCAGTGATGCATCAATAAGAGATGGAGAGAGAAAGAGAGAAATAAGAGACTTGAGACAAAACAGAAAAATAAAATAGCATGACCCAGACATCACTCCTTGTCATTTTCCAGTTGAAACAAAGAAAGTTACAACAGCTTTGAATGCTTCTGCCATTTTTTGGGTTCATCAAAAACTCCTAAAAACAGGAGCAGCAAAATAGGTATGCTCTAACTGGTTAATTAAGTGAAAATTAGTCACAACAATTAATTTCCAACAGAAAAAAATTATTTTTACATTTCCTTTCTCCAGTGTATGTTTTCGTATTTCATTATTGTCAGATTATCCTCTAAACACAGGTAATATTAACATTTAGTCTGATTTTCCAGATAATCTCAGCTGCCTATAAACAAGTCTGCTTATAATTCAGTTCATGTTTTTCTCATCTGATCTCAGCTATGATTTGGCCTTTTTAATTTGATATTGTTTAAGAAGAACAACATGAACAAAATTTTATGCTCCTCTTCATCTTCTTCCTCTCTATCACTTCTCTTCAGCATATAATATCAAACAGCATCCCATAAAGACTACAAAAGCTAGTTTAGGCCCTACAGCACAGAAGTGACCTCTAGACTCTACTATCTGCACACAGATTTTAATGACCTGGAAATGAAAAAGAAACAGGAAATAAAATTCAAGCATGACAATTGAAATACTTTCTCAGTGAAGTTCACAGATGCTGATGCAGTCCAAGATTTTAAAAAAAAAAAAATCATGCCAATGGAAGAAAAAAAATATCATGGTATATAAATTCCTCATTTCTCTTTGGTAGTTAAAAACAGCAAAGCAGATGTGTTATACCAGTCTGCAGTATCCAGGCTGCTTCTTCTCAGTCACAGCCCCTTGCTTCAGGGCTTTTTCCCATCTGCATTTCATAAGAGATCTGAAAAAGCAAAGCAGTCTCACAGTCTGCAAATACTGCATTCCATGAGAAAAAAGAAAAATGTATAGCTCATTCACACAGGGCTCTGCCTCCAGCCTCCAGCCCCTTGACAGTGCCAGGTTCCCTATTTCACCTCCTATCTGAGCACAATGGGAGCTATCACTTGCTCTGCCACAAGGAGCCGTCTGGGCAAGAGGAACCTACCTTTCAGGGAAGCATTTTCATACAGCACTAAGCAGTGCTTTATAACTCTTTATTTTTTATTCAATTTAATTCAAAAGCCAGCTGCCAGCTCAGTGGTTTTGGAGGTGTTTTCGTTTTATTGTGTCAAGCGCATTTCTAGGTTTCCCCATATATAGACTACATATAAATATTTGAGACACGGTGGCTGGAACTCTGCCCAAACCATTGTAAAAGTAGTTACACCAGTTACTATCAGTGTAAGTACTAGCATACTAACATTGTGGCATATCCTCTTTTTATGATGATCTGAAACCTGAGCTCCTTCTTAAGCTAAGTGCTGCTAGCTCTCATTTGGATTAAGATTCAAGACTGCACAATTCAAAAACAGATGAGAAACTCAGATTGGGGAGACAATGTGGCTCCAGTGTCAGGTGAGTGGGTAGAGCAGCTTTCTCCTGGAGGTCACCAAAGAGCTGTCACTGCCACAACAGGTGTGGGATGGTGTGTCTGGAATGATGCTCTCAGACTAGTTCCTAGCAAAGACACGTATCATTTAAAACAATACAAAGCTCTCACAGTGCCGCTAATTGGGTCCCTTCTCAGCAGTTTTAGCCAGCAAGGCTGCAGAACTCAGAGCTGCTAAGATTAAACAGTTATCTAATCCCTAGTAGTGCTCAATCCAGATCAGGGAATCATAGAATCATAGAATCCACTGGGTTGGAAAGGATCTCTGAGATCATCAATCTATAAACTAAAAGATTCAGTGCAAGGCAGCTCACAGTCGTGCTGTCCGTGCTGTCCATCTTCTCAGGATAATTGAGGCCCTCATTTTCTAAGGCTGTCACTCTGACATCTTCCATCAGCAGTAACGTTCCCTCTTTGTATTTCATTTTGTTAAGAGGAGAGAAGGAGCAGAAAGGATGAAGGGAAAAAGAAACCTTGCAGAGCAAAATGAAGCACTTAACTGTAGTCATCTTATTTACATCTGAAAACTGATTGAACGCCAAACTCTCAGTGACTTAACAAAAAAAAAAAAAAAAAAAAAAGGAAAGTTTCTGATTCCTGAATGCAAGAAGAAGGAATAGCACAGTGAGACTTCACTTTCACATTAAAATACTTGCTCATTTTTCCAAAGCCAGATTGGATACAGTCTCAAGATGAGTTATATGAGACACAGAATAGTCATGTCTATTCTTTTTATTACCTAAAATTATGTAATTAAAACTAAAAGACTCTTCTCTGAATGAAGTAATTTCTTTCCCAGTAGTGATATTTCTTCATGTTACTGAGATAGTAGAAGAGAAGTTATAATTAATCCACTGTCCCTTTATCAAGACCAATAAACAGAGAGCAATAAAATGTAATCTGATTGTGCCATTATCTCAAATGAATATTTTATCATCTGTTAGCAACTAAATCATAAATTATTTTTCAACATCTTCTTAATAAGATGAAAGATGATCAGGGCACGCTAGGAAGTGCTGTAAAACCCAATTTGAATAATCAGTCTGTTTTCTGTGAAAAAGTGAGGCCTTTGTGCACCTTTTTGGAAATGCACAAAAATTATGAGACCTCCAAGAACTAAAAATAAGGTGATTTTCTCATGAACAAGCTCAAAAGTTCTTAAATGGACTTAAATCTACCTGGAATTTCATCTTCAGGTGATATCAGAAAAAGTCATTCCACCAATTACAGATTTTGCCCATATTGAGATTAATCTGCAATTCAATATTTATCTCAGTGGTCAGAATTTTTAATGACCTTCACATGAGTAAACACAGATTTGGAGGTAACAAATTTGCATGAATGTGGAGTTCTAGTCAAGCATGAAAGCTACCAGTCCTTCTTAGGGCTAGAACAACAGATTATATTCATTTGGCATGCAATTGTTGGTTCATTTTCTCCACTACACATTAAGTGTGAAGGTGCATATTTTTTGTTCCAGTAAAAATATACTGAAGCATACTGAATGAACAGCAAAATAATAACACACTATTAATACAATCAATATCATCACAGGAAACTACACAATTGATACATCTCATTTTCAAGCCTTTCCATAATTTTTCAACTAGTTTTCTATTTTTAAGAGGCAAAGGACTTTAAAAATTATTCCTAAACTCATCTTTCTTGGAAGAAATTTACATCTTCTTAATCATCCTTTAACTGGTACTATAAATATGAGATGAATTTCAGGGACATACAGAAATATAATATGTCCACTTGCAAAAGAGTGTGTATTCAAAGCTTTATAAAATCTTATCCACATCCAGAATAAAGCAGCATAGTTTTGTTCACTTTCTCTAGGACAGTTCAGTTCTGCCATAAGTAGATAAATGCTGTTCTTTCCATTCACATGACTGATTATTGACACATATCTGAGCACTTCTGAATGGTGGACCAGTGTGCACTCCCTCCGATGGGACTATTACAGGTGCTGGGCTTGGAAATCACATTTACAATGCTGATGCTATGGATCTCTAGTGTAAGGAGCAATGGCAGCTTAGGCATAAATGGCTTTTGCAAATGATTAAGCTCCAAAATAAACAAAAATATTCGAAAATTGTAACAACCATATTTTATGAGTATACTTTCAAACACTGTAAGCATTTCTTTTATGAACAGATGAGGTTAATAATTTTTAGGTCTTGCACAGTATTTATGTGTGAAGCACTCTACAAGAATTAAATAATTAATCTTACTACCTCTCAGATGGTAAGTGTGAAGTGTCAGAACTGAAGCTTGGTGACCACAACCTTCCCCAAAACCAGTAGTAAACAATGTTACCTAAATGCAGCATCTCATTCCAAACAAATGTAGAAATTAAAAAGCAAACAAGAAACCCCAACTGTGTCAAAAAACATCCAAAAGGGACTCCTAAACTTTTAATACCTCGTTGTGACATCTAGCTTTAGTCCTTTCTTAGTGGTATAATTTTGGGGAATCACCAACTAAATGCAACCGATTCTTTTTGCACAGTATTCATACTACTACACAGAAGATGACCATGGAAAGGGACAGTGTTTAAAAACAAGACAATCAGAGATGACAAGTCCACATAAATGTGATGATCTCAAGTGAGCCAATTATTTAATGAGCAAGCATTTAGTTACCACTGGAAAAGAGGACTCTTTAGGAGAGATAGAACCAGCCTCTATGACTGTGTTCATTTACATACCTTTATATTTACCTTTTCCATTTAATTTCTGTAATACACATTTAACAGGAAACAAATACCTACTAAGCAAAAATATGAAACAAAGCCATTAATATTACAAGAATCTCTATTGTCCACCTTGATACTATCACTCTGTGTGTGATCATAATTATAATTTTACAAGAAACCTTGTAGGGATATTTGGTAAATGACTGCTGTAACAGGCTTTTTCTACCTGTCATAATTTCACTGCTCCCTTTTAAAAAACTCAAATAAAACATAAAATAAATACAATAGAGACAATAGCATACTAATTAGTTTATTTTCGACACTATGATTTTTTTCACAAGTCATTCAGAGACTATAGTAATAAAATTGCTGTAGAACCAATTTTGGACAGGAAGAAACAAGCTGCAAAATGTACAATACACATCATTTACATTTAATCCACAGCCACAATCTCACTTTCATTTCTTCATTGACACTTCAGGGTGCCAGCATAGAGTAAAACTATGAGATATTAAGAGAAATTCATTACTATGTGGCATTTGGACGAGAAATAATTCACTTTTCTATTAAGAACTTCACACATTCAGGAACACTACAAGGTTATATAAAGGCAGATTCCAAACATTGATAAATTATGTGTGTTTCTCAGAACACGCTGCTTGAAGACAGAGCAAGAAAATTCCTATATAGAATACAAATGCTTTGTGAATCAGCACCACTGAGGATATTTTAAAGAAATATCAGTGACATGCTTGTTTGTTCTGTTATAAAATCTTGTACCAAGGTGGAGATATACATACTTCTTTAAAATTCTTCACAACAAGTTTTTTCTATCCCTTCCCTAAGTCCCCCTATAAATAATTGATTTCAACTACATCTTAAAAACATATCTTTGAAAGGGCACAAGTAAGATAAAAGCAGTGTGGTTTCACCACAACTAATTGTCAACCTGCTACTTTTTTGCTGAATATATGCAGGTCATTTCACTGCAAACATGTTTGGTTTGTAGTCAAAACATAACATGGTCATATATAACTAATATAACTAATATAGCCACATATAACTAATGAGTCAGATGGAGAACATTAACACTGTGATGACAATGAGCTTCTAACGTGTCTGAATCATTGTTTTAAGAAGTCTGTCTTCTGGAGAGTTAAATGATTGAGAGATGCTAAGGTGAGGATAAAAAGAAGAACCAAAGGATACATAAGTTAATTTAGAAGCACTAACAGATTAATACTCTACACAAAAAATCCTCACAGATTCCCTGATTAAATGCTGATTTCAACTGGTTCAACACTAATAGGATCTTCACTCTGTTGGTTAAGAATGAGTTTTCTCAAACATGGATCATCAAAACAGTAGACCATAATGTCTTCTTTAAAAGCTTTTTATGATCCATTTATGCAACTTCAGAGCAATTACAGACAAGTTTTGCCAGCATGGCTACTCTCTATGCACAATATATTCTAATGCCAAAAAACAGTGGAGTTCGCTAGATGGAAATAAACACCGTGTGTTTAACAGCGTCGTGCTTCCACAGCTAAATCTCATTTTCCTCTCTCTCATTAATACTGTGTGTGAATTCTAAGAACTGAATGAAAATAAAAGGGGAAAAGAAAATGAAATAATAACACATCTCCAGTACATTATGATTTCAATTTATCACCCTTCCCCTCCTCTTCAAGAATTATAAGCCCCTCAAAAACAGAATTCCAGAACTGAAATTTGAAAAGCGTTTTTTCAAACACCTCTTATTAACCAGAATACATGCTCTGATGAGCAAGATTTCCATGATTATTGAGATAAAAGAGCTATCATTGGTCTTTTTTCATTTCTAAATTTGACCAGCATTCAAGGGTCACACTCAATAGCTGCTTGATAGTGTACAGAAGTGGCTTTTTGTTCCCCCAGAGAGTGCACCTGAAGCACACCAAAGCCAGAAGCTGTGTGCTCTTTTCAATATTTTGGTTGAATGAAAAGAAATCATAAAGGCTTAGGTTCATCCTGGTTCATAAAAAAAAAAAGACCAAGGGGTCACCAGTTGTGATATATCAAGTGGATTGATTGGTGGATGGATGGATGGAGGGATGGATGGATGGAGGGATGGAGGGATGGAGGGATGGATGGATGGATGGATGGAGGGATGGAGGGATGGATAGTAAATAGCATATCATAATAGCTCTTTGCTCTGGCAAAGAGCAGAATGAGTTTCAGAATTTGCATCAAGACAAATTTTAGATGGAGTAAGGCATGGTTTTCTAGCATTAAGGGCAGTTAAGCACCAGAAAAAAAAGAAATCTCCTAAAATGGATGTAAATCCACTTAGGTCATAAAAATCTAAGTTATGTTTTGTCTCTGAAAAGAAAAGAGAGTTGTTTATACCATGAGATTTGATGCCACTAAGTGAGCCTTGGCTTTTAATTTACACACCTATATAATCCCTGCAGAGAGGGAGGTGCTCTGAATCTCTTTCTGTGGATGCTTGTCTACTTTTATTGACTGAGAAATGAGAGGTAGACGGGAGAGCAGACAATCTTTTGTTACGTTTAGTTGCAAAGAATATTTCTCCTTGTTCTCCACCTCACATGCTGTTGGATGTTTTCTTCAAGTCAATTTTTTGACAGACCTGGAAAAAGTTACTTAGGAATGTGTGATTTAAAAGCAAAGGGAAAAGCTGTTGTGGAGAGCAGACAAATGCCATGTATGTTTGTTGGAAGCAGTAAAGCCTGTGGATGGACCAGTAGGGGCCTGAACAAAACAGCCTTATTATATACACTACTGGTGTATAACCCTAACTGTGGAGTAAGAGCCAACTGTCTTTTCTCAACAGCATGAGAGAGCCTTGCAATCAAGGCTGTTCTAATTCTTAATTGTTGCCTGTACTGGCAGCCAACTTTGTGTTCTTGCACAGAAATGTGTTTGTGTTACCTTCATGGTCACATCTGGAGTTAAAGGTGATTATGCACACCCATCCCAGTCCCTGCTTGCTGTCTCTGACACCAGGCTCCTATGTAATGTTCGGGATGTGCTTCCAGAGGGGTCATCAGGATCCAGATCCTCAGTGATCTAAAGAGGGTCCATGGATCCTCAAGGGACGAATGCCTAAGAGGTGTAGACTGGCTCGATGGTTTTCTTGTTCTGCCTCAGGGTCTTCCTGAGCAGGTACATCCTTGGTACCACGGGAGGTAAAACTTTCCCTGGGGTGGTGCCAGCGCAGAAGCCTGGCACCTCCACACTGATGAGGCAGGTGGTGGACACAGCTCACCCAGTGTGTGACATTCATTTGCCTGGCACGGAGCAATCACAAAGCAAACACACACCCCATACAGGCCATTCACAGACTCGTCAATCACGCGGCAATCACACATCGGCACAACCCAGCAGAGTGACCTTGAGGTCACTGTTGAATCAGTTTACACCTCTTAGGCACCTGATCACTTGAGGACCTGTGGATCTTCCTCGAATCCCTGAGGATCAGGCTGGCTGTTGTTGATGCAGTTTAAGGCCCAGGGTAAGATTAGGCTGTGGAGCTGTTTCTATTATGCATGACTGGGAAGCTCAAAGAAATGGAGATCGGGAAAGGGAACTGGGCAAAAATCATCCACTACTAAGGAAAGTTGTGGAGACAGTGTTACTTCTCTGGTGAAAACATTAGATAAGCAGTCAGATATACTGAGGAGGAAAATCCAGCCGTGTTTAAGTAAACACGGTCAGAACTGGTGTCTGCTGTGTCATACCAGCACCTGAGTGGTGGCTGAGGGCACGTTTTTCTGAGGGTAGGTGGGTTATGCAGAGGGGAGAGCATATTAGCAGGTGTCAGCATTTCTCTGACCAGGGAGCAGAAAACTACTTCTTACTGCACCACCATTCTGACAGCCTAACTAACCCTCAGAGCAGTTTCTGATGTGGAATCAGACTATCAGACTGATGTGGTCAGACTATCAGCCAGACCAGGGAATAATTTTCACCAGAAACCAAGAGTCATTTTTTGCCAAAGAACAATTTAATTCTTCTTTCTTAATGAGAGCCAGCCACTCACAAACCTGTGACGGATAGCAGCGCTGCCAGAGGGGCTCTGCTGGGGTTGTGCTGCTGCTCAGAAAGATGTAAACGATTGGGGGGGGGGGGAAATCTTCTCCCCCCCCTCCCCAGCAAGCAGCTTGCTTTCTTGTTTAGTAAATGCTAAACTAGTCAGGCTGTGCAGTGCCACAATTTAATCACAGAGAAAACTTCATGTGTGCCCTGTCCCTGCACCAAGGGAAAGCAGCCACTACCGTGCAAGAGGGAAGTACATCTATTTTCCTCAGCAGAGAACTGGGTATAGGTGCCTAAAGGGGAAAAAAAATCCAAACAAACAAACAAAAAAAAAAAAAAACAGAAAAGAAAGAAAAAGAAGTGTCTTTTTTTTTTTTGCCCAGACCTTAAAACACAGTTTAAATACATAAGGGACAAATTAGTCTATCAGAGGTGCTCTGATGAAAGAGAAGAGTAGAATGTGCAAGAAAAAACTGCTTTTAACCTGAGATATAACTGTTAAGAGAATGGAAAAACCTGAAGCATGAATGAATGAATGAATGGGAGGCTAGGATAAATAGACAAGTTTGCTCCTCCTAATCATAGTGATAGGTAAACTATTCCAGAGGATCTTTAAAAAATACCATTAAATAACTATTCCAAATTTTTATCTCAAAACCTCCTTACTGAATATTCAGTATCTCCATTCATAGAAAATATTTCCCAGTAAATGCTGAAAGACAAATTGTTTTTCCTTTTTCTAGTTGAAAGCAGACATTTATTATGAGAAATACCAGTAAAATTTTTTATCTTGAAGGCTCTTGTATTTTTGTTTGTTTTCTGTTGTTATAGATTTAAAAATTACCTGCAGGGATACAATATAGGCCAACCCAGAATATACTTTAATTATGTCAAAGAACTGGCCTTAAAATATTAGAACTTGAACATTCTAGAAAGAAGAAAGCAAATATGTATATTTTTTAAAAAAAGTATGTATCAAGAAATATGCAGAATTTATTATTAATGTCTCATTTTTGTCCAAGTCTTGTCTTACAAAATCTGTTTAAATTTATTTATGTTTCAGTTTTCTTCAGGAGCCTGCACCTGTTTTAGCAAAATGTTTAAAGCAATTAGTGGAATGGGTGTTATAGCAGAAGTAGTTTTCTCTCAGAATGCTGGGAATCTGTTCAATCGAGTGCAATGTTTTTATTAGACTACATAAAATATTTAAATACATGCTGAACAGCCAGTTTGTGTGCACATGCACCACAACATTCTTTTAGCTTCCTTGAAAATATTTAACTCTCTTGGACCACTGCCGGGTTGTGAAAATATAGAACTTTTTCACAAGCTAAAGGGCACAGAGTTATTAGTCTTAGTTCATGATTCTCTGCATAAGCTAGAAATGCAATTCTGTTCTCATTTTCATTACAATATTACATACATTTCTCAGAAAAATCATCTCCTTTCCCAGGTTTCTATTCTCAGATCTGCTGACATGGAAAACAGGGATTTGAGGCTAGATAATCTCTCTTTTCCAATTCTATAAATCCCATTACTGAAACTTCTTTGAAGAAATGAACTCTTCACTGATCTGAGCTTAAACTGAGAAGAATAAGTGACAGGACAAACACCACTACCCTGTGCATTAAAATAGCAGTACCTGCAGATAACTCACAAAACCCACAAAGTGAGCTGCATTTTTGGATCTATCAACTAAGTCTGTTGACCTCAAACTAACAAAAAAGACAAGGTATATTTTGTCATACAATTATTTTTTCAAAGAATCCTTAAAATAAATTATAAGCCCTAGCACAATTCTCGCTTTGAAACATCACTGAAACAAGGGAATCCAGACTAATACCGTAATAACCACAATATTTTGGTCACTTGAGTTTAGTTTTAATACTCTATGGAACATTGCATTTTCCAATTCATTACAAAATAATAGTCTTCTGTCCTGACTTGTCATAATTTTCCCTACAAGCTTGAAAATTTTGCTCATAAAAAGAAGATTGTTTTCTTTAATATGTAATTGCAACATAACACCTCAAACTAAATTATCATAGGGTTTGGGGTTTTGGTTTGGGCTGGAGCACTTTAATACAATGAGATTTGGTAAATGTTTTTAGGAACACCTTTCAGGAGCAAAGACGACACTAAAACACAGCATGAGAATAGAGAAAATGAAAATTCAAAACGTAGCTACAATACCTAAGTCATTGATTATAATGACTGAGTTATAAATGGATTCTTGTGCTATGTTGTGGTCACAAGACCACTGGTCTGATGTGTGAAACCAATATTCAGAATCACATTTTGCTCAACTTAGTTGACATTCACAAATACTTTCAATGTAGCAGATTTTGCCAGACCTCTCAGACCAGACAGACAAGTTGGCTACATTTTTTCCCCAACTGAAAACCACAGTTTTTAAGAGAATTAACCATTTACCATGCAGTCTCATTTACTGTTCAAAGTACAGAAAAAAAAACTCAAAATCTGTTATTCAATGGAATTATTTCTGGCAACTGATACATAGCACCTCCCTAGCTTCCACTTAAGTATATCCACTTAGAAACAGCTAAAGCTCACTAAGTAACATTACATTGATTAGTGCTTTATCAGTGCTGGGGAAGAGGAGGAATATCAGAGATGCTCAGAGGTGTCCAATAGTTGGCGGAGAGTTGCTCATTTTTTATAAGGTCACCCATATCTTCACCATCAACTGCATCAGATTATTACAAAATATTTTATAAAAAAGCTATACACAAAAAGAAGTCAGCGTTAGGCAAAAAGGCTGCTTGGACAACCCAGTGCACCTTGCGTTATGAGTCTTCTAGGCTGCTGACTACTCTACATGGTCATTTGTTGATATAAACTATATAACCAAAGTCTACTCAAACATAACCTAAGTTTCATTGTAGTCCAGATGCCAAATCCCCCAAATAAACAATTTTGCAAGTATTTGTTTTCTTATTTGGTTTCTTTTTTCCCCAACTCTGATGGAATTCTGCCAAAAGGGAGCGATTTAAAGACAGACAAAATTCCAGATTTCCTCTACGCCATCAAAAATTACTTAGTGAGTTCCCTAAAATAGATCAAGATGGCTAAAATGTATGATTTTGAATTCTTTTTATAATAAAATTTGCATTCAGGAGGATGAATCAAACCATTTCACTTGTCAGTATCTGTTATCTCCAGCCTCCTCCAGCAGAAAATGAAACCTATGAGACATTGTCCATAAATACAAAGAAGATAAAGTGATATCCACAACTTTGTATTTCTTCATCTTTGTCAAACAGCTGTAACTTCCCAAATCCTGTATATTTAATTCTGTTCAAATCTATATAGGGCATTATAAAATGTTCCAACAACTCATTATAAAATCTGTTTTATCATGTTCTCTCTAATCATGAAAGATTCCTCAAAAGTGTAAAACTTATTTGCTTAACCTTAAAAGGTGTCATATTCAGACTGGAGTCTGTCAGACATATAGTCTGAAGGGGGTAAGAACTCCTGCGTACAGTCTACGTATACCAACTCATGAATACCTACTCAAGACACTTCTTTCCTTCCTCAATCTTTCAGACACTACAGAATTTACAGTCAAAGGATCATGAGGTAAAAGCAGGAAACAGAAATTAAGGATGAAAAAAAGTAAGTTATTCTGGTTTTAGCCTTTCAACCCCCGTAGTAGTTAGTACGCAGAGCAGATAAATACAGTAAAATATACTAAAAAGATCATGAAGTCCCAAGTGAGTTGTCAAACTCCTAGAAAACAGATGTATATATATGGCTGAATTATTATGAGAGCTCCATATTTCTGAAAATACTATATATTTAGGGAATACACCACAAACCAATACTAAACATTTGGATTGTATAGACCACAGAGTTTTATTTGCTTAAGATGAGGCAAGGGTTGCACAAAACTGAAATCAAATATACAAATGAAAAGATAAATAATTTATCAACTAGAGTTGCTTGTGGAAAATATTTAACCAAGTCTGTCTTCTGTTGAAACAAATTCACATGAAACATTAAATCCAACAAAATCAAAACATTGCATTTTCTTTCAAAACTAAATATCCTTCTTAGAAATTCAATAAAACATTTAATCTTTGTTCCTTCAAGAGGGAAAAGAACTTCTTTTAGTTTTCATGAATTAAGAAAAAAATCTTTTTCTTGAAAATATGTAGATTTCAACAGTTCTTATTAACACAGAACAGAGTGTGAGAGTTGTGTAGTTACATAAATGGAAGTCTGTAGGTATTCTTTGCTTTTGCTTTTTTTATTACAAAAGAAAGCAAGAAGTATAAAAATACATTAAACGCCTTGAATTTTGGATATCACCAAAACATTTTATATATTAACACAGAACTCTGTGCTTTTCTATAGTGTTAAGCTGAGGTCTCCAAAAATTTGATAAAAGAGGTTTTTTGTGTTTTCACTATTCTTGATAAAAGAACTAGGTAAAAGATAAAAGCCTCATCTTCAATATAAGTCCTGCAATAATTAGTAACCCACACACATAATGTACAATTAACTTTCTACATTACCGCCATCAGTGCTTGTCTGGCAAATTGTCATTTATCTGGATTTATTTAATGCCTTTGACACAGTCCTCCACAGCATCCTTCTCTCTGCATTGGAGTTACATGGATTTGATGGGTGGACTGTTTGGTGGATAAGGAATTGTTTTCATGGTCTCATCTGGAGGTAGTGGTCAGTGGTCAATGGCTTAATCTCCTGACAGATGGCAATGAAAAGTTATGTCCTTCAGGGGTCCATACTGGGACCAGTGCTGCTTAAAATCTTTACCAATGTCACTGACAATGATTGATTAAATCTCCAGCAAGTTTGCAAACACCTGAGTGGTGCAGTTGACACACCTGAAGGAATGGGATGCTATTTGGAGAGACTTGGATAAGCTCAGGAATTGAGCCCCTGGGAACCTCACAAGGTTCAATAAGGCCACGTGCAAGGTCCTGCAATTCTCGCTACCGATACAGGTTGGGAAAGGAACCCTGGGAAGAAGAACTTGGGGGTACTAATGGATGAGAGGCTGGACATGAGTCAGCAACGGGCACTTGCAGCCCAGAAAGCCAATTGTGTCCTGGGTTGCATCAAAAGCAGCATGGCCAGCGGGTCAAGGGAGATGATTCTGCCCCTCTGCTCCTGTGAGATCCCTCCTGGAGTGTTGCATTCAGCTCTGGAGTCCACAACACAGAGAGGACATGGACCTATTGGAAAAAGTACAGAGGAAGGCCACAATAACAGTCAGGGGGATGAAACACCTCTCCTATGAGGCTTTCCTGAGAGAGCTGGGGGTTGTTCAAGCTGGAGAAGAGAAAGCTCCAGGGAGCTTGTGGTCTTTCACTACTTGCAAGGAAAGATGGAGACAAACTTTTTAGCAGGGCCTGTTACAACTAAAGAAGGAGTGATGGTTTAAACTGAAAGAGGGTCCATTTAGATTACATATAAGGAAGAATTTGTTTACAATGAAGGTGGTAAAACACTGGAACAGGGTGCCCAGAGAGGTGGCTGATAGCTCTCATTTCTGGAAACATTTGAGGTCAGGTTGGACTGGGCTCTGAGCAACCTGATCTAGAGGAAAGTATCCCTGCCCATTGCAGGGGGATTGGACGAGATGACCTTCAAAGGTCCCTTCCAACCCAAACTATTCTATGATTATAAACATCAATAAGATAAACAACTAATCTTCAAACCACTTGCAAACCCTATCTTGTTTGGGTAGTCCCAGGGACTAGGCAACTCAGCCTTCTCTTACCTCTTTCCTTCTTCTTGAAGCAGAACTCCTGTCTTGGTTGCATTGTGACATTCTTTACACAGGCATCAGTCACAACCTGCTCTCACACTTGGTGTCTTCTATATTAACAAGGAGGGGAGTATTTGTATGCAACATGCTTGTAAGCTTATATGCACCCTCGAACATAGAAGTTTTATTTGGCATTTCTATGCCCATGAATTTTCGGCATGTAAAAAGTTCTGGAATAGTTGTTACGGCACTATGACTAAGAATGGTGCAATCAGCATTCCCCTGCTCTCACACTTAAAAATATGAGATAAATAAACCCACATATACTTACATAACCTTTATAGACTGATATTAAAAAAGCAGTTGTCAGAGGAGCAATAACTACTGGAAATAGGTCAAGCTATTCAAAGGACTGATATCATAAGAAATCAGCAAAATTTTGCTTTTTTGCTGCCTGTGCTCAAAACTAAGAGTATTTGTGTTCCAGCCTAAAAATCCTGCTTAAAATCTACAAAATAATTAAAATGCTAGAAAATAAATTTGCTTAAAGAAACAAAAGAAAAAAATGTCAGAAGTAGTCAAATTCACTTGAACTGTGAAATATGACAGTATTAAAGTTTGAAGGCATTTGTCCTTAAACTGTAGTTTTCTTCCAAATAACATGTAGCCTAACCTGCCAAAATTAAAGGTTTGTCATATGTTAGTTCACTTGTTGTAATACTAGAAAAGGTCAGAAAGCAAACTGAAAAAAGAGTCTAGACAGCTTCAACCTCAAGGCTTTACTTTATTCCAAGAGACAGGGTTATCAGTCATATTATTTCCTATAAAAATAAAAACAACTAATAAAAAGAAAAAAAATCATAAGACTTAACATTCAAGGATATGACAAGAGGCTACTATTCTGCTTTTGTAAGCAGTTTTGAATCATCTGAAGCAAAATATCATTCACCTTCCTTGAACATTCAGATTCAGCTTCTAAAATAACCTGCAACAGTTCAACTCATGATGTAATTCTGAATTACTTTAACACACAGAGGTAAGATGCAGAAAAAAAACAAGCAAACCCTCAAAAATGGTTTATATAAAACCCCAAACGGATAAAAATCCTGAGAGCTGACTTGAAGTAAATTACCAGTTGTAATCTATTCACATGTGATTTGTTAGATTAAACCAATCACTGTTTTATCCATACTTGGGATAATTCTATAAAGTTATACAGATATTTTCCACAGTAATGATGGAACAATAACATCTGTGATTGGAATTTTGCAAGTTGTCTTTATAAAAGAATGAGCATATTGTATTTCTTGTACCACTATTAGTGCCAGCAGTGAAAATTTGAAAGAATATTTACATTATTAAAAGTCTGGAAAGGAATAAACTTTAAAAAAAAATTTATTCCAGAAGAAGATTGGAATAAGGGCATTTACTATTATAAAGCACTGTGATAAATTTCATGTACAGTCAAACTAGATTATTTCAAATATCCTCAGAAAATAAAGAACACTCCTCCATGGAGGAAACTGTACACAGCATGTCATCGACAGAGTTGAGAAAGAACTAGCATAATATACCTCAGGATCTACATAAACAGGAAAAATTGTAGAAAAAAATAAAAATGGGTAGCCAAGCATAAAACACAACTAAGTATTAGCTTTCCCCCAACACACATCCTTCTTTTTGCTCACCAGAAAAGAACTTGCAAAAACTGTTTAATTGAAACTTTGATAATTTTGATGAATAAGAGCATTTTTACTCTAAAATTGACATAAAACAATTTTACCATTCTCATAAAAGACCTGGAAGCCCTAGAAAGGCACAGCTTAATGATTTCCAGTAATGTTATTTTTTTCAGGGAAAAAGCCCTCCGTTACTCCTATACTCTTCACAAACTTATTATGAAAAATAAAGAAGTGCCTCAATATCCCCAAGGCAATGATTTTCCTGTGTATTCAAGTGTCCCATATTAACTCCCACTTTTCAAAAACTAATACTGACAGAAATAGCCCTCCAGATTTTGTGCTACTACATGTAAAATAAGTCAATCAAACAAACAAACAAAAGTCATATACTTTCCTAATTTTCACCTCTTACTTGGGGATTGAAAAAAAATCAGTTTACTGAAGTGTGTAAGTTTTATCAAACACAATCATACTTCTGTTCTGCAAACTATTGTTAATGTAGAAATTGAACATGAAGGTCACAAGAAAAATTCTGTTTAGTTGAACTCTATTCTGGTGCTCTCTTCACAAATCTATCTATACCATCTTTTCTCTTCTTCCAAATCTGTATATATAAAATTGAGATATTTAGTAGAATTAAAACACTTGTCTGTTAAAGGTTCTTCATTTAACATTCATTGGGCAACATTCACCCTACACACACACTTTTCCTCCCATTTTTTTTTTAATTTTTTTTTAATTTTTTTTTTTTTTAAAATGTTAAGTATGTTGAAAAAATTGTATTCTATTCTGGAAGGCTGTTCTAGCACATTTTAATTCAATTCTATTCTGTCTCCCTAATGCCATCTAACTTATTTGCCCTCATAGCACTGTTCTGTGGTAGGGAACGAAATGAGCCAAGGAGGGAATACACGTCTTGTTCATGGTGCCACAAAAGTCATTAAGTAGATTGAATCAAGGTTTTCTCATACCAGCTCCCACTCTCTTAAAGGTGTTATTTTGCTGAATAATTTAAATTCACTGTTTTGAATTGTGCAGCACTCTTAAACTGAAGAAAACACTTGTATTCCATGTGATATTACAATAAAGAAAGATTATTTTAAAAACTTCTATGCAATTTATGTCTACACTTCAGAAAATGGTAAAATACCCATTTGCACACTTTCACATTTTAGTCATTCCAATATTCCTGTAACTGCCATCTGTTTTCAACTGTCTTCCATAAATATGTGAGGCTTTTCAGCTGGTAATAAAAGTTCTCCTTGCATGTCACCTGACACTAGTTTTCAGCTAATTAAATAATTTCTCTACGAATGCTGCATAAAAATCAATTATTTAATGGCAAAAAAATGCTGAGAGCCAATTGAATCTTTTGAGGAAGAGTATGGCCTACAGGGAGGGAAGCAGAGACAGTGCAAGTCTTAAAAGCAATAGAGGATGAGCCAGCCATAAATCCTCCTGCAGGTCTAAGGAAGCACGTTCTGCAGCAGAATGTTGCTGTTGGAGAGATTAATGTGATATATATTCTGCCCTGAAGCTGCCAGGTCTTTCTCAGTTCAGTCAGTTTCCCTTGGGGAAGCCAGTAATATCTGGAACATTGTCTCCAGTCCCCACCTGCACAGCAGCTCTTGCTGGGGACTCTCAAGATGGAAAAAAAAAAAAAAAAAAAAAACAACCACCAAAACAAACAAACAAAAAACCAACAAACCCACACAAAAATCCAAAACCAACTCCTACCAATCCTCAAAGTAAACTCACAAAAGGACACCCACACCCCACTACAAAATATCTCCTGAAGCCGTGAAAAGGAGCACCTACACAAATGGTACTTATAGGAGAATAGTTTGATTTTCTTTTTCTTTACTCAGTATTTTGAGGATTTTTGGGTTTGGATTTTGTTGTTGTTTTGTTTGGTTGGTTGATTTGATTTTGATTTTATTTCTCTCTTCTTTTTTTTTTTTTTTTTTTGAATTGATAACCACTAATAAAATTTAAGAGCTACATTTTATATGCAATTGAGAAACAGCACGGCAACCCAGAAAAGCTTATGGTCAATTTGGTTATCACCAGAGATTAACTTATGGATTTCCAACTGGCCAGGATTTGCAAAAATAGTTTGCATTGTTCATTAGGGTTAGGGTTAGGTTTAGAGTTAGGGTTAGGGCATACATACAGTGTGCTCTAGGATGACCTCACTGGAACAGGGAGCTTGGACCAGAGGATCTACTGTGGTCCCTTCCAACCTTACCTTTCCTGTATTACAACCTGAGGGTTTATCATAACTTAATAAAATAATTATGGGAATTAGATCATGTCAGTTAAAGACAATGCCTGAGAAAATCCAAGAGATAGATATAATTTCAGACTTCTTATTCATAAATACACACTAAATTTTGTACTTATGTTGAATGTCCTTTGAGAAAGTGTTTTTTTTCTGCCTCTCTAAAAAAAACCCCACACAACAGGGCAGATTGGTCATAGAAGGGTGGAGGGGGGAAAGACTTCCTCAATTTAATATGGCTTATTGTTGCTTTGCACATGTGCTTTCTGTTGTTTCAGGGGATTGTTGGCAGAGTAGCACACCTCAACACTGCTTTTATCACAGTGTGAAAAACACCAGATGTACAAAATTAAAGTTCAAGTTAATCAAAATATTGCTTGACAAAGCAAATAATTGAATTGCACTTTCAATGCACTGTGGTAGACAATAATTAACATGCAGCATCTTCAACATCTGGATACAACTTCCAATTTCCTTTTTAACATCATGGAATGCTGTCTACACATTTTTTAATGGTACCCCTGATAATAATATATTGTGGTTTTAATCATATTCCACGTTGGAGGAAATGAAGCTTGCAATTTTCCCAGGTGCTTACCAAATTACTACTGCAAGCTAATTCTCATCCCCCAAGTTAAGAGTTTCAACACTGTGCACATTAACAGCCTGCTTATGTTCTTCCTGTACAACAGAAGGTAAGTGAATATGTTCTTCAATTATATCCAGTTTGTGCACTTATAGCACCCTGTGGGTGCACTAAGAAGGCTGTAAATGTACTTATTCTGCTTCTTTAATGCTCTACTGTATTATAGGGGAGAAGGAGAGAGAGCGGAAGAGAGAGAACTGCATCATTTTATCAAGAGAATCAATAAGGAACTCAACTTCACTGTATTGATTCAAGAGGGCTGCTAAGGTGCAGCTCTCACTTTACTTGCTGCAGAAAAGCTTACCCAAGCTTAACTTTCATATAAATTCCCCTCTTCTTCACGTATGCGCATGAGCACACGCATTAAACCTGTATTTGTCAGCTTTAATAAAATGCACATGAAGTGCATTTTCATGTGTTGTAGACACTTTATCTTAAATTAAAATGGAAGATATATTGCACAATTGTCTCTGCTAACAGTGCTATTGACCTAACTGAACAGTGTCTTAAAAGAAGGTATCTATTTTTTCCTAACTTGTTTATTTTATTGCAGGCCAGCCTGAGGTTTCAGGAAATAGTTGCACGCTAGCACTCATACAATTTTGATTTTTTTCTTCATATTTCCAATATATTGTTCACCTAACAGTGGTAGATTAGGTGAGAGCATACTCTGTATTTAAATAATTTATTTTATTTTTAATGGTAACCACTTTCCTTCTTGTTCTTCATGGAAATTTTCCAGAGACAAAAAACAACAGTGTGGGACAAAAAAATAAGTTTTAAAAGTGGCATAGAATTTTTGGAAGGAATATAAACTTCTCCTTCATTAGGGGCCATGAAAGATGTGTTTCCTGTACCTTAAAAAAAAAAAAAAAAAAAAAGAAAAAGATAAAACTTATATATAAAGTTTTAAAATAACAAATTTTGAAAAATATTTCCTCTCAATTTTCATTCAAATGCTTTTTACTATTTAGAATTTCAAAATGAAAAGATTGATTTCATGACTGTTAATATTCTGATTTCACCACACAACTGTTAGATTTAGGAAACATAATACTTCCCCTTATCTTTCTAATCTGTGTTTACCATAATAAATCCCTTCCAAAATCAACAAAAAACCAAAACAAAACCCAACAACAAACAAAGAACGAAACCCAACAACAAACAGGGAATGAAACCCAAAACTGTGGTTCAGCAAAAGTGAAATCCACACAAATGTGTCAGGTTAAACTGGGAGAAGCTTATAACAATAGAATAGAAAATAGAATAGAAAAGAATAGAAGAGAAAAGGTATGATTTGAGAGCGATCTCACTGGGGTACAGATTATACACACAACACTGACAGTTCCTTCTCTAGTATGTTTTCTCTACTGGCAAAATTATGTATATGTAAGGTGCCTCTTTTCATTTATCATATTCATAGTTAAATATGTGAGTGATTCTCATCTGCAACAATCAAATCAAGACTATTTTCAATTTTCTGTGCCTCAGAGAATGTAGCTTTTGCATGTTTGTGTGTGACAGCAAATTTGACCAAAGGGACATGGAATTGCTTTTGTGTACTAATTTCTCCTTCAGAAGTCCTCAGGCTTGGAGTCTAAATGTCTACAAAAATCTAATAGGCACTTTTACTGTATCACCACATAAATTCATTATGATTATTTTAAATCAAGTTTTCTTTTTAACCTTCTAATTTCTCAAGTTTATACTATTGATATTCTTATCAATGTCTATAGACATTCTGAAGCACTGTTGAAGCAAACATATAAATGTGCCTTGGACTTTCTGACATAACCTGGTTAAGCGCACCTCCAGATCAACCGGAGACCAAAAGGCAGTTTATCCCACTGGGCTAGGACTAAGATAGAGAAGGAAAACCTCAAGACTTTCCTGGTGATAAGATCCAAGCAGCTTAATTTCAATAGCTCTTGTTCTACTTTGCTAACAATTTTCAACCCACCCTTACAGGAGACACAGCAATTTAGTTCATAATTAAGTGTGGAACACTAAAGGTCAAAAAAAAAAATTATCTTTGCCCCCACTCTGATCCTATGCTGTAAATTCCAAGAGTCTTCTTATGATGACTTTGGCAAGAGTCAATGGTTCTTAAAATCAGATAAAACACAGAGTGTGTGTTCCTACACATACCATATGAATGCCATTTTGCTATATCCTTACTGAAAGTTAATACAACAGGTTTTGTGAAAGTTATGGTTAAATTAAAATTAATTGAATGAAACTGAATCTGTTAAAATCAATTAATGTGAAGCACCCATATTGGTATAAATCCCCTTTACACAAATCAAATTCAAAACTCCAATGCCTATGTATGGTTCATGTTGATCCAAAAAGGTCCAATAGCCCTTAATTTAGCAAATTTAGCAAAAGTCAGAGCAGAAGAATGAAATGTGTTTGAGTACTAGGATAAAATCAACAAATATGTTGATCTTTATGATTTTTTACTTGACCAGGAGTTTCAAAGTAATTTTTAGAGGGTACGGGCTTAAGCTCTGCCAGGGGAGGTTTAGGTTGGATATTAGAAAGAAGTTCTTTACAGAGAGAGTGAT